>LZPO01066287.1:280934-297499 GCA_001675575.1 Neotoma lepida
GTATGAGCCAGGCACGCATTCTACCAACTGAGCTCCGTCCCCAACACTGCCTCTGAAAATATTTTGCTTTAAAAAGAAGTTATGTTTATTAAGAGATTTTAATATCTAAGCACAAGAATTAAGAGGAAAAGGCTCTCAAAAAGAAAGCTGTATGATGGGTGTGGGCTTCTATCAAAGAGAGAGTCGCCAAGCTTTTTCTTTTTTGTTCTTTTTGATTGCCATTTTAACCACAGTGAAACAAGTTATCAAGAAGCTCACTCGCATCATCTCATCGATTTTCAATTCAATAAGCATCCCATGAGCTTATCCCAGGGTCTTCAGGATACACATGCATACACACATACACACACACACACACACACACACACACACACACACACACACACACTCTATTCCCTATGCCTAGGAAAACTCAAGCACAGCATGCCACCTACCTATAACCAAGTTTAAAGGAAAATTTTCAGTAACTCGAGGAGAGAAGAAATCAATTCCATCCGAAGGGAGATTCGGATTTTGAAACTGAGCATCGTCTTCTAAAGCTGCCTGCTGGCAAACTTGAACTAGAGTCCTAAAAGACTGGAGTGAGAAAGTATCCCTGCAACCTTCAGGTTCTTGATGTTACATCTTAGATGTGGAAACAGGGGTTCAAGGACAGAGGAGGGTTGTCACACAGTACCTCGGTGACTTTGGGGGGATGAAGACCTTCTTCTCTGGCCAGTGTGAAGAAATCAAAAGCATGGGCCTTCTGATTGGGACAAGTGTCCTCCAGGCCTGATACCATGGACCTGGATGGTTACTCTACTCCTCTGACCTCAGCCACCTAGTGCATAAGCATTTAGGAGACCTAAGGGTTTAAGNATATAGCTCAGTGAAGAGTGCTTGNCTACCATGTGCAAGGCCCTGGGTTCGGTTCCCAGCACTNCAAAAATAAAATTGAATTAAAAAGCTAGTAAAACCATAAAACATGCTCTCTCAATTCAGAATGAGTTCATTTAAAATTAAAAATAANATAAAAATAAAAAGACAGATCGGGGTGGGGTGTGGACTTGAGGATGGACTTGACTCAGTCAGTTAAACGCTTACCTTGCAAGCATGAGGACCTGAGTTTGATCGCCAGAGTCTGTGTAGAAAAAGCCAGATATGGTGACACGTGCCTCTAATCCCAGCCCTAGGGAGACAAAGATAGACAGATCCAGCCTACTTAGCAAGTTCCAGGCCAGTGAGAAACCCATCACAAAGGGTGAACCATCTCTAAAGAAGGCCACCTGAGATCAGCCTTTGGCTTCCACACACAAACAAACACAGTGCACGTACATCACACACAGACGACTGTGTCCACACATGCACACCAACATACAAAACAAAGATTGCTAGCATTTAAGAACTGGAATCAAATAAAATACAGCNTGTGTTCTTCCAGGTTGTTTTGTAGCACTTGCTGGCCAAGCTGAAAGTGATGCAGGAAATAGGTTCAAAGGAAAGACCATTCCAACTCCAACAGTCTCTACTGAGGCCACCCATACCACCTTGCTCTGCCAAGGCCTTTGTTCCTTATCATTGTTGGTTTGCTTGCTGTGCTATGTCAGGGGTTTGGTGACTGTTGTAATAAGTACATCTTATCCCAGAGTTTACATCCATGCTGTGGCGAGTTGGAATAGCATCAGTAAGTTAAAGAAATCCATGTGTGTGTGTGTGTGTGTGTGTGTGTGTGTGTGTATGTGTGTGTATCTGTGTGTGCACATATATGTGTATGCATATGAAAAATCAGAGGGCAGACCCACAGAAATTCTTATACATTCAAGATTTAAGAGTATATGATTATTTTATTTCCATTATTTAAAGGTATTATTAGTAACTGTGTGGATCCCAGGAAATACTTTGGCCATCTGCATATTTAAAAATTAAACACAGCCGGGGTCATTGATGGTTCTGGGTGCTGGCTCCAACGGAGGAGACAACAACCGAGTCTGAGCACTTCCAAAGCACCATGGGGACAAAGGTGTCAGGGACCTAGAAGTCAGGTTTTCTCAATCCCTCTCAATGGCAGAAGTCCCCAGGGAGGGGATACTGGAGCTCTGGGCTTCCTTTGAAGTTTCTGAGAGGGAGGCCCTCTGGGAAATTCCTGGAACGCCCTCAAATTGGCTCCATGTCAGACCCCCAAGACCAAGGAGGCATTCAAAGGGAGGGTCCTGCAGGAACTATTTATATGGAGATCTCTTCACAGGCTGTTCAGGGGCTTGGATGCAGTCCACGACTAACAGGCAATTTCTGTTCCAACCCGAAGACGCCTATCCAGCTTGGGCTTCTAACCAGGTGTAATGGCCAAATACACCCACTTAAAGAAAAGAACGGGTGGGGGGAGGAAGAGGAGAGAGGGGGAGAAGGGAGAGGAGAGAAAAGGAGAGAGAAAGAGGGAGGGGAGAAAGGGAAATAGAGAAAGAGGAAAAGAGGCATTTCCTCTAGTTTTGTACCATGGAGCATTGCACACGACTGAAAAAGATCTTCTATCTTAGCTCATCCAGATGCTCAGATGTTTGAAGCTGTCAAAGCCTATTTGGTTTTTTGTTTGTTTGTTTGTTGGCTTTTTTGCTTTTTTNGAGACAGAGTTTCTCTGTGTAGCCCTGGCTGTCCTGGAACTTGCCCTGAAAACCAGACTGGCCTCAAACTCACAGACATCACCTGCCTCTGCCTCCCAAGTGCTGGGATTAAAGGCATACGCCACCACCGCCCGGCCAAATCCTGATTACTAACCCAGAAAAATCCACGGACCTATAGAGATGGACAAGGGCCTGGATGGCCCNCAATAGAAATCACCATGTGCACCTGCTCCCAAACTGGACTTCCACGAGCATTTATGAGCTCAGGCAGGAAGCACCAACCTTGAACAGGGTTTCCTTGCCCATCCTCCTACCTCTATCTTCCACCTCAGTGAGTCTCATGGGGCAGAAAGAGCCAAGCCCAGGAGCTGGAGAGTGCCAGACAAAAAACCCAGCTTTATCATGGCCTTTNTTTTTTTGTATGTAAAATATAAAGATAGTCATCCCGACCTTCAGAGGTCCTTGTGAAGANGACATGTATCAGTCACTGCAAAATAGCAGCTGCTAAGGAGATGCCCTGCCCTTAATTGCATAAAGATTTCCCCAGAGAATAGTACTCACTGAGAGCTTGTGGGTGTGTGAGTGAGTGTGTGTGTGTGTGTGTGTGTGTGTGTTGGTTAGTTCACATATATGATGGTGTGTACATGTTCATGTACACATACCTGTGGAGGCCAGAGGTCATCCTCATATGCTGTCTGCCTTTTTGAAACAGAGCGTCTCACTGGCCTACTACTCAACAGATTAGGTAGATTGAACTGGTTGGCCAGGGAGTCCCACGGATCTTCCTGTTCCCAGTGGCCCCTTTCAGTGTTAAGATCACAGGCCTGTGCTGCCATGCCCNGCTTTTTTCCACACAGGTTCCAAGAATCAAAGTCAGGTTGCCCTTCTTGCACGGCAAGCACTTTACCCAGGGAGCCATCTGCCCAGCAGGAAGGCTAGCTTTGGGAAATCCATCCCCTTCTTCTTTTTCTGCTCCCTAGCTTCCAGATGCCTTATTTTCATGCTAAGAGTCAAATCGGGGCCTTCTGCATGCTAGGCAAGCATTGTACTATTGAACATCACCTCAAGCCCTCACATCAAAACTATGAGGACTGAGATCTGGGTTACACTGAGAAGGTCACACCTGAGCTACGTCTTACAGCCTAAGCCCCTTATTAAGCATTAAATAAAGAAGAAAATGTAGGGCCAAGGTTTCCAGGTCAACAAAACCCCAGGACAACGGGTAAGAAAGCCAGAATCTACTTTGGCAGACAGCANGTCCACATCTAATTCGTTTTGTAATAGCAAAAGTGCCAGCTTGCCATTCATTCCACACAGTCAACCCAGCCATCAAGAAGTACAAGTTGACCTAATGATTAACTAAGTGATAGTGGACAGTNCCTTAGAGTTCCAAAGCTCTGTCTCCTCATTAGAAGCCTTTGTGATAGCCACTGAGCTAANTCGACCTTGGAAAGAATGCAGCATCTCCCAGGACCGCTGTTCTGACNAGGTTTTCCTGCAGTACACCAGGCAGGCTTATCCCAGGAATGATGTGAGATCCAGGGGCCCTATCCCCCACAAACTGGGGAAGTTGCATCCTAGAGAGAGCAGTTGCAGCAGGACTCCAAGGCTTTACAGCAGTCTGAGTGAAGATAGCCCCGCACCCCTTTCTCTTCATTGTTTATAATTAGTTCTGACATCCNTCCAAGCAACCCAAAATTCTGAAGGGGATGGCAGGGGTTGGGGGGGTGGACACACATGAACCTTCCCCTTCCCCTCCTGAGCCATAGCACTGCTTGTCTCTGTTCTCTTTTAACCCCAAGGCCTGTAGAAGGGTGCTTCTTGAATTTGAATGTGTGCACAACACAGGGGNGTTTAGTTAAAAGTGATGATGGAGGCTAGGAAGATGGCTCAGCCATTCAGGGCACTGGTTGCTCTGGCAGAGGCCTTGGCTTCAGTTCTCAGCAGCCACATGGTGACACACAACTATCGGGAACTCTAGTTCTGGAGGATTCGATGCTTTTTTCTGGTCTCTGTGAGAACCGGACACACGTATAGTGCACATATATACATGCAACATCATACACACAAAATAAATCTTTTTTATGTTATTGCTATATATTATGGGTAATTGGGAATGGGCTATCTGTTCTCTCCCTCTCCCTCTCTCTCTCCCTCTCCCTCCCTCTCTCTCTCTCTGGGGGGTGTGGGCATATGTGGAAGCGCATGAAGGACAGAAGCTGACATTGGGTATCTTCCTCCATCACTCTCCACCTAATTTTTTGAGACAGGGTCTCTCACTAAAGCTGGAGTACACAGATTCAGCTAGACTGGCTAGCCAAAAAACCCCAGCCTGTGTGAGCTTCGCCAATGCTAGNATTTCAGGTGTATGCTGAAATTACACTACACCCAGCTGTTCACAGCAATCCTAAGGATTTATACTCCGGTCCTCATGCTTGCACACCCAATACTGAACCATCTCCCATTTCCAAGTTTTGCACATCTAACAATCTCCCATCTAAGGCTGTGAGTCCAAGGCCCACACTCTTGAGTATGAAGGTTGCAGGTCAAAATAGCGATGGCCCCTCACTGGCTCATTGTAACAAAATCCCCTTCCTGAAATAACAGAGTTCACGAAGCTCATTAATTGACACGATTTTCTCCAGACCTCCTTCTTAGCGACAACAGTCCTCTACACTGGTTATAACAGCTTCCAGCTCACAGAGTCATTTCCGTTCTGTCTTCTCCTTTCTCTTTTGTCTCTCTTGGGTGATGATTCAAGGAGAGAATTTCCCATTTGTTAACATGAGGAAAACTTGGGGATCACCCCCATTTTCCAAGCAGCTCAGGTATGTACAACACTCAAAAGCTGACTCACTCCTCCCCCACGCTTGTTGTGGCCACTGGCTCACAACCCACAGCCCAGGTAGCCTCTGACTTAAAGAGGTGATGGAAAGTGTCTTGGTCTATTACTTGTTACTATAACAAAACACCTGAGATCGGGTAATTTATAAAGAAAGAAGTTTCTTTGGCTCACAGTTTTGTAGGTCAGGCAGTTCAAGAATATGGTCCCATCNGGTTGGNANNTGGTCAGAGCCTTCTGGCTGGNTCATAACAGAGCAGGGTTACGTGATGAGATAGAGAGTGTGCTAGCTTAAGGTCCTTAACCTCTCCCGACCCCTACCCTTTTTGCTTGTTTATGGTTTTGCTTTATTTGGTTATTACTATATGTTCTTTTTTGTAATTTTTTTGAGACAGGGACTTCATATATCCCAAGCTGGTGTGGAACTTGCCACAAAGCCAAGAAAGGTCTCGAACTTCTGACCCTCCTGCCTTCTTCATCTCCTGAGTGCTTGGACTGCAGGCCAGTATGTCAACATGCCCAGTGTATGCAGGGTTGAGAATTGAACCCAGGACTTTGCTCATGCTAGGCAAACACTCTACCAATTGAGCTACAACCCTATCCCTCTTACTCCTTTCTTATAAAACAAGCTAATGTCATCAGAAGAACCCATGTTCATGACCTCATCTAGTCCTAATCACTTCTCAGAGCAACCCCCACTATAAAATATGACCGATGATAGTTTTTTAAATAGATATTTACTTACATATTTATTTATTTATTTATTTAATGTGCACTNGTGTTTTGCCTGTATATACTCTGTGTGAGGGTGTCAGATCCTTTGGAACTAGAGTTACAGACAGTTGTAATCCACCATGTGGGTGCTGGGAATTGAACCTGGGTCCTCTGGAAGAGCAGCCAGTGCTCTTAACCACTGAGCCATCTCTCCAGTCCCGAAAATTAAGTTTAAACATGTGAATTTCCTGGGAATACATTCAGACGTTGTGGCAGAGGGATTTGCCTTGAGCATAACCATTGCTTCCCTTGCTCTGAACCAAATATCTCACAACAAACAGCAGGGAGGGATGATTATTTTGGCCCACTGTCTGAGGACATGGTCCATCATGATGGCAGGAACAGCTGGAGACTGTGGTAGCAGGAGCAGCAGCTGCTGCTCACATCTGGCCAGGTCAAGAAAGAGGGAAAGGGGCAATACGGATCCTCAGTGGATTTTTTTTTCTATTTCTCTTTTATTTACCCCAGGACCCCAAGTCCACACACCCTCAGGGGTAGAAGAGTCTCCACCCCTCACTTAATCCTCTCTGGAGACACCTCCACAGACCTACTTAAAGGTGTGCCTCAATCATATTCTAGGCCTTTATTAATACAATCAAGTTGACAGTCAAGACACAACAGTGAAAGAGGCTTTTACCATGCTCAGCAAGGCAAAGTTGATGCCACCATGCTCCCTCAAACCATCCTCATCTTTTTAAGGAACTCAGTACCCTGGTCTACACTTTCAGTAATCCAAGTTGATCTTATAACATGTGACTTGCCTTTGCTCTGTCTTCACAGCAGCCCTTCAAGAACAGATTCTCTGTCTTCCTTATACAATTGAGGAAATACGAACAACAAAAGGCTCAGTTACTGCCTGCAGTGGTGGTGGCGGCGGCGGCCCACGCCTTTAGTCTCAGCCCTCAGGAGGTAGAGTTAGGTGGATCTCTATGAGTTCCAGGCCAGCCTAGTCTACAGAGCGAGTTCCACAACGGCCAGGGCTATTACACAGAGAAACCCTGTCTCAAAACAAAAACAAAAACAAAAAACAGTTACTGATCAAAATCACACAGTAAGCTTACAGGGCAGGGCTCAGAGTCAAGGTCTCAAGACACCCACATCTGCATCCCGATCAAGATCTGCTTTTGTCTTTTATGTATATTAGTTCTGATACTCATCTGTGTTTCCTACCATATAGTGCCCCCCCCATATTCTAGAAATGTCTACAAACATCTGTTGACTAGAGTTAAGTTGAGTTGCACTGAATGATGCTTTCGAAGATATTTCAAGAACTTCTTACTCCCAGGTAACTAGGAAATAGAAACCCAAAGATTCATAGTCTAAATATAGGGCTTCAGGCCTATGAGATTACACACAGGAAATTTACAAATGGAACTGCCATACATTTAGAATCAGGACAGCACATGCAGGGAGGTTATTTGTCTCTGCCTCACATTTTCTTAGGGGTAAAAAGTCTGTGCTGGCTAGTTTTATGTCAACTTGACACAAGTAAGAGTTATCCGAAAGGAGGGAACCTCAATTAAGAAAATGCCTCCAGCTGGGCAGTCNTGGCTCATACCTTTAACCTCAGCACTCAGGAGGCAGAGGCAGAGTTCGAGACCATCCTGGTCTACAGACCGAGGACAGACAAGGCTACACAGAGAAACCCTGTTTCAAAAAAAAAGAAGAAGAAGAATAAAAAGAAATGAAAATGCCTCCATAAGATACAGCTGTAAGATATTTTCTTAATTAGTAATTGATGGGGGAGGGCCCAGCCAATGGTGGTGGGAGCATCCCTGGGCTGGTGGTACTGGGTTCTATAAGAAAGCAGGCTGAGCAAGCCAGTAAGCAGCACTCTTCCATGACTTCTGCATCAGCTCCTGCTTCCAGGTTCCTGCCCTCTCTGAGTTCCTATCCTGACTTCCTTCAATGATGAACAGTGATGTCAAAATGTAAGTCCAATAATCCCTTTCCTCTTCAACTTGCTCTTGGTCATGATATTTCATCACAGGAATAGAAACCCTAAGATAAGATCCAACCTGTACATGAGTTTATTTCATCTTTTTTGTTTCATTCTTAACAATTAAAAGTATAAACGGCAACTCCCCCTCCACACTGTTTCCCAGATGTCTTATAGCAAGTAGTATTTCTNGTAACTTGGCAAAAATCCTAGGGTGCTGGTGTTATCTTCAAGCTAAGGAAATGAACGCACAGCAAGGTTTAAGTACTTGGCTCCAGGTAACGATCGTCNCAAAGGCAGGTTTTCACAGTTCCTACATTGCTCCTCTATTTTCTCCACACCTTCCCACACCGAGTCGAAAGTCAGTTGGGAAATAGGATCAAACTGAAATCCTCTATGACGTGGGGGATGTTTTCTCACNTTTATTATCTCATTCTCTCCATCCTCAGCCATCCATTGTAATCCTGTGATGGAGATACTGTTCTGTATGCTGTGAATATGTGTTGCTCTGATTGATTGATAAATAAAATGCTGATTGGCCAGTAGCCANGCAGGAAGTATAGGTGGGATGTGCAAACAAGGAGAATTCTGGGAAGAGGAAGGCTGAGTCAGGAGATGCCAGCCGCCGCAGAAGGAGCAACATGCCTGTAGACCGGTAAAGCCACAGAATACGTGGCAAAACATAGATTAATAGAAATGGGCTGAATTTAAGTATAAGAGCTAGTCAGATGTGTATAAGAGACAGGTAATATGCCTGAGCTAATGGCCAAGCAGTTGTAATTAATATAAGCTTTTTGAGTCATTAATTTATAAGTGGCTGCGGGACCGCTGGGTGGGCTGGACCGCATGCGGCCTGGCGGGACCCAGACAAAACATTCACCTACAATCCTGGCCTTTGATGCTGCTGTGCCTGTTGCTAAGTTAAAGTGGAGCATGGTGAAGTCTAGGGAAAGGTTCTCATCAACCAAAAGCCACCAAAACCAGCCACCAAAGAGACCACTTGACTTGATGATTCCTATTGTTACTTATTTCTAACAACTGTTTTTCCTCTCTGTCCCTTCCCTGTCTCCTTCCTTCCTTCCTTTTTCCTTCTGAACTGTCTGAGTGTTTTTGAGACAAGGTCTCTTGTAACCCACCTCAGCCTCGACCTCCCTATGCAGCCGAGGGTGACCTTGAACACCTCATCTTCCAGCCTCCACCTCTGATTTCCTGGCTTATCCTTCTCTTCTTGCTAAAATCCAATCATGTGGCTATGGAGCAAATTCCACAAAAGACCGAGAGGAATGAAGTTATTTGAAAAAAGTTACTAAGTGGGTATGGATTTGTGAAAGTGACAATATGAACATTTGGGGACTAACTCACAAAAGGTCACTGGGTTAATACTTCATTGCTTCATCCACTTAACTATTGGTCAAACAAAGACAATACGGCTCCTAAAAGGAGNTCTGCTCTGCTTCTTTCAGGGGAGGGAGAAAGAGATTGTGGAAGCTCTGTTCCTTCCTGGGTAATTTCCCTTCTCTTGTGATTGAGTTCCTGCGATGGAGCCTCCAGGAATGATCTCCCCTGATGTCCATGTGGAAACTCAGAATGAAAACAGAGAAGTTCCTCATGATGTCTTAGTTACTGTTCTGTTGCTGTGAAGAGACACCATGACCTGAGGCAATTTTTATAAAGGGAAGCATTTAATTGGGGCTTGCTTACAGTTTCAGAGGTTTAGTCCATTAGCATCACTGGAAGGGACAATGGTGGCACACAGGCAGGATGGTACTGGAAAAGTAGTTGACAGCTTTACATCCTTATCCTCAGGCAACAGGCTGGGGGAGGGGGGTGGGGAGGGAGGGAGGTGTGGACTTTCAAAACCTCAAAGCCCACCCCCAGTGACACACCTACTCCAACAAGGCCACACCTCCTAATCCTTCCTTGACAGCTCATCAGCTGGGGACTAAGCATGCACATATATGAGCCTATGAGGGCCAATCTCATTCAAACCACCATACATGGGTTGTTGGTCTCAAGGGGATCTCTCTGTGACTGATTACAAACAACAATAATCAATGTCTCCAGCTAGCTGGCATAGACAGCGCTCCCCACTTTGGGAGAGGATCTTATAGTACCATGGCAGCAGAGGACTCTACAATGACCCACCTCCTAGCATTTGAATGGATGAAGAAAGAGAAGGCAGGCAGTGAGGGAGAAGAAACCTCATCCTATTCAATGGGCCAGAAGAAGTCATACAAAGACATGGAAGTGTGAGAGCAAACAGACAGAAGTGAACCGTAGAAGATCTCGANGCAACCTNAAAGTGGCTCGTGGCCGGGCTGTGAGGTACAGTGGAAGGGATGAGAGAAGGCTAGAGGGATCTCGGAAGCTGGACCACAGGATTTCCATGACAATCTGATGATCTCAGTCTTTATCTTCTGGGTGAGAGCCNTCAGTCATTCAGTGCTTTCAAGAAAGAGAGGAATAAACTGGAATTGGGTTTTTCCACTGGTCCCAGTGGCAGAAAATGGATGGGAGAGTTAAAGGTGAAAAGGGTTCCTCAATTTTCAAGGGGTTGTGAACCAACTCATGAGGACCCACCAGGGCTGTAAGGCAAGAGAATGTGAGGTCTTGGTGTCTGCTCAGCTGGAAGGAGACCAGGGAGCCAGGGCTCCCTCATGGATTTCTCTCTCAGAGCCACCACAGCAGAAGCGGGCTTCCACGTGCAGTGGCGAATGGGCGAAATCTCCATCCTGTTGCTATTCTATTTCCCTTTCATTTAGTTTGGACAAGGGAGGCCACACTCCTTCAATAAGGCCTTTCTTTCCGCTAGCCGAGTGGGTCATTCACTGAAGTTGGTGGCAGGGGAGCTGGCGGGAGCCCGGCTGAGGGCCAGGGGTATTAGTAAACATGGAGCAAAGACTCCGAGGGTTGTTAAACAGAGAGCTCGGCTGAACTGGGAGGTGGTGGCACCTGCCCTGGGTTCCGAGTTTCAGATGCCCAGAGACCTGGCAGAAACCTAGGCCTGGCCACTCGTTCACTCACCCAGCGGACAGTGAGAAGCTGTCTCCAAACCCAGAGAGAGAGAGGCACAGAAAGCAAAAAGCAGTATCCCAGGGTACAGGTTCTGGCCTCCAGAATGCAATGTGAGGACAATTCTTCCAGTGCAGGCCTCAGTGTACCTTTCTTATGACAATGGGGTTTCATTTGTTTTTCTGTTTCCAAGATGTCTACGAATTTCAGCCTCTGGAAGACCCTCAGTACAGTAACCAGAAGGGAGCTGAAGTCCCACACATCTCAGGCTGCATCCCAGAATAGCAGCGCTCACCCCCTAACTTCCAGTGGCTGGCTCAGAGACCCGACCCTGGCTCCCTTCCCAACACTTCCTAGCCTCACAAAGGGAAAGGGGAAAAAATATCCCTTCTTTTCCTTTACTTCCTTTCAAACTTCGTTTTTGGTTTTTACTCCATCCAAGGGTCTCTCCTTTCTTATCTTCTCCATTTCCCTGTCTTAAACAGTACTGGGGGCTCACTCCTGCCATCACAGTACTTAGAAGGCGAGGCAAGAGAATTCCTAGATTCTTGGCCAATCTAGGCTACACAGCAAGTTGCAGGCCAGCCTGGGCTACAGAGTAAGATCCTGATTCAAAACAGCAACCAATCCCCTTGTCCGTCTGTCTGTGCTTATCCCTATCACTCTGTCTTGCTCCCAAGTGTGTGCCTGTCTCTCTTTCTCTTTCTTCAAATTTCAAAGAAAACCCATTGAATAATTGAATATCCAGGACCTGCCGAATGAGGCCTCTTTGGGCAGGGCTGTAGTCAAAGCCCTGTGCACTTCTAAAAGGGGCTGCAGGCTGATCTACCCAGAGCAAGGCAGTGGCTGTGGCAGCAATGCTCCCTGCACTGAGACTGGCCATCTGTATGCAAATCTCAGCGACCCAGCAAAACTTGCATCAGCCTGACTGGCCTGGCGGGCTGGGCCTCAGCAATTATCAGTGCACATCGGGCCTTTGTGCCCGCGGCCGGGCTTTGTGGGCGCCGAGGCTGCCCAGCACCTGCATCTCGGAGGTGGCAGATGGCAGGACTTGGCAGCAATATGGAAGTTTGCCTGAATGTGGCTGAGCCACAAATGGACATCTTTTATTTCTTCCTGGGGGTGGGGAGCTCAAGACAGAGGATTAGTGCTAGATTACCACCCATTCATTCACTTGGCAAATATTTTTGAGTGCCTACTATGTGTCTTGCCACCAGCGGCCTAAGAAGGAGCCCCTCAAAGGACACGGTAGGACTATTAAGAGAATAGACTATTGGCATTCAAAATCACTACATAGGCAGTTGGCCACATAGTTCCACAGAGGTCTTGATTTTATTCCTGGGGACTGTGACCAACACAGTATAACACATGGGGCTCCTCCCCTCCCATAGGCCCACAGAGTCCAGTCCCTGCCTGATTGACCCATGCACCACAGACATGTGCAAGCTGTTAGAAGACCATAGTATCCCAGCTGGAGTGTTCCCAACTATGTGTTGAAGCAGCACTGCAGGAACCAGCATGATGGCTCATGTCTTTAATCTCAGTGCTCGGGCAGAGGCAGGTGGATCTCTGAGTCTGAGGCCAGCCTGGTCTACAGAGGGAGTTCCAGGACAGCCAGTGCAGCAGCACTGAAGGTCCATTAAGGGAAAGCTGTTACCTCTTAGTCAATAGAATGGAAACCACCTCTGAGTAGACAACACAGGCCATTGTTTATTCCCTAAAGAGTTAATCCAATCAGCCCAACCAAAGGACCATCCCTTAGGAAGGTGGTTACACCTGAAGCCATATTAAAGAGATGGGAAGAATAATTAGACCTTTAATGAGATAGTGTACACTTTCTTACCAGAACTCTCGCCCCTCTGTCTCAGTCCCCTTGGTCTGCCATGAACTTCCCACTGGGTCAGCCTCACTCAGAAAAGCACAATGTCTCCCTTTTTCTTCTCCTTTGTACTTTTCTTCTAGGTGCTGACCAGATCCTAAGTGTGCTCTCTCTGGTACGTTGGTGTTTTCTCTTCAGCTCCCCTCCCAATACATGGCTGCTTGTCCGATGTGTGGCTGACCTCCATGCCAACCAAAATGGCTTGGCTTTTCTTCTTCCCTGTCTCCCTCCTGGCAGCTGCTGATACTTACAGCTTGTCTGCTTTGGAGTGTTTCTTTTAAAATTGTTCTTGAAGCCGGGCGGTGGTGGCGCACGCCTTTAATCCCAGCACTCGGGAGGCAGAGGCAGGCGGATCTCTGTGAGTTCGAGGCCAGCCTGGGCTACCAAGTGAGTTCCAGGAAAGGCGCCGCCAAAGCTACACAGAGAAACCCTGTCTTGAAAAAACCAAAAAAAAAAAAAAAAAATTTTCTTGAGCTTCTGTTTGAGTCTGTTCTTAAATTCTTTTATTAATGAGAACCCCAAGAGGGGACCCCAATTTCCCAATATCACATAGATGAATATATTCTTTATTTAAATTGCATTAATCAATTAGTTATTACATGTGTGTGCATTGTACGCATGCGTGCATGCATGCCAGATGACCTTGTGAAGGTCAAGAGAACAGCCTGTGGGAATTGTTCATCTCCTTCCACCATGTGGGTCCTAGGTATTGAACTCAGAACATCAGGCTTGGAAGCAAGCACTTTTACCCATAAAACCATCTCACTAGCCCAAGGGTGCACATATTCTCAAGCCAGGGCTGACAGCTAGGACGATTTGCATTCACTTTGGAGACAGCTGTAGTCACTCATCTTCTGGGAATGGGCTGACCTTCTCATCCAACCTTTCTGGAAATACTTTTGCAGATTCACACCTAGGGGTGTTTCCACGGTGATGCACTCAAAAGCATCCTTCTGCAGAGTTCTAACGGCTAACACTGGCCATATTTGCCATCTTCTTGTTGATGTGATGAAATACCTATCAGAAGAGAGACTTGTGGAAGGGAGGGTTTATTTTGGCTCACAGTTTGAGGGTACGGTCGGCTGTGGAGGGAAAGGCATGGTATGAGGTCATGCTGCACCTGTTGTCAAAGTACCAAGAGGTGAATGAAGGTGCTCTGCTCCCTGCGTTATTCATTCTGGGACCCTAGCTCATGGGATGTTTGTTTTTGTTGTACTGGGAATCAAATTCAGAGCTTCGTGCATACTAAGCAAGTACTCTACCACTCTAGCCATAGTCCTAGCCCATAAGTTATTGGGTTTGTTTTATGTAGCACTCTCTGGATGGACTGAGCACATTTTCCTTCAAGAACGGGAGATCTCTGTTTCATACAGCTATTGCATTGTCAGGATATTTTTAAGGACCACTTCAATAGGGCTTAAATATTAATTTTTTTTTAACTTTTAGCTCAAAATGAGGAATGCACTTGCTGTTGCTCCACACATCTGAGCCTGGGTTTCTGTACAGCTCTACTTGCCACCCTGTCCCTGGGTCCTTGCTCCAGCTCTCAACCTCTCCTTGCTTCTCCTTGCCGTGTCCCACTGGCCTTGAACCCCCTCCTGTAGAAACGGAGTGTTTTGGCGTCGTGTCTGCAAAACTCCNGCTCTAAATTATGAACTGTGGGAATACGACGAAAACCCCCTCAGGAGGGATGCTGCTAGATCTTACTTTTCCATTTGTCTTGGTCCATTAGGGCTGCTGGGACAAATCACCATAGATGAAGTGATTCCAATAAGCAGCATTCACTTCTCCCAGCTGCAGCTGCTGCAGGCAGGTCTGAGATGAGGTGCTGGGGAGGTAACCTCTGGGAAGCCCCATCCCTGACCTGCAGGAATTCCTGTTGTGGTTTCCCATAGTGTCATAGCTCAGAGGAAGAATGCTTCTCCACCTTTTACAAGAACACTAATCTCATCTGGAGGAATCCACTCTCACACTGGCCACGTCCAGAAGGTTCACTGCCACATCCAGGCATAGTGAGGTTCAACACTGAGTTCAGTCTGTGGTGCCACGGAGAAGAAAAATGAGGTTGAAGAAAACACAAGTCAGAGGGAAACCTTGCATGGTTTGTCAATACCTACAATCTGGGAGCATCAAAATGGCTAAATCTCACAGTGAGGTTAGGACCAGCAATTAAAGAGGAAGAAGCCACCCCTCACCCCCACCCTCCCACCCTGTCACCCCTACCCTTCCACCCCTACCTTCCCACACCCCCACACCCCCACAAGGTGCCAGTTGCCCATATCTCCTGATAAGAACTCTTTGGTGCCATTTGGGGACATGTAGTCAAAATACTAATTGGTGTGGCTGGGTGTGAGGGCTTTGCCATCATAGAGGCACAGCAGTCTCCTGGGGGTTAGACCTGACAACTAGGCTCTACTTGATTCTCACTGCCAGGAGGAAGTAGCTCCCTGCCCCGTGTGCCAGGAGCTAGACCACACTACAGTCCTGAGTCTCAGAAGCTCTGGAGACTACCTTCTGTGTACTTCCAGAAGGAAGGACAGTGGAACTGTTGGGCATAACAGTTTAGAACAGTCTATCCTGTACGGAGAGTTGTTTTTTTCTTGTTTGTTTGTTTTTTGTTTCTGTTGTTTTGTGTTTTGAGACAGGGTCTCCCTATGTGTAGCCCAGGCTGGCCTCCAACTCAATACATTCCTTCCTCAGCTTCCTGAATTGAAAGGATTACAGGCCTGAGTCACCACCACACCGGGTTAAAGGCCAGTTTAAAAGAGGGGAGTAATTTACAGTGAAATATTCAGTGGGGGGTGAGGGTCGGGGTGGGTCTCCTAATTTAACTACAATAAAAGTGAAGGAGAGTAGAGGGTTTTTTTATTATTATTATTTTAAATGAGAGGAAAGTAAAATGAGTTGCAGACCAGACCAGTGGCTCACACAAGATCATGAATTCAGGATGGGGCTTGGACCCCAGTCAGTGAAAAACCATGTGAGGTCCTGGGCTTCCTCAGGCCTGTTTCAGACAGACTGAGGTCTGAAAGGGTTGGAATTGGGAAATAAACCTGATGGTAAAGCAGGGTGCTAAAGCCAGGGGAGGGGCTCTTGAAGATAAGGAGATGCCTCTTCCTTGATGGGAGATGAGATAGAGCTGGAAGGAGAAGGCTTCTGTTTGCCTGCAGTCACCATCTTTATCTCCCAATCGGATGCTGTAGCACTGGCCTGGCAGAATGGCTCTAATTAAACAAGAAGTGTGTGTGTGTGAAGGTACCTAGTGCAGTCCCCAGCACATGGCAGGGTCCTAATAGCTGTTTGATAAATGGCTTACCCTGTAGATGGACGAGAACATGGAAGAATGGCTGGAAAGATTAATGAGTGGCAGGCAGGAGAGATTCATGCATGCATGAGGAGAGGAAGGAAGGGAGAGGGGGATAATTGCTTAGTGTATTCCTCAAGATCCATTCAAACGCTGTCTCCTCCACTAGAAAGAAGCCTCCAAGGACTTCCTCTTACCCATTCCACCCCCCTACACAC
>LZPO01066287.1:298314-319218 GCA_001675575.1 Neotoma lepida
TGAGTCTTGGCCCTAGGGAGTCCACAGGGATCTCTTGGACTTCCTCTTGGACTATAGGGATCTCAAATGGCTGAATCTGAGTTGAAGTTTGTGTGTGTGTGTGTGTGTGTGTGTGTGTGTGTGTGTGTGTGTATGTGTGTGTGTGAGTGTATGCATGCTCAAGTGTAGATGGAAAGAACAGATGAACAGAGCCAGCCATGGTGATGCCTTGGACAAATCAGTCTTTCTCTCTGGGCCACAACTCAGATCATAAGAGGTGAGATGAGGCAGNCCCTTCTTCTGTTACTGCATGGGAGCAGGATCCTATAAATGCAGGGTCACCTTCTCTGCTCACAGACATTTGTCTAGATGCTTAGTCCTCTGACCATCCAAACTCTTCATGCTTTCTGGCATGACTACGCCATGAGTATTCCCAGTACCCTTTTGCTTTTATCTACTCCATATGGAAAGGTGATCTCAAATAAACAAACAAACAAACAAACAAACTAAATAAATAAATAAATAAAAAGAAAGCCAAGAAAGAGAAAAAGAAATTTTGGAGCATGCACTATTCATCAGGTTTTAGACCCNGAAGTTTCTTATCTTAATCCTCACAATACNCCTGNGAGATCAAGAGGTCTTATTTTGATTTTTTTGTTGTAATAGAAAAGGTAATTGAAGATTTCCCTCAGCCTTAGGTCTAGCCTAATTCCAAGTCTGTGTCCTCTCCAGGACACAGGGCAGGAAATCAGGATAGCTCTGGAAGCAGAAGTCACTCTGTGAGAGCCCTTCTGCTAAGAGACCAGCTCCCAGTTGGCTCAGCTCCCTACCTGTACTCCAGTCCCCAGAGAAGAGAACCATCCTGAGTTGAATCTGAACTGTTCCCCACAGGCACCTGTCTCCCAGCTTGTGGTCCAATTTTGAAATCTATGGAGCCTTCAGAATGTGGGGCTTGGGATTTTTTAAAGTTATTCACACCCCTGGGTCTAGCCTGAGCTCACGTTTCCTGTCTCCAACTAACAGGCTGCAGCCTCATGTTTGCACCAAAAATAGACTCATTTGCACCACTGTGTTTTAACTCTGACACGATGGTTTGAAATTTTTGAAATAGACCTCTCCTACCTGAAGTTGCCTCTGTGGGACATTCTGGTCATGACGACAAGAAAAGTAACTAAGGGTAATTTTTTTTTTTTAAATCAAAGTCTCAGTTCTATAAACACTTGATGAGAGATGAGATATAGTTCATCAGTAGAGCACTTGCCTAGTGTGTGTGAAGCACAAATGTAAGGACCTAAATTTATTCCCTAGAACTTATGTAAAAAGCCAGGATTGGTGGTGTGCATGCACTCCTAGCACTGGAAAGACGTAGACATGCAAATCCCTGAGATTCAATAGTAACTACCCTATACTAATTGTCAAGCTACAGGCCAGAGGAAAGATAGCATCTCAAAATACAGGATGGGGGCTGGAGAAATGGCTCTTCTGTTTAGGGCATTTTATTATTTATTAGGGCATTTTCTTCTTTCAGAAGACCAGAGNTTGGTTCCCAGCACCTAAATATAATGGCTNNCAATCCATCTCTAAGTCCAGTTCCAGGTGATCCAAACCTACCCAGGCATGTATGCATGCATACACTCAAATAAAAATAAATAAGCTTTAATAGTCAAACAAACAAACAACAACAAAAACCAAGATAGGTAGCACCTGAGGAATGACACNCCCAAGACATCTGGTTTTTATGAGTATGTGCACACATGTGCATGAGCTGGATTTTTTTCTCAAAAACAAAACGAAACATGCATACACAGATGGGTGAGGGAGGGAGGGAGAGAGAGAGAGAGATTGTCCATCCCTGCCTTTGGAACTGAATAGTCTCATTTGAAGCCGGGCCCATGAGCCAGCATTAGAGCCTGTGGTTCCTGGAACTGCATTCTGCAATCTGAAGCCCCTTTTGTGGTGGTCCCTGGTCAGTGTTCTTGGCAGGGCTCTTGCCTGGCCTGCCAGGGGCTTCCAGCTCCTGAGAAAAACACTCAGTTGCCCTCCTAATAAGCCCTCAGCATCCAATTGCTCTTATTGCTAGGACCTCTGAACCAGGTAACAGCAGAGATATTTGCTGACAATTAGCAACCAAGGCTACCTGACTCATTGTCCAGTGAGGTTCCTCCCTATGAAATCAGTCTATTGAGGGCAATAAGACTTCTTTAGCTCGTCTCCACAGATGCCATGTAGTCTCTCAGGGACAGCTTACCTACACNGTTTCCTGCTCTGCTCCTTCCTCCTCGGCTTCCANAGACAAAGATGGTCTCTTCCCTGAACAGCCCTTGTAGCCTGCGTTGCTGTGATTAGCTGGCCTCTTGTGCTGACCTGCTTCAGGTTCAATGAGCCTATTCATTGAGCTTTTTCCGTCTCTGAACTATATACGGCCCCCATATCAGTTTCCTGGCTCCTTTCTGGACTACCAAGGTGAAGGATAGAATTCAGAAAATGTTCCTTGTGTTAAGGCACTTACAAAGCCCCTCCTTTAACTTTATCCTGGGAAGCCAGGCACACGCCATGTCCTCTATTATAGGAAAGGAGCAAATGTTCTGTTCATATCTTACCTTAGCGTCACTCTGCTCAATGTATGTACATCGTAAGTCTTTGAAGAAACCTTGCCACCACCATTAAGAAGCTACGGAGCAGATTTGAAGATAATCTGTTCAATTCCAGGTAGGGAGCATGCTAACAATGCCATACAATTCCTATACTTAAGACCCAGAAACTGTCACCAGGAAGGGGGGCTAGGCTAGTTCCTGTTTCTAATTAATCTATTAACCCCCCTCTTCCCTGACTCCATTGCTCTCCTCCACTTTCGTGACACACACATATCAAGTACTCTTCCATTAATCCGTGGCACTTGGAGCCGTCATTGTAGGCGCTCTCTTCCAGGTGTAATTTACTGTAATCACCACAGAAAATGAAAGCCATTTTCCAGAAACCAGGGAGTAGGAGATACTCATTTGTATCCTTTTCAAGTCCTAGATGACTGCCTGGGTCCCCAGAGGTCAAATGACAGCAGTGCTTGTCATTTTACTTCCATCACATGCCAGCCTCTTTCAGCATCCTCGTGGCTGCCCTGGTAAAGAGAACATTTAATCCTAGCTCTCTTCCCAGGCTCCAGGATGACTGAAAATGCCCATGGTTTTTTGGCCACAATCCGATAAATAACGATTGACCACGTAAGTATTCAGTGTAGCCAATCACCAAGATGGACAATGGCATGGCGATATGACAGAACAGGGGCTGTCAACAAACAGTTGTAGGCCTGATATTCCAATTTGAATGTCAAATGTCTGCCCCAGGCTCCTGTGTTGGAACACTTGGTCTTCAGCTGACTGTGCTTTTGAGGGGAGGTTTTGGAACCTTTAGGAGATGAAGTCTACTGAAGGAAATGAGTTGAGTGAAGGGAGGGTGGGTCTTGAGGTTTGTAGTCAAGCCCAGCTTCCAGCTCTCCTTCCCAGTCAGCCTCGATATGAACAAGCAGCCTCATATCTGTTGCTACTGCTGGCAGCCACTTCTACCACCCATGCCTTCCCTGCCATGGGGAACTGTCCCTTCAAACCACGGGCCTAAATAAATACTTCCTACTAGATATTCAGTCAGTCACAGTGACATAATAGCAGCTTGTCTGGGAAGTTTTGTCAGTAGAAGAAAGCATATAAGGAGATACAAAGACACCCAGAAGCCCCAGGCTGTGTGTGAAAGAGATTCTGGTCAGAGACCTGGGATCTCAAGGAATAAGAAGCCATGCTCCCCAGCATGACATCACCCAGACTTTCCAAACACTGCTACTTCCTGAGAACCTACTACACGCACATGTGGGTCATGGCACATTTTGTTTCCCATAATACAATCCTCTCAGGCAATATATCCCTGGGCAGTGGGATTACCCATGATTCATAGTTTTCGAAACTAAAACTCTGAGGGCAGCAGGGCCCTGGCCTTGGTGCAGGATCACACAGCAGCGGGGAAGGTTGAGGTAGGAATTCAGACCTGTGGGATTCCAAAGCTGGTCTCAGGAGGCTGTTTCAGAGGTGACACAGTAAAGTCACAGTAGTGTAGAGCTGATGACCTCTGGGGACACTCCCTGCCCTCAGATGCTACAATATANGTCTGCAAAGGAGTTCAAGGTCATCTTTGGCTATGTAGGCCTCTATGGCTGCTTTGGAAGCACTTCCATGTAAAGTGTCTAACTGTCACCTATTGAATAAGAAAGTCTTTCAGCAACACTACCTTAGTCTGTCAATCCTCACATAGTCCTGCCAGGTAGCTGAAATAGATACACTGGGCTCAAAGGGGCCAAGTGACTTAGCCGCGCCATGGCAAGGCACTGAGCAAAAGCATTCCCATGAATGTGTACACCATGAGAAACAAAACAGTTCCCTGAGGAAACCTTCCAATTTTGAACAAAGACCTATGTTCTGACCCTGGCTCCAAACTACCTTCAATGGCACATCTGAGTAGTTATTTAATAGCCATACTCATACTTCTTCATCTGTTAAGTACAGATAGTTCCAAAGGGCTGAAGAATCCAGACCCTTGACTGGCACTTGCTTAGTGCTACATGAGAGTTAGTTGATAGAATTTATTTTTATCTGGGTTGNGTTATATGTTCCATCGTAACCCTGGAGAGTGTATGTAGGATGAGGNTTCCTGACTCTCCAGCTTGTTCAATAGGGCTGACCATTATTTATCCAACTCTACTAGAGAAGGAACCAGCAAGCCATACCCCTCTGGCTCCCAGATATTCTCCAGGCTAGAGGAACAGTCCTCAGGAACTATAGGCTTTTAGCTGGTTTCTATGGACCCTCCTTGAAGCTTGCCTGTCTGTCTGCAAAGATGAACCAAGAACCAGAGACACCTTCATGCCAATAGACAAGCATGTTTGCTGTCCATGTTCGGAGACATGTTGTCAGAAACTGAGTTACATCTAGGCCAGCCTCCAAAGTAATTGTTCTTAAAATAATATTTATGTGACAGCTGTCTTAGTTAGAGTTTCTATTGCTGTAGTATATAATACCATGACCAAAAGCAAGTTGGGGGGAAAAGGGGGTTATTCAGCTTATATTTTTACATCATAGTTCATTATCAAAGGAAGTCAGGACAGGAACTCAAACAGGGTAAGAACCTGGAGGCAGGAGCTGATGCAGAGGCCATGGAGGAGTGCTGCTTACTGGCTTGTTCTCATGGCTTGCTCAGCCTGCTTCCTTATAGTACTTAGGACCACCAAGCCCAGGATGGCCCCACCCCCAGTGGGCTGGGCCCACCCCATCAATCAATCAATCCATAAAATCCAGCTGTAAAGNGTTTTCTTAATTGAAGTTCTCTCCTTTCAGATAACTCTAGCTTGTGTCAAGTTGACATAAGACTAGCCAGCACAACTGACCCCTGTCAACTTGACACACAAACACATCGCTGTTAAGCCACAACCCTTCCTTTCTTATTCATCCCCAAGAATCTCACATTAAAATCATAAATAATTTTAAAATTCCCACTGTCTTTACAAATGCAAAACACATTAAAATTTCAGCTCCTTTAAAGGAGCCCATCTCTTTTAAAACCCAAAAATCTTAAAATTCAAAGTTTCTCAGCTGTGGGCTCCAGTAAAATAAAAAATAAATTAAATACTTTTTTACTTCAAGAGGGAAGAACCAGGGCACAATCACAATCTGAACAAAGNAAAACCACATNCTCAGCAGTGTGAATAACAGAATGCCCGGTGTTTGGGATCCACTCACGATTTTCAGGGCTTCTCCAAAGGCTTAGGTGACTTCTCCGGCTCCGCCCTCTGCAGCACACACATCTGTCTTCCAGGCTCCGGCTGGCTCCACTCCACAGCTGCTGCTGTTCGTGGTGCTCCTCCCATGGTACTGGCATCTCCAAAACACTGGTGTCCTCTGGTGCAACTAGGCTGCACTTTGACCAATAGCCTCTCAAAGGCTCTCTTCATGGTACCAGGCCTCAACTTCCCTGCATGACCCCTTCAGTCCTGGGTCTTCAACTGCCACTGAGGATGCATCTTCACCAATGGCCTCTCCTGNCCTCTAACAGTGCCAAGCCTTAGCTGCTGTCCATGACCCCTTCATGTCTCCAAAACCAGTACCATGTNGGTGACTCTTAACGCTACCAACCGTGGCTGCCTCTGGAATGCAGCTTCCGTGTGCTCTCGGGAAACACTTCCCAGAAGACTTCACCTCAGTGACACTGGTCTCTTCTTAATCACTGCTAATTTCTCAGCTGCAGCCAACAAGGATTGAGTAGCGCAGCAAAGCAAAGGGTTCACTTTAGTTGCTCTGGTATCTTGTTAATCACAGCTGATTCTTCAGCCTCAACTAACCAGAACCACAGATTCTTCACACAAAAAGCCTCATAAAGTCTTTGCTTNNGTCTGAAATTTCACAAGCCAGGCCTCCATTGTCTGCATTGCTCTCAACACTCAGTGACTTTTCTAGCCCGAAGTTCCAAAGTCCTTTCACAGTCCTCACCAAAACAACCTGGCCAAGTCTGTCACAGCAATACCCCATTATCCTGGTACCAACTTGTCTAGTTAGGGTTTCCATTGCTGTGATGAAACACCATGACCAAAGAGCAAGCTGGGGAGGAAAGGGTTTATTTGGCTTACATGTTCACATTGTAGTCCATTACTGAAGTAAGTCAACACAGGAACTCAAGCAGGGCAGGAACCTGGAGACTGAAGTTGGAACTGACACCATTGAGGGGTGCTGCTTACTGACTTGCTATGTCTGCTTTCTTATAGACCGCAAGACCACAAGTCCAGAGGTGGCACCACCCACAAAGCTAGGCCTTTCCCCATCAATCACCAATTAAGGAAATGCCCTAAAGCTGGGTCTTATGGAGGAATTTTTCTCAACTGAGGCTCCCTCCTTTCAGATGACTCCAGCTTGTGTGAAGTTGACATAAAATTAGCCAAGATGACAGCTCATGCCTGTAATCCTAGCCTTGGTGGGGCCAAAGCAGCATGGTTGTAAGTTTAAGACCAGCTACAATAGCAAGACTGTGCACCAAGAAATATATGTTATCTGTGAGCTCTACTATGTGCTGGCATTTTACATTCCTTATTCAAGGGGTCATCAGAATGACGAGGTGGGTAGTGATGATGGCAGAGGGTAGACAAGTGTCTCTAGGGCGCAAAGGTGGTAAGGAGAAGGTGCAGAATTTGAATCTGGGCCTAGCCACCCTCATTCACCCTTATCCATCTCCAGGCCTGCACCCAAGCATCTCAGATATTTATTTGGGCCTCCCGACTCAGCTTTTGTTTGTTTTCTTGTAAAGAACTTCTAATCATATAAACGCNTGCATGCTCTTGTGTGGTGCTGCTGTTGGGCCAAGACAAGTTAAGTGTGCAGGTCAGNGCCTTGGCAAGAGCTGGTGACCCAGGAGAATGCGGAGGGCCACCCTTATTAGGCACGGGGTTTCATATCAGCTCCACCTAGGCTGTGCCAGCCTTCATCCTCAGTGTATAGCAAGGTCATCTTGGCAACAGCCGCCAACAGCTGTGCAGGGGAAAGGTGCCGCCCAACCTCCCCACCCCCATCCTAATGAGAACGAAGCAAAGCTCAGACTGTAATCCACCCGCTGCTGAAGCCAATCATTCCTCCTCGTTACTGAGCGAAGAAATGTCTCTCAGGGCGCCTTTGGCTCCTTACAAACAAAATAAAACAAATCCTTCCTATGGATTTCATTTGCCATTTAATGCAACCTAATGATTTCCAATTGAAACCATATTCATGTTTGTATTGACTTATTAATAGCACGTCCATTTTCCACACAATAAAGCCTGAACATGAACTGGTGACTTTGACCAAAATACATTAGGTAGCATTAAAGATTAAATAAACACTGTTTCTATGAGTAATGTTTAATGTCCTCTATTTGTCAGTCTATTGAAAATTGATCTCTGGGTATTTTGAGCAGGGGTTCCACAGAGTGCATTTTGAACATATTATGAGTCATGACTATGTATTAGGATATGGAATGTTTTCCAGGCCATCGGTAGAGCTCATTACAACTTTAGAATATTCTGGTTAATTTACACAAATTGTTCCAATGTTATTGGCAAAAGCCAAATAGTAAAAGGGCAGAACTGAAACACATGTGTGATTAAACAGCAACTTAGAAATGGCTCCGCCGGGCACGAGAAACCTAGTCCTGTTTTCTCCCTCTGGGCCAGTGGCAGCATCTGCCCTCATTGGTCCATGCTCATCTTTGCTGCTGCTGCTGTTTGAGTGGACTGAGCTCAGAAGTGGGTTCCCTTGCCACTGGAGAAGGGATAAGTGCTGTGGGGACCTTGTCTGCTTCTTGCAGTTCTCACCCTGCCTCTATTCTGCAAGGCAGTGTTTTCTTTGATTTTGTGTTCNCAAGGCTTACAGCAGATGATCTAACACCCAAGAAAAGTATACAGAGCCAAACCCTGGCAAAGGCTTATAATCCCAGCTCCAGGAGATAGGAGTATCAAAAGTCCTAGGCAACCCTAGACTACTAAGTGAGCTTGAGTCAGCTTCACAACTCAGTGAGACCTTGTCCTAAAGTAAAAGATAAAANGAAGGCTGGAACTATAACTTAGGGGTAAAGCATTTGCCTAGCATACTCGAAGCCATAGGTTCAACCTCCCAAATCTACAGGAAGGAAGACAGAAACTAGGCGTGACGGTAAAACACATGCAATCCCAGCACTTGAGAGGTAGAGGCAGGAGAATCAGGAGTTCAAGGTCAGCCTGGGCTACACAAGACTGTCTCAAAAAAAAAGGAAAAAGGGACAGAAGGAAGATTTCAATAGACTGATTGTGACAGTTACAATTACAATAATTACTACTTATTGAATACCTTCTTGGGACAGTCAAGATGCTAGCTATGTGATACCCATTACCTCTAATTATCTCACTAACCNNCCAAACACATTCTTCCCTGTATGTACACCAAATAATTTGTCATAGTTGACGTTATCATTGGGACATTATCAGAGGTGTTATGGTTTGAATATGAACTGTCCTCCCACAGACATGGATATTAAATACTTGGTCTTCGGCTGGTGATGATATTTTGGAAATACGTTTAAAAGCTTAGAAGGTGGGGGTTCCTAGCTGGAGAAAACAGGTCCCTAGGGTGTGTCCTGGAAGGTTATAACAGTTCCTCTTCTTTCAGCTTCCCATCTGAAACAAGATGCCATAGGCTACCACCACCATGACTCTTTCTGGCCGCAGACCCTGTCTGAGTTAGGGTTTCTATTGCTGTGATGCAACACCATAACCAAAAAACAAGTTAAGGGGGAAAGGGCTTATTTGACTTATACTTCAGCATTGCTGTTCATCACTGAAGGAAGTCAGGACAGGAACTCAAACAGGGCAGGTTCCTGGAGGCAGGAGCAGAGACCATGGAGGGGTGCTGCTGCTGGCTTGCTTCCCATGGCTTGCTCAGCTCACCTTCTTATAGAACCCAGGACCATCAGCCCAGGGATGGCACCCACCATAGGCTGGGCCCTCCCCCATTGATCACTGATTGAGACAATGCCTTACAATTGGATCTCATGGAGGCATTTCCTCAACCGAGGCTCCTTCCTTTGACGACTCTAGCTTGGGTCAAGTTGACACACAAAACCAGGCAGTACAGGCCCTCAAACTACAGAGCTGAATGACGGCTCAAATTCTCCAAATCTGTGAGCCCTCCTTTANTTGGAAGTCCTCTTGTGCATTTTGGCCACAGCAATAAGAAAGATGACTAATACAAAGANACACCACGCTTTTTCAATTCTTTTTCATCCTCACAGTGAAATGGTTAGGTTGGGAAAGTTTTCACATGCATTTTGCAAATGTGAGACTAGAACCCAGACACATGAAATCGTCAGCTGCTTTGTCCCTGCTCTATTTGTCCTCTTGTCTTTCCTGACTCCTCGTATTGATTATGTTCTCGGGTAATAAAATACCCTGACAGAAAACAACATAAGAAAGGTACACAGTCCATCATAGCAGGCAGAGAAAGAGTGGTGGCAGGAACGGAGACTGGCTGGTCACATTGTGTCTGTTCACAGGGAGCAGAGAGTGAACAGGAAGTGGGACCAAGCCATAACACCTCAAAAGCCAGGCGATGGTGGCGCACACCTTTAATCCTGTCTCTTATACACATCTAGACACAGGGAGCAGAGAGTGAACAGGAAGTGGGACCAAGCCATAACACCTCAAAAGCCAGGCGATGGTGGCGCACACCTTTAATCCTAGCACTTGGGAGGGAGAGGCAGATGGATCTCTGAGTTTGAGGCCAGCCTGGTTTACAGAGTGAGTTCCAGGACAGCNAGGGCTACACAGAGAAACCCTGTCTCGAAAAACCAAAACCAAAACCAAAATCAAAAAAACCTCAAGTCCTGCTCCTAGTGATCCACTTCCTCCAGTGAGGGTCCTTGGTTCCACAACCTTTCCAAACCTGTCACTGACTGGGGACCGAGTGTTCGAACACATGCTCCTCAGAGGACATTTCATATCACATCACAGTCCTGCCTCTCATTTCCCTTCCTCTTTGATGATTTATCATCATTCCTTCCCATGTACTCCCCAAGCATCCCAAGTACACCCCTCACATAGTCTCTTTGATGTGAGAGGTCTTCATTATCTCCAGGGGCCAGGCAAGGCAAACCTTGACACTTTTCACTGCAAAACAGTCAGACAGACCCAGGGTGAGGGACTCCCAGGTAGGCTCCCTAGAGGGGTACGTGACCTGGGAACAGAAGCAGGCTCTAGAGCAATGTTTCTCAACCTGTGGGTCTTGACCCCCCTGGGAGTCACGCATCAGGTATCCTGCACATCAGATATTTACATTAGATTCTTAACAGTAGCTAAATTACAGTTATGATGGAGCAACAGAATAATTTTATGTTTGGGGGTCACCACAACATGAGGAACTGTATTAAAGGGTCTCAGGATTAGGAAGATTGAGAACCACTGCTCTAGAGGCTTTTAATTCTAGGTGATGAGAGACAGGAAGAAAGATTATGATGTCTTGAGCAAGGGACAGCCTTGAGAGGTACAAACTGAAGGAGTGACACTGTCAGATGAACTTGGAGCTTATGAAATGTTGCTAGCAGGAGTCATTTCAGCCTCAGTCTTTAAAAGCCACCAGCTATATGTGGGTAATATCTGGCTTCACCTCAATGTGTTGGATCCAGAAAGGCCTTTAGTCATGAGCTATCCAAATTCATGAGGAAGTCAAGGCAAGGGGACAGACATTATTCCTCTTAGATGCCTCTGCTCAGATGCATCTACTTCCTCGTGGCCAANCTTCCCTTAAAGATTTTTTTTTNAAGATGTATTTATTATGTATACAGAAGAGGGTACCAGATCTCATTACAGATGGTTGTGAGCCACCATGTGGTTGCTGGAAATCCAGGCCCTCTGGAAGAACAGTCAGTGCTCTTAACCTCTGAGGCATCTCTCCAGCCCCCCTTAAAGATTTCTGTTGCCAACATTTCTATTTCCTTCTGTCCTTCCTCTAGTCTAGGCTACGGGCAATGATTCCTGACACCTGATTGCTGATGCCTTTGTTCCATACCCCCTTCTCAGCTAAACTTTCCTGCCTATTATTCAACAATAAGTAAATACTACTGACCCTACACTCCACCTTCCAAACACTTATAGTCCAATCAGAATNATAATAGNTGGGAGNTGACTCCCTCATTTNAGGCTTGCCNTTCAAGTCTAGGACCAGATATAAATCCTGTGTGTTGTGGTATGCCTAGCAATCTCAGTGTTGAAGAGATGGAGAGAGGAGGATTCCTTGGGATCTCTGGCCAATCACTGTCACCAATTGGTATGTCCCCAGTAAAAATGAGAAACTTTGTCTCAAAGAGCCAAGCATATGGCACCCGAGGAAGCATACCTGAAGTTGACCTTTGATCTACACACACACACACACACACACACACACACTGCATACGTGCAGACAAAACACACTGTAAAATGATTACAGGGCCAGTGAGACGGCTCAGTGAGTCAAGGTATTTGCCACCAAGCTTTACTGCCTGAGTTTGAGCCCTAGGACCCACATGGTAGAAGGAGAGAAGTGACTCCCACAAATTGTTTTCTGAAGTCCACATGCAAGCTTTGGTAAGCACGCACATGTGCACATACACACATTCATAAATGTAATGAAAATTATAATAGTCATTTACTGAATGACCATCTGGGGCCAGACTTTGCTTCACACATGGTTTTATTCTAGTTTCTTTGAAAGGTCCTTACCATCACCTTCATGTTAAAGATGAGAACATAGACATGAAACTGTTGGGATGAGCATATACTATGGTTACATGGTATATATATTAAGGGGCCAGCATTCNGAGCCAGGGCCATTTCCTTTCCCCCCACAAAGCAAGTTTGGGAGAGGAGGTGATGCTGCAGGTATATGACCAACCCACCCCATGTGGCCTGTGGGCAGTACAGGTTCTGTTCCTTAGGGAAAGAAGGTTGGGTCATTGGAGCTGGGTCTCAATTCTGAGGAATATTTCACAGACCTGGGGCAAAGTGGCACCTAAGTCAGGTGAATGGTAGGAACTAAACATGGCCAGGGAGGACTGGCTTGTTGGAGAAGGGCTTAACGTAGCATTATCAGACTTAGGCAAAGAAGAAGCCTCATAAGTGTGTGCCCACACAAGGCTCATGCCTGCTGTGTGCAAGCATTATCCCCTATCATGCTTTCACTCCCAGCCTTTGGGGATGGCTTCCACCGACCCTCTACACAGAACCTACAGGAACAAAGAAGTTACACAGTTCACCCCATANTACAGAGCAGGCCTAGTTGCAGAACTCTAGGCTACTCTGGGTATCCCCTCTGTCTTCTAAGATGCTGTGTGCAACAGAAAGAATCATTTGCTTGGACTGAGGTCTCTTGATTCACTGAACCATAGGTGGCTATCAATTCTGTCTCNGTGCAGGTTTAGACACAGGGGCCAGCGCTCAGATCCCAGCCTGACCTTGTCCTTCTGTTCTTGAAGATTGACAGCATCTGTTCATGTTCTGGAAACCGAGAGGACACAGTTGGTCTTCCCCACAGGCATTCCTGTTGGATCAATAAATCTGTCCATGGGTGAAGGGCATAAGGCTGAAGGCCAGAGAGCAGTACCCAAAAGACTGAGAGTTCAAGAGAAGTGTGGTCTGGCCACTACCCTCCCCAGTCCTCCTTTCTTTCTGAATCTTAGGCTTTCAGTTTGGGGGTTTTTGTTTATCATTTTAGATTTTTATTTTGGTATGTATAAATGTTTTACCTGCATGTATGCCTGTGCACCATATGTGTGCCTAGTGAAAGCAAAGGTCACAGCAAAGTGTGGGATCTCTGGAAACTGGAGTTACAGATGGTTGTGAGGTGCTAAGTGGATGCTGGAAATTGTATGTAGGTCCTCTATACTAATAAATGCTCTTAANTGCAGAGCTCTCACCAGCCCGTGGTTTTGTTCATTTGTCTGTGTTTTTGTTTTTTCGAGACAGGGTTTCTCTGTGTAGCTCTGACTGTCCCAGAATTCTCTCTTTAGACCACACTGGCCTCAAATTCATAGAGATCTGCCTGCCTCTGCCTCCCAAGCTGGGATTAAAGGCGTGTGCCACCACTGGCCAGCTGTTCTACTTTTGTTTGTAAAAGGATGATGTCTTAGTACAGCCTGTTATGACAGATCATGATAGGCTGGATGATTTGTGTGGCCAANCTATCTTCCTCACATTTCTCAAATCTGAAAATTGAAAATCAAGTGACAAGGAGGTCTGATGTGTAACTGGAAGTTTCTCGGTCCCACCTAGCCCCACTGTCTGGACGAATCTCTCCCACCCGAGCTCTTGAAGCTGCTTATAAAATAATCACTCAGAGGCTTATATTAATTATAAACTATATGGCCTATGGCCTATGGCTCAGGCTCAGGCTTCTTGCTAGCNTTAACTCAACCNATTCCTATTAAGCTATGTTTTGCCACGTGACTTCCTGGCATTACCTGTTTTCTCACATCTTGCTTTTCCTGGCAGCAACTCGTAGCATCTGCCCCAACTCCACCTTTCTTCTCTCTCTATCTTTCTTAGATTTCCTGCCTGGCTCCATTCTGCCCTGCCATAGGCCAACACAGCTTTATTTATTAACCAGTGGTAGCACAACACATATTTACAGCACACAGAAAGACATCCCACAGTACTTCCCCTTTTCTGTCTAATCAAACAGGAAGGTTTTCATTCTAATATAGTAAAATTACNTGTAACAAAAGAGTTATCAAGCAAGAATTATAGTTTCATTATCTAGTCTACTTGTCTTTAGCAAAATTAAAGAAAATATTCTATCATCCATCCTATTCTTATGAGTCTAAGGTTTCATATCTAACTTACCCATAATTATAACTATCCAGTCTTCAACTCCATCAAAGACCCTAGAAGGATATACTATTACCTGAGTAAATCAAGTGACAAGGAGGTCTGATGTCTGGGAAAGGCCTGGCAAACACTGGCCACACTCTCTGTCATCTTCTAAGGACCATTTGTGAGTCTCACTCCTCCTGGTCACCCACAAAGGCCCCATCTCCAGACACATCCATGCTGGGATTTGGGGTTTCTTTCAGTAGATGCCTTTGAGGGACTGCAAACATTCAGTCTACTGNAGAAGATAATAGCAAATGACATCCAAAATGTTTATAGGTCTCAAGTTGGGAGACATCATGACACCATCTTGTCCCCCATCCCCAACCCTGGAGGAGAAGTCCCTAGCTTCCCTATGTTGTCTCTGAGATGGCCACAGCCAGGTCCTCCATGTACCTCCATCTCCAAAACCCTGCCTTCCCTCACTGAAAGTGTGCACACACGCACACATGCACACACACACACAAACACCAGCNTGGGAGAAAACACTCCTACTCCTCCTATGTACAGTAGCCCCTCCCCTCAGGCTTCCACTCCCAGCCACTGTCCCCATTCTCCCTCCCCCCTCCTCCACCCATGCAGTAACACCATGGCCACTTGGTGATTTCTCCACAGGGAACCCTAAGCCTGACTCTGAAACTGGACTGGGCTTTGTCCCCAGTAGAGAATGCCAGAAATCTTCATGACTGCCTGGCTCCAGTCCCTAACATCACAGTCCCCCACCCTGTCTCTTATACACATCTAGATGTGTATAAGAGACAGCACACACACATACGCGCACACACTCACACTGTTCTAAACTAAGGGCTTGGTTTAAATATTTCTTAGTCCCTTTCCAGTTCACAAACTGGAAACAGTGTTCACTGGCTGTGAGATGCACTGGGGGTTAGCACAGCGGGCTTTGAGAATGTGGCCTGACCGGTATTGTGGGAACACTTGGGCCTTCCAAGCCTCACAAGAAAGAAAATGCCTGGGTGAGATTTCCTCGAAGGCTCTTTGCCAAAGGGCTTCTTGGCCACAAGAATCAAGTCCCCAAGGGTCTCCCCCACCCACCCACAACCGCTTTATAAAAAAGGTCCTGTAGAACTTCAAGCTGTCATAACACCTGATCAGAAGGGAGGAAGGTGATTCCTCATGTAGAAATTTCAAATTTTTCTTCTTCTTCCTTTTTTTTTTCTTTTTTTACAATCTCATTTTCTTCCTTTTGTGTTTCAGGCAAAGAAAGACTTAGCAGGGAATAAGAAAATTCGGGGTTTTTTTGTTTGTTTGTTTATTGTTTTTTGTTTTTGTTTTTCCTAAAAATTTGACTTCAAAGTTAGTTCAAAAGGACTTTCCCATAAATAAGTATGAACACTACATTCCCTAGATTTATGTCTTTCAGTTTATATACCAACTGCACTATCTCCCAATTTTACATATGAAGCCAGCTCACTTTGAATAGTAACAACCAAAATATATATAGATGTATAATGTTAGTACTTTAACACACACACACACACACACACACACACACACACACTCCGACAGTTGGATCACTTCCTTCCTAAACTATTACAGCATTCCGGAATGGTTTCAATATTCCTGTGTGAAAGCACACCTTTGCTTCCATCACAAGTTACTGACTGGCTCTATTATGCAGGTGACCTTCTAGTGTGTGCATCAACGTCGTTATGTATTTTAATTCCATCTCCTTTTTATTAAAGGTGTTGCAGTTTGCTTCTGGTAAGGCAGTCACAGACAAGACAAGTTCTGCCTTCCAAAAGAGACATCCTTCCAATCTTTGTGACTTGGAGCTTTTAGAAAGAACCTAAGCGTGANCAGAAGAGGAAACTGAGGCCCAGAAAGGGAACAGCTTATCTGACCTCATCGTGAGCAAACTAGCAAGAAAACTCTGATATCCTAGCTGCTGCTGGTGGGGGATTTGTGTTACAAAGGCCTTCTCAAATCTTAAATAAATAAATAAATACCACCGTCTTTCATGGGCCCATTTATCTAGTCCTTAAAAAGCTTTTCTCTTTCTTGAGAGTGGTCTTGAGGCCTTTTTCTTTTTCTTTTTTTTAAGATTTATTCCATTATTTTTAGTGTGTATGTTGTGTGTGTGCACACAGCTATTCTCCTCTGGCTCTGGAGTTACAGGCAATTATGAGGCACCTGATATGGGTGCTGAGAACCAAACTCAGGTCCTCTACAAAAGCCACACAAGCTTTCAACTGTGGAGCTATCTCTATAGCCCCTTGGGGACCTTTGCCATGTTGTCTTTACTCCTTGTTTACAAACATTAACTGCTTTTACACAGAAGTCATCATTGTTTAGTGTATAATACCAAAGATAAGCCCATTCTGACACTAGAGTTGCCCAACTATGGGGCTCTTAATCTGGGACATCTGGTATACCTCATACTTTGTCTTCAGAACTGTCCCTATGCCACTGACTGGCCATTTGGCCCTTCTAGCAAGACACTGCACAAAAACCAGTTCTACACAAGCTGTCTATGATGATTTATGTCTGCAATGTCATCACTTAGGAGGTTAACATTAGACAATTGTGATTCCAAGTCCAGCCTGGGATAGGGGGTGAAACCCCGTCTCAAAAAAACAAAACAACAATTAAACAAACAAACAAACAAAACCCCCAAAACAAGGAAGATTAAAAAAAAAAACTTACAGTCCTTTTCCTCATGTAAGACACCTTCCCTAAACATCCTTCCTCCCTAACCAACAGTGTCTTATAACCCACATCTCACCCTAAGATAAACACAACCACAGCTATGATGCCATTTTACACAAGGCACTGTGAAGATGCAAGGTGGAGGAAAGTCCTCAGTTAGAGTGCTGTAAATGTAGTGTTGAGGTTAGACAAGCAGACACAGTAAAGACACTGATGGAATTTACTTTAGCCAGAGAAGACTTGATGACCAGCCCTNGTGAAGCAGGCAGCAGCTGGATGCAGACTCCAAGAAGCACTGTGAGCCATGTTAAGTTTGGATGGTACCCTGTCAACTGTGGGGGGCTGTGGAAACATATTAAAGAACAAGGCACATCATGAGATTGGTCTTTAGAATTTTTAAAGTTATTAAAANAATANGTAAAGCTGAGTGGGTCGGCATAGACCTGTAACTTCTGTACTTGGGAAGTAAGGATAACGTGAGTTCAAGGCCAACCTCAGCTACATAGTAAGAATGTGTCTCAAGAAAGGAAGAGAAAAAGAAAAAAGAAATAAAATGCAAGTTTTAAGTACCTGAGAATATAACTCAGTTTATACAGCACTATCATGAATGAAGTACTGGACTTGATTCTCAGCACTGCATAAAACCAGGTGTGGAAGGCAGAGGCAGAAGGGTGGGAGTTCAAGGCCAGGCTCAGCTACAGAGTGAGTTTGATGCCAGCCTAGGCTAAACAAGACCCTGNCACAAATAATAATAATCTAAAAAGTACTATGTGTAGGTGTTAACAAATGAATTATAGAGATGAATTAAGAAAAAGCAATGTCTACCCATCAATTCTCTCCTCTCTCTCACCCCAGGTAACTACCATTGACATCCTCTAATGCCCTTTGGGCTTTCTCTTTGATTTCAGCATTTACAACATACACATATGTATGGGGATGCTTGGTTTGTGATAGAAAAAGAATCACGTTATGCATTTCACTCAGTGTCTTGATTCATTTAATTCTACACTGCAGAATGGCACATCTAAATCACTGATCTCCTTCTGTCTCTAGGGGAGATATATTTACATACATAATTATTTTGTATGAATTGGACATGTCAAATATACTAGGTAATTATTACTAACATTTTGTTTGAGAAAGATTTTTTTTTTGTAGCCCAGGCTGGCCTTGAACTCACCAGTCAAGAGTACTGGGATTACATGAGAGAACATTTTGCTTTGTTTTGTTTGCATGCTCAGTATTTTAGGGCTCCCCCTTGACATACAAAAGAAGCCAGAGGAAAATGGAAGCTTAGATGTAAGAGACTGCTCTCGGGTTCCAGTCAACAGACAGACTAGCTTGGCTAGGGCAGCAGCNGTGGGGAAGAGAGACTTGAAGTAGCCTTGAGCCCTCCAGTGAAGAGCTGGTTCTGAGCATTACAGTTTCAAAGGGACAGCCAACCATTTTGTGAGGCAGGATGACCCAGGAAGGAGAGGTGGCTACNGCAGGTAAGTTCTGTACTATGGCTGGGTNGTCTTGGGCAAGACACTTAAATTCTCTGATCCTTAATTTCCTATTTGCAAAATATGGTCATTTCTATCACATAGGATCCCTGGGGCAGTTTTTTAAGTATGGATGGAACCGTCTCCTATGCCTAGCATGTTTCAGATACTGAGTAAACGCTTGCAACAAGTACCTCTCTCTGCCCAAGGACCTCATAGATAGTCTTTCTCCGCACTCCCATGCCCTAGCCAGCACTCTCACAGCGAGGCCTCATTCACAGCTCCCCATGCTGATCCTATGGCTTCATACAGACTATTCAGAACTTTAGAATCGCCCAAGAAATATTCCCTTGCGTTTGCTGGGGCCTGAGGACTCTTCTCAAAACATCGGCACTTCCTGACTCCACAGCAGAAACTGGATTTGGGGTGCCAATGTGATAGGAGATGACAGAGCCATGGTCTGCATTCTCTGTGGCTTGCAAGTGAGTGGGCTCAGATCTTTTCCCGTGGAGGACTAGCAGGAGTCTGAATGGGGAGGTTGAGATTCAGTCAGGGGCAGAGTGTGGCCAGGGATAGGCTTAAAATGTGGATGGAATGACCTTGGCATGGCGGGGTCCTCAGTGAATCACCAGTGCTTGACCCTGTCAGGTGATTCCTAGATGATCACTGTGATCTTGCTCTCAGGTTTGCTTCCAACACCGATTTCTCAGGGAAAATGTTTGGCAGGGTCAGGGAGTGTGAAGGTTTGCCATGCACNCAGCAGAGGGCCATACATTCTAAGGAACTATGGCTCTTCTGCTGGGAAGAGCAGGCCTCAGAGGCCCTGAGGGTCCCAGGCAGGTGGAGTCACCAGGAGGAGTGGAGGGTGGGAGGAAGAGAGACAATGAAGGTGGGCTATAGTTCCAAGACTTTGATACCTCAACAAGGGGCTGTGGGGAGATTCCCAAGAAAGACAGTCCTTAATGTCCTAAGGGTGTCCCCGACTCTTTCTCTCATACGCACAGACAGACATAGATGGAGATATAAATAGATACACACAGAGAGAGAAACACATACACACACACACACACATAGACACACCAAGCACATTCACACACACAGATAGAAACACACACAAAGATACACATAGGAAAAAGGACACACCCAGATGGAGAAGCACATGGGAATACCGACACATTCACAGATGGAGACAGACACCCCCAAGAACACTCAACACAAATGGAGACACGCACACAAGCACAGAGACACATATGGACACACAGACCCATAACAGAGGCCTTCAAGGAAAAATGATGGGGAGAAGATAGGGAGGAGAGGCAGGGGAGACAAGAGGAGAGGGANGCAGTGCAGGAGGAGAATGGAGAGAGGGAAGCAGGGAAGGGAAGAACTCAGAGCTCAAAGGGGCCGGCCACACAGGACAGCCCACCCAGGTCTCCCAGGGCATATCCGGTGTGGATACAACCCCGCCCTCCCTCTGCCTGTTATTTCAAAGGACTACAACCTTCGCATCACTCCCACTTGGCAGNTCCTAATTTATGCCCGTGAAGGTGTTAGATAGAGTAATTTCACTATGGGGACCAGAGGAGATCACTAGGGCTAAAATGACCAGGTTAGGTACAATGGGACCAAGTTTTAAAGCATGCCAGGGAGGGGCAAGAACACTTCGGAGAGGGCCTCTCTGGGGCCCCTGAACCAAGTGCCTGCAACCCTGCCTGGAGGCTGGGAGTGCTGGCAGGCCTCGGCAGCAGCCGGCCAGCCTGATTTCCCTNGGCTACAGACAGCCTGGCTCCAGGCCCACCTCCCGGTGCCCTGGGCCTGACATCTTCTGGGCAGAGCCACGGTGCCCCAGGAGCCATGTGGATCGTGTTAGTAAACACGCTTTCTTGCGCCCAGCCTGGCAAGGCCTGTGGGCAGCGGGAGGGCGTAGAGCTGGCAGCTCCCACGGCTGGGCAGGAGGATGGGAGGGCGGACGGGGCAGGCAGACGGGCGGGCGGGCAGGCCGCCCTGCACAGCCAAGCCAAGGCCCAGAATGGAGCAGCTGCTCCTGTCACCATGGAGACCGAACTGAACAATGAGCAGCCAGAAATGCAGCATGGCTGCCTGGCACTGTGGCCACACTCCCACCAGGCCCTCACACCTACACACAGGAGCTCATACACGCACACTCGTGTATGCATGTATGTATGCATGCATGGATATGCACGTGTGTGCACCGTTGCACACAGAGTTGCAGGAAGGAGAAGGAAATGGAGAGACAGGGTAAGGACAGAAGTGTCCACAGGGAAGGAAGGAGAGTATGAGATGGGGAGCTAAGGAGATCACAGCTTCAGGGTTGCAAAGTTGAGC
>LZPO01066287.1:324227-334522 GCA_001675575.1 Neotoma lepida
AAACCCACTCTCCACACAGTCATCAACAGCCCTGTGGTTCTCCCAGCACTGGGGATCTGGGGACCTGGGGACCTGGGGACCTGATGTACTGAAGTGGAAAGAAGGGAAGGCCACAGTGACAGCTCTCATTTCTCTCAGTTTCTCTACTCGCCTCCTCCCAAGTCTGGCTCAGTCCAGCCTCTTCTGTCCCCTCATCTAAAGAAGGAAGCTGAGGCCTGGCGCTTTGCCCAACGTTACAGACAGCTGCTCACAGGCTGTCTTGCACCCTAACCTCATCATCTACAGGTACAGCCCCACAGTTCACAAAGGGCGTGTAGAGTAGACTCAGCNGGCCCATTTTAGAGAGGACAAGCCAAGGCACAGATGAATTCTGTACATCAGAAACACACTGTCAGTGCGTGACAGCATCACGCTCCATATTCTTTACATTTCAAGTCTGTGCAGTTGCTCTTATAGTCACCCTATTCTCCCTGTCACCTCTGAGAAGGTCACTGTCCCTGATACTGTCTTTTGAGTAACATCTTGGTTCCGGTATCTACCTACCCATGGACAGCTTCTCTGTCTACAGGACCATTTTCATGGGGAAGAAACCCAGCGTCTATAGACGAACCCTCTTCCGGGGCACCTCATCACCCTTTCCCTTGATTTTCCCTGTTTTACACAGAGCAAAACANCAGTTTTCACATGCATAATTATGCTTTGCATCCACTTAGCACTCTCGAAGCTTCACAGCGCTCTCTCATCTATTACCTTGTGCTGTGCTAACGAGTCCAAGAGACTGACAGTGACCCCACATCGCACAGAGGAAGGAAAGGCACACAGAAATGCCAGCCTGGTGCTGCCTGGGTGAAGAGCTTGGGGACATTTTCTATCCTACACTTTACAGTCTTTCTGTGGAGCCTTACCTCAAAGCAGCCTGACCGGCAGGGCCAGGGCTTGTAGCTTAGTTGACAGAGTGCTTAGGTAGCATCCTCAAAGCCCTGCGTTCAACCCTAAACACAATGAGCTGAGCATGGTGGCGCTACCTGTAATCTCAGCATGGGAGGCAAAAAGCTAGGAAGTTGGTGGTTGGGGTTCTCAAGGACTCAGTGAGTAACAGTACTTGTCACCAAGCCTGACAGCCTGAGTTTAATCCCCTGAACTCATAGCTCAAGTTCTGAAAGTTGTCCTCTGACTTACACACACACACACACACACACACACACACACACACACACACACACACACACACACAAAAAAACAAATGATTTTTTAAAAAATGAATCAAATTCTTTTTAAGGTTATCTTTGACTACATTAAGGAGTTTGAGGCCAGCCTAGGCTACGTGAGACCCTGTCTCAAAAGCAACAACGGAAAAGCAAGCATCCTGAATCACTTTGCAGAAGNGCAGAAGGAGTATCATTTTGAATTTGAGAAATGGCAGTGGAAAACTGGCAGTGGAAAAAACAAAATGCCAAGCTGGAGTGGCCAGGAGCCAGGAGCGTTCTGATCTCTGCGTGCCCCTGACCCTGGGTGTGACCCTGTGCAGGCTTCCTCTCTAAGCCTNGCTTTGCTACCTACAGGATGATGGCGCAGGACCACACACTCTTGAGCCATCCGGGAGCCCCTTCCGGCGTGTAGACTCTGGATTCCATCTTTGGATTCCCTTGGTGGAGCAGTTTCCTTTATTTTCGTGTGGAAAAGGTTTCACAGAGTGAGACTGCTGGAGCAAGACATTCTTGACNGAGTCATCTAGCTGTGGGTAAAACTTAGGGTGAAACTGGAATGCCTGGTCAGTGATTAAAATGTGAGCGGACATTGTTCTGGCTTCCTTCGTGATACAGTCATTTAATCCCAACACCGCTGTGTGAAACCTAGTCCTGCTTGCGTGGGGGAGGCCCATAGGTTTTTAATTCTTTGNGGGGAAACAAAGGCCCTCATTCACTCAACAGTAANTCAAGAGGGTGGTTTCTGCACTTACCAGTCAAAAAATGTTGTCTGGCCACGAGATCCCATCATCAAACTGAAGAGGTAGGAGAAAGCTCTCTTTACACTGGGTCCCTTTATGCACGGGAGAGCCTGCCTTTGCATTTCCCTCCATATGAATAAGGTCTCAGGTTTATTTTATAGGGAAATGCACCAAGCCAAAGGTTTTAATGACAAGATAATGAGCAGCAGAGGACTCTATTTTTTGCAGAGGGTTTGTGTTACAGAAAACAGAGCGATCTCACCATTTGTTTCTGGAAGAAAGACTTGGCAGTTCCCTTCAATCCTCCGCTGAAAAGGGACTTCACACATGCACAGGACAAATTTCTATCTAATTTACCAAAGTTCCCAGACAGCGCTCCCTCTGTTCCCAGGAGAGTTAGTGGAAGATGTGTAATCCGGGGCTCGATGATGTGATACAAATTTTTTTCATGGAAGACAAATAGGCCACCNCCAAATAGCTCCTGAGATACACAAGATGGAATTTTAGCTGCATGTGGTCATGCGTGTCTGTAGTCCCTGCAAGNAAAGAAGGATTGCCACAAGTGCTAAGCCAGCCTGGGCTACATAGTTGAGTATCAGGTCAGGTGGGGCTACCTATAGCAAGACCCTGTCTCANTCAGGGGCTGGAAAGATGGTTCACTAGTTAGAGTACTTCTCTTGAAAGTGTGAGGACTGGAGTTTGAATACTCAGAACCTATGATTGTCCACCCACGATTAAAAGTGAAGATGGGATCCTTGGAGCAAGCTGCTAGCTAGAGTAGGAGTATCAGTGAGGCTCTGGGATCAATTGAAAAAGCCTGTCTTGGTAAGTAAGATGGAGGCATTCATGCAGTGGCATGCATGCACCTAAATATACACATACATACACACACACACACACACACACACACACACACACACACACATCCCTAAACTTCTATGCACATAGAGGCACATGCTCACAAATAAATAAATATATAAATGAAGGTAGAGGGCTGTTCAAGGAAGATTCCAGACCTCAACTTTGGACCTCCACATGAATGCCCATATTCAAATAGACATGTGACCATGCACCACTACATAATTAAAAAATCATCCCAATGGACAGGATTGTTCCAGATCCTTCTAGGCCCACTTATGTCTTAGAACATTCCTTGAAGCTCCNTCAGTGTGATTATCCCCTCCTTGGGATTCTTGGAATTGTCTTTACCTCTTTCCAGGTTTTATCCTATTCTTTATTGTATGGCCTTGTATTGCATATATACTTGAATGACTTCCAGGCAAAATTGCAAGCCAATGGAGAGCTGCAGGAAGTTTCAAATATCTGAGCATGCTGGTCCTACCTTTCCTCCAGTCTTCAGCAAACTAATGGGCCCTAATCAAATAGGTTCCCCTAAAGGAGTGGATGAGACTGAAAGCCTCTATGCCTTGTTATTTTCCATGAATAAATAATAAATGAACCCCCCCTTTTTTCCTTCCACATTCNCATGGATTTCAGAGGTCAAACTCAGGTCATCAGGTTTGCAGAGTTGAGCAGCAATTGCCTTACCCTCCAAACCGTCTTGCCAAACTTCCACTAGAAATTTCTGAAGTGATGAATAATACAGTGGCCTCCAAGTGCCTGCCACAGCATGTGAGACCAAGGGGATGGGTTTTACCCTTCTTCGTTTTGGTTTGGAGACAGGATTTTAGTCTCCTTTAGCCCAGGCTGACCATGAACTCACAAAAATCTGCCTGCTTCTGCCTCCCAAGATTAAAGGTATGTACTACCACTCCTGGGCAGAGTTGGAATTTTTATTATGGTGAAAAAATGTATAACATAAAATTTACCAGCCAGGTGGTTGTCACCACACCTCATGATACAGAGACAGGCAGATGTCTGTGAGTTCAAGGCCAGCCTCATCAACAGAGCAAACTCCAAGACAACCAGAGCTATTACACAGAGAAACCCTGCCTGCTCCCCCAAAATTACCGTTTTAATCATTTTAAAAGATATTTTTATTTATTTTTATGCATATGATTATTTTACTTGCATGTATATGTTTGTATACTGTGCATACCTGAGGTTCACAAAGGCCAGAAGGTATCAGATCTCTTGATACTAGAGTTATATAGATGGTTGGGAGCCATGATGTGTATTGTGGGAGCTGAACAAAGGTCCTCTGTAAGACGCTCTCATATAAATGCTCTTAACTCCTGAGTCATTTCTCTATTCCTCATTTTAACTTTTTGTTTGTTTGTTTGAGACAGAGTCTCACTTTGTAGCTCTGTCTGACTTAGAACTCACTATGCACATTATGCTAGCATTGAACTCATATAGAGATCTGCCTGCTTTTGCCTCTGGAGTACTGGGATCAAAAGTGTATGCCACCATACCCAGCTAACCATTTTTAAATGTTCAGGAGAAAGGCCTCACTCTACAAGGATCATTGAGATCTTCCCATATAGTGTCCCTNATTAGGGACTGNTTCTATTTTTACAGTTCATGGCTTGCCCTCCCAGGCTCACGTTGACAGCATGACACACACAAAACACCCCGGTAGACTCTTGCTTCCAGTAGGGTCAGATGACAGTAGATGAGTGGCCATCCTCCAGACTGATTGACACAGCAAGGAGAGGCAGGAAACTGTGCTTTTCCTCAAGAACATTGCTGAACATTGAAAAATGGCTGCTCTCCTGTCAAGTGAGGGATTCAGCACAGTGGTGGGTCTTCATGAAAGAAACTCACTCGACANCTGGAAGAAGGCAAGAACACCCCAAGCAGCTGATCGGGGAGTGCTGTGGAAGTCTTATTATTGCACCGCAGGCAGAAACTGAAATGGCCAAAGGGTTCCCAAGACTTAGGANGACACACAGGGTGTGTGAATGGACAGTAGTGGTGAGAAGACTCGACAGAGAAAACTGAAAACTTCAGCCCATCTGCTGGAGAGTACCAGGCAGCAAGATTGAAGTCAGTGCTAGAGGCAAACAGGAGGTCTTATTAGTAAGGGCGGGGGTACACTGGTGAGATGGGACACAGAGACAGGAGAATCACCTGAGTGCTCATGGCCAATTAGTCTTGAGTTTGCAGCACAACAGCACAACAGCAGACACAAGAGAGATGGTCAAAGACAGAAGGTAAAAACCAAATCCTAAAACTTATCCTCTGACCTTTGTTCTCTGCCTGTGCGAGTGCACATGCACAAAAAAAAAATAATCTTCAAATTGAAAATAGATTCTTCTCTCATACAATACACCTCAATGATAATTTCCCTTCCTCCCACTCCTCCAAGCTCCCCTCTCCCCTAGATCCACTCCCTCTCTGTTTCCTCCTGAGAAAAGAGCAGGCTTCCAAGGCATGACAAGAACCAAACAGGACAAACAAGATACCATAAGACAAGGCAAAAGCCTTCATATATAGGCTGGACAAGGCAACCCAGCAGGAGGAAAAGAGTCTCAAGAGCAGGCAAAAGAATCAGAGATACACCCGCTCCCACTNTTAGGAGTCCCACAAAAACACCAAGCTAATGGTCATAACGTATACACAGAGGACCTGCAGACCCATGCAGGCCCTGTGATTGCCATTTCAGTCTCTGTGAGCCCATATGAGCCCTGTTTAGTTGACTCAGTGGGCCATGTTCTCCTGGTATCCTCTACCCCCCTGACTCTTACAATCTCTTCTCTTCCTCTTCCGTGGGGTTTTCTGATCTCCGAGGGGAGGGACCCAAAGGAGACCTCCCCTTTAAAAAGACCTCGTGTTATTCTTGCCATTGGCAAATGTGGAACTCAAGCTCAGACTGTAGCTCCTCCTGAGACAAAACAGAGCCTGCAGAGAACAGCACCCTGAACTGACAGNGATGCCCTGGGAATGGACAGGAGTGTCGTTCCCACCTGCCCTGCTCTGCCTCACCCTCCCCATGTGGCAGCAAATGCTCAGTAACTGAGTAGTAGCAGGGGTGAGGGGGTGCCAGGGCCTTGGGGTGACACAAGCGTAGCAGGTTCAGTGAGAAGAAAAGTGTGTACNTGAAGTCTGAAAGCTTTAATAGGAACCTAGAGACCACATGATGCCACCATTGTGCAGGATGTGGAAGATGAGACCGGGAGTTAGGAAATGCCCAGTCTAGGAGATGACCAGTCATTGCCAAAGAGGATTTCCAACACCTTTTCCTCTGACAAAGCCATCCAGGAACATGCAAAGGTGAGGAGTCTCCATTCTTCATAGGATGGAGTTCCTCTCTGATCTTTCTGTTAGCAAATTTTTCCATTGCCTGGGATTGAACCAAGGCAAGGTCCTAGCCCATGCTGCCACTGAAATCTTTCTAGAAATAGATTTGCTTTCATTATTTCTTTTTCTTTTTTCGAAACAGGGTTTCTCTGTATGGCCCTGGCTGACCTGGAACTCACTCTGTGGACCAGGCTGGCCTAGAATTCACATAAATCTGCCTGCCTCTGCCTCCTGAGTGCTGGGATTAAAGATGTGCACCACCACTGCCCNTTCAGCTGTTTTCATTATTTTTAATAATGTGTGTATGCGTGGACATGTGGACAATGAGTGTAGGTACTGTGAAAATCTGAAGTATCAATTATTCTTGGATCTGGAGTTATAGGCAGGTTGTGAGCTGCCTGATGTCAATGCTGGGCACCAAACTTAGGTCCTCTGCAAGAGAAGTATGTGCTGTTAAATGCTAAGCCATCTCTCCAGAAATACATACTTATAATCCAGTTGCTAGAGAAGCAGAAACAGGTGGATCCCTGGGACTCTCCNGCCAGCCAGACTAGCTTACTTGGTGAATTCCAGGTGAATAAGAGGCTATATCTCAAAATGCAAGGTGGAAGGCACCTAAGAAATGACAGGCAGAGGTTATCCTCTGCCTTCCNCTGTGCATATGCACAGGTGCACAAATGCACCCCTACACAGGCAGAACATGGACATACCACACAAAAGCAGTATGCACCTCAATTTGCAACTGGAGGGCCTCATGCAGGGAATTCCCTCTTCCCTCCTAGCCCTGGTGAATCCCAAGCCTACCCAGCCCCCCTCCACAGAGGAGCCCACCGAGCACCAGGGTAGTATTTCCTCTGCTCCAGGCTTAGCAGCAGGGCAGCTTTAAAGGAATCTGGATGTCCGTAAGTGAGTATGTCTTTCCCGTTGTATCAGTTTCTAATTGTGCAGGTGAAGGGTCACAAGGATGTCGGGAGTATGCTTTCATCCCGGGCTTGGGTTTGATTTCCTTTCCTTCCTCCTTTCCAATTGCTCTTCCAGCTCCCTGTCATAAAGTTGCAGGGCTTTTAGAATTATTTATAATCTCATTTTAAGTCGAAGTGAACTCTTAAAAGCCTCCCGTTCCTCCTCTGTGTTTATTTAGGCGCAGGCACTGGTATAATCCGCAATGTGTATTGGGAAGGAACGGCCCTGTAAATATTTATCCAACGAATCCTAATTGGCTGTGGGTTACTTACAGGGAAAAATCATTTTAGAGGAGGTATGATGCTGTGATGCGTGATGTTCTTGAAATAGCTCCCATGGGGAAGCCTTGGGAAGACGATGCTCCATGGAACCCGAGATGGTCAATGTAGGACCCCAGTGCCCTCAGGAGTCCAGAATGCAGGGGAGAAAAATAATGAAAGTCATTAGNGTGATAGCAATATGCTANAGAAAGGACACAGACAGGAGAAACNAAACTTTGGACTGAGGTAAGAAATGTGTGAGTGAACNTTTGAAGTTAGATTAAACTTGGTCAATGAAGGTGACAGGGGCAGGGGTAGGTGGCATTAGGATGGCCAGGTACTAAATGTGAGAGGGCCAGATGGGACCTGGGAACAGGAACAGGAAATAAGTGACAGCCTCCGTTCCAGAAGATTTCAGTGGAGGCAAAGATGGGGAAATTGGGGAGCGACATTGAAAGGAAAACCAAGGGACAGGAAAAGGAAGTGTTAATCTGTTGGCCAGTGACAAAGGANACCCTTTCTGTCTGATACAACCATCCCTTCATGGCCATAGGGGAAGAGTTCCGGGACACTCTGCAGACAATGAAATCCTTGCATGTTAAGTNCTTCATATAAGATGGCGCAGGCTTTTTGCTTCCTGCATGTGTGGATCTTTGCTTTGCTGTGAAGTGCACATTCTGTTTCAGGCTCTCACCACCATGGATAGGACCTTGTTGGGCCACCACACCTTCCCCACCGTGATCAACTATAACCTCTGGACTGTGAGCCAAAATAAATTCTTATTCCCTTAAACACACACACACACACACACACACACACACACACACACACACACAAGACCTATGCACATCTTCCCATATACTTGAAATCACGTCTAGATTACTTACAATACTCACTCGTGTGCTTTTCATAGCTACAACAAAATACAGGAGGCAGNCTTCATGGCAAAGANAAGAGGTTCTAGAGTATAAAATCCAAGGCCTGCATCTGGTGACAGGCTTCTAGCTGGCAGAATCCAGAGCCAGCATAGAGCATCCCATGGTAGGAAACATGAAATGTGACTTGTGTCTTGTGNTTCCCTCTTGCTAAGAAGCCAGCAGGATTCCATCATCATGANGATTCCATGTTACCGGCTTAACCTAATCCTAATCACTTTCCAAACACTCTACCTCTAAATAGCCTTCCCGCAAATGTCCCATTTCTTAATAGCTGGAAGTGGGGATTAAGCTCTTGCACATGGCAGTGGACAGGGACAAACCAGATTTGAACCCCTGTGCTAACACAATGTCAAGGCCATGCAAGGGATGACAAGACTTCACCTGCTCAGAGACAAGGATCTCAGGCAGTCCATGTTCAGCCCTGGCAACTCAATGTTTTTTAGAATGTTTTCTGATCTGTGAGCAATGAGTCCATGATATGCCACCCACATACACCGAGGGCTGACTACACTGTCCCTCAAAGCAGTCTAATAAGGACTGGAAAGAAAGGAACTGACGAACAATATTTGGCCCATCTCTTCCTTAAACAGAGTAAATTCTCTATGAACTAAGGAATGAAGCTCAGAGTCCTTATTCTCCCCACTCTTTCCAAGGCCTCAGCCNTGGGCTCCCCTGAGTTATAATCCTCCCAGAAGGAAGCAACNTTGCCAAAGGTGATGGCTTCTTTCCTGGATCTCAAGACATGGGAGACTGAGGTAGGAGGATTGAAAGTTCAAGACTAGCCTGGACTAGATAGCAAGACCCTGTTACAAAAATGACAAAACAAGTTGGACATGGTGGAGCATGCCTAGAATCCCAGAACTATAGAATTGGAAGCAGGAAGATCAGAAGTTCAAGGATGCCAGGCAATGCCTGAAATCCCAGCACTTGGGAGGNAGACAAAGGAGAATCAGGAGTTCAAGGCCATCCTCATCTACTTCAAAGCCNTTCTAGACTACATGAGACCTAGTATTTAAAAAATAATAAGCCAGATGGTGGTGGTACATGCCTTTAATCTCAGTACTCGGGAGGCAGAGGAAGGCAGATCTTTGTGAATCTGAGGCCAGCCTAGTCTACAGAGCTAGTTCCAGGATGGCCAGAGCTACGTAGAGAAACCCTGTCTTAAAAAGCCAAATAATAATAATAATAACAACAACAACAATAGAAGTGATTTTAACCACACTTGGTGTANTAGAGTTTCTATCGCCATGAAGAGACACCATGACCACAGCAATAAAGGAAAACATTTAATTGGGTTGGCTTGCTTACAATTTCAGAGGTTCAGTCCATTATCAGCATAGCAGGGAGCATGGTGATATGCAGGTAGACATGGTGCTGGCTACATCTTGATCAGAAGGCAACAGGAAGTGGACTGACTGTTACACTCAGTAAAGCTTGAGCAAAGGAGACCTCAAAGCCCATCCCGACAGTGACACACTTCCTCCAACAAGGCCACACCTACTCCAGCAAAGCCACACCTCCTAATAGTGCCACTCCCTTTGGGGGCCATTATTCTTTCAAAGCACTACACCTGGTTACTCCCCTGGCATGGGTACATGGATCACCAGCTTTTTTTCCATATGACAAATTAATATGAAATATTGACTCCACTGAGAATCCCAAACTTTTATATCATTACAAAAATGATACTAGTGGCAAATTTACTCATGAAAGTTAACAACCCAGAGTATTTGAGATTAACTGTGGTACAAGAACACCTTGAAATCTAACAGCTATTCCAGCAAAGANGCTTGGGAGAGGTTTTTCCAAAAATTTCAGTTGCTAAACACTTTTGTAAAGAACATATTTTACTCAAGAAAGATTATTTATTTTGTACTTGAGAGAAGATTGCATTTCCTTTCCAGTCTCTANGGGGAATATTACTACAAAATTGTTGTCATTTAAAGAGGCGACCCCCCAGATGTAAGAAATGTTATGAGACAG
>LZPO01066287.1:342982-355345 GCA_001675575.1 Neotoma lepida
TTTTTTTGTTTGCTTGTTTCCAATACATCCTGACCCCAGTTTTCCCCCCTTCACTCCTCCCACCTCTCCTCCCCTCCCCCAAAGATCCACTCCTCCTGTTTCCCTTCAGGAAAGAACAGGCCTCCCAGGGATAGCCAGCAAACGGGCATAACAAGATACAATAAGACTAGGCACAAACCCTCATCTCAACGCTGAGTGAGGCAATCCCATAGAAAGAAAAGGGTCCCAAGAGCAGACGAAAGAGTCAGAAAAACCCCCACTCCCACTGTTAGAAGTCTCACAAGAACACCAGTCTACACAACCATAACATATATGCAGAGGATCTAGTACAGACCCATATAGGCTCCGTGATGGCTGCTTTTTTATTTTTGTGCCTCTGTGAGCCAAGAGACCCCTTTATTCTTAATAAGAGATTAAACACCAATATAATTACTTTCAGAATATTAAGGAATGACCTTCCACAGATATAAATAGACATTTTTATGTGTGTTTGTGTGGATATGGAAAAATCTAGAAAGATTCATACCAAAATTTCAATAATTGCTATCTCTGAGGGTGAGTTACTAGCGACAGTTCCCTTTTTTCTTTTTTATATTGCACTGTCTAGATTTTTCATAATGACCTTGAGAAAAAAGGAAGGAGNGCTCTTATTTTTCTAGACACAAAGAGCTACAGGAAAAGTGCTTGATAAGGTTGGTGCTCAGAAGAGAGCAAAGCTTCTTGGGAAGCATGAGGATTTGGTGAAGTTGGTGTCATACACCTGATGCCCAGAAGACAGATGTGCAAAGGGTCCCTGAGATAAGGGTGGGGCAGAAAGAAGAGGTAAGTGCAGCATGGACCTTGCCTTAAGGAAGCAGAAACTCTGTGGTGGTCAAACCCACCCCCAGGGCCCCAGACACCGACATCTGGATCCTCCCCACGGTGACTGGGAATGACCATCTGCATCCCTAAAAGGAGACGCAGTGTTTCCTTGCTAGTGAGGTCACTGAGCACCACTGAGGCAATACTACATGGATGAAACANGTCTATGCAGCAGCAAATCCCACCACAGCATCAAGGNATGCCTCATTTTCTCTCAGGCTGGTCCCCCTGCCAACTAGGAGGATCNACAAGCACACTCATCTCTTTCTGNCTNTCTGGGGCTTNCGTGNGCCCTCCAACACATGCTGCTGCTGTTCATGCACCTACATAGAGTCTGCCTCTCCATCCACCAGGGCCTTTCTCCTTCACTCTCAAGGTCACCCCACACCCCTCCTGCCATAGCAAGNCTCTCTGTATCCACATCCTACTTTGCAAGCTTCAAGTTCCTCAAGTGTGCTGGCTTGTTTTATGCCAACTTGACACAAGCTAGAGTGACCAGAGAAGAAGGAGCCTCAACTGAGAAAACTCCATAAGATCAGGCTTGTAGGCAAGTCTGCAGGGTATTTTCTTCATTAGCGATTGATGGGGGAGGACCCAGCCCATTATGGGTGGGGCCATCCCTGGGCTGGTGGTCCTGGGTTCTATGAGAAAGCAGGCCAAGCAAGCCATGNGGAGCAAGCCTGTAAATAGGGCCCTTCTATATTCTTTGCATCAGCTCCTGCTTCCAGGTTCCTGCCCTGTTTGAGTTCCTGCCCTGGCTTCCTTCAATGACGAACTGTGATGTGGAAGCATAAGCCTAATAAACCCTTTCCTCCCCAAGTTGCTTTGGTCATGGTGTTTCGTCATAGCAATAGTGACCTTAACTAGGACACCAAGAGATAGGCAGAGGCAAGTCAGCAGGGACACCAAGACCCTTCTCCCCTCCCCCCACCCCTATTCACAAGCTAGGAGATAGGCAGAGTCAAGTCAGCAGGGACACCCAGACCCTCCCCCTTCCCCCTCCCCCTTCCCACCTCATTCAGAAGCTCACATCTCACCTTCCCTAGCAGGGCTGAGGAGGAAGAGTTTGGAGTTTTATAATCTCTGTTAAACCTGTCGTTCTCAGGGAAAGTGTGAAGGGGCTCAGGAGACACTGGGGAGCGCGGCGTTTTACTAAGTTGTTGAAACATAACATCACTTCTTCTGCTGGTTTCTGTGACTTTTTAATGTGCTAATAGGGGAGCCAAAAATGATGGGAGCACCACACCTGGGGTGAGTCTCAAACCCGCCCCCCTCAGGCCAGGCTGGTTAGGACTAGTTTGTGGGATGACTCCAGGGCCAACCTCCTTACCTTTGGGGAAAGTCATCTCCATATTAAAGGACCCCAAAACAAACTCTCATTCCCAAACTCCAGGCCCTTTGTCCTGTCCTTAATAAGATGCGATCCATTAACATGATAGACCCCATTCTCTTCAGGAGGCCTTGGGTCCGAACCCCTTCTTCTCCAAGTGCTTCAGCCCCCTGGAATCAGGATTCCCCTATTTACAAGCAGTTGTTAACCACGTTAGCCACAGCCCCCCCCCCGAGTTAAATACATGTAAATACTCTTGCTAAAAGCCCCTAGTAGGTCTACTTACTTCCCATCCTGTGTTTTTTGTGAAGGAATCCATCTTCAGGTTCTGAGGAATGCACTCCTCCACCCACAACTGGCTTATGCCCAGGTGGTCTCACCCACAGGAAGCAAGGATGCCCAGGGATTGCACTCCCGGGGCAATGATCCTAGAGCAGGAAGGTCCCAATCTACATCCAGGTGCCTGAATTTGCAACTTCTCTTGGTGAATAGGGCTCACTTTTCCCTAGAAATTGAGGGAACATTTTATTCTACGTGCTTCTCTGACTTCCTCCCAGATTGCTTTGGGCTATTTTATTTGACAGCTGTTTCTTTTGGCAGCTTTCTATGGCTGAGGATGGAGGAGACTCGAGCTAGCAGCAGGCTGGGGATGATATCATACTCCTTTAACCCCAGAGTTCGGAGGCAGAGGCAGGTGGATTTCTGTGAGTTGCAGGCCAACCAGGGTTACAGAATAAAAACCCTGTCAAGAAAAAAAAAAGGTGTGTGGGTGCTAGCAGAGAAATTGGGTATGCTAGTCCATGCCTGTAATTCCAGCACTTTGGGAAACTGAGGTAGGATGATTGCTCTGAGTTCAACCAACATCATCTATAGAGTATTAAGCTAGTTGGGGGCTACATAGCAAGACCTAGTCAAAAAAAGAAAAAAAAAGAGGGAGGAGGAAGGGGATGGGGGGTAGGGAGAAGGCTGAATTGAGAAGAGGGAGCAAGCTGTTCAATTGGTCCCGACATTTATGTGAGACCCACAGTCAATGTCTCTGAAAAAGAAAATAGATTTCTGGGCTTTTATTGTCCTTGGACGGTTTCCAGGGCTCTAATCTATGGGCTATCTAACACCAAGTTCATGTCCATCCCACTCTGGCCTGGCCTGGACCAGTCACTCCTTTCCACACTGCTTAGCTGACCCTCAAACAGGGCGGTGCTGGCTGACCTCTGAGAGGGGGCTTTGCAAAGCTGAAACTACAGCATGATGAATAAGCAAATTCCAGTTGGGGGGGGCAAGGGGGGGACACCTGAATGTCTCCCAGGAACCAGGACCTTCACTTTGAAAACCAAGACGAGTCAGTCACCCTAGATAAAGATGAGAAAGGAAACAACATCCCTGAAAAATGTATCTTCCCATCAAAGGAAAACACTGAATGTCCATGAGTAACACACAGCACTTTCAAGAGATTTATTTTATTTTTAATTTTGTGTGTGTGTGTGTGTGTGCACCTGAATGTAGTTGCCCATGAAGGCCAGAAGAGGGTGTCAGATCCCCTGGAGCTGGAGTTATAGCCAGTTGTGAATCACCCCACGTGTGTGCTGGGAACCAAACTTGGCCCCTCTACAAGAGCAGTGTGTGCTCTTAACACTTAAGCTATGTAAGCNTTGGATGGTGTTTTCCATTTCAGTAAGCCAGCTCTCAATAGTCATTGCCTGCAGTGAACCCAGGGCTTAGTTTGTACTTGGACTAAGTACTATTTCTTTTCGCCAGCATTTTTGCCTTGTGATTAATCACAATAGTCCAGAAACAATACTTCCTGGTTGCTCAGCCAGAGTCAGTGGCTGTGTATAGGTGATCGGGAGAGAGGGCAGCAGCAGCTTCCATTCCCAAAGATCAGCAGGAGGTGGGAGCTGCAGTGACAGACAGACAGGTCTGGGTACCTTTCTTACCCAGGGGAATTACCAAGTGAGGTTGCACTCCCGGAGAGAAGCACCTGCCAGAGGTGTCAAACAAAAGATCTTCACAGCCAACACAAAAGTATGCCTTTAAAGACATCCGAGGAAATCTCTGACTTCAGTATTCTAATGTAGACGGTCAGGGTTTTCTGACAGAGAGATGGTGTTCCTTCAAGACAGATTATAAATTTCTAGTTTATATTACTAGTTATTTAATTACTAGCAAATCTAGAAGTAGGACCGACTCTGGGATGGGAAAGATGTCNTGTCTTGTTTAGTTTGTAAAAAGGTCTTATTATGTAGTAGTCCCAGCTGGCCTAGAACTCATACATAGACCAGTTCTAGCAATCTTCCTGCCTCTGTATCCGAAATGCTGAGATTATAGGTATTCACCGCCATGCCAAGTGTTAAAGATTTCTTTCCAACCCTCGTGCAGCTAAATCATTTACAAGAGTAAACTTGGGGTGTCCTTCCTGAGTGCTTCTCCCTCTCTTGGGATTCCTTCTCACTTTTCCTTAATCAGTCTCAGTTCCCTCTGGGGGCTGGGGGAAGAGCAAATTTGTATCCAAAGCCTACCTTCCTTTCCAATAAAAATGCACCTAAGTCAAGTGCCAGCATTTCAAATCTCTACTCTCTGTTTAAAGCCCTTGTTCTTTCTGACTTTGTGCCAAAAAGAAGAGGCCAGCTCAACCCAAGCAAAGACTCAAGGTATGAAGTATTTGCTACTATATTCTGTTTCCATTCGAATAAGGGAATTAAACATTGGTTTAATCANCCTTCTCTCTAGTTTCAGAGGAGACAAACCTGCGTACTCAGCTCATTTGTGCAAATTATGGCTCTAGCTGNCTTGAAACAATTAACCAAGTTCCCTTATGGTAACAACAGTTGGACTAATGAGGAACAATTGTACCAAGCAAAGCCCTGTTCTAGAGTCAGTGGATCAACCAGAAGAAGACTACTGTGTGTGGAAAGGAGTTTGTTGCCTGGGGAAACCCACTGCGGGTGGAATCCAGAAGAGGGAGGAATGTCACTGAAGAGGGGCCTGAAGACGGCCAGCAGTGAGAGGTCATAGGTGGTATTCCCATTTCCAAAGTCTGTCACACCCCTCACATTTTATCCGTTTATGACACTTGATCCTTGCAAGAATCTTGCAAAGTTATGGTTTTTATTTGATATTTGCAACACTGGGGATTGGACCCAGGCCGCTCTCTGCAAGCTAGGGAAGTACTGCACGGATGAAAAACATACCCGACTCTCTTAACTATTTTAGAGTTGAAAACAGCATGCATCAGAGGAAAGTGAATGATCTTCAGTTCTGGAGAAGGTGACTAGCTTGAGCCCTGGTAGGTTCCCAAGATATCCAATCATGGTGCTACTATTCCCCAGCACTGTAGACATTTGATTTTTTTTTTTAAATATATAGCCCAGGCTGGCTTCTTCATCTTGCCATGTTCAAGGATGACATTGAACGCCTGATANTTCTGCCTCCACCTAGGAATTACATGATTGCACCTCGATATGGGGTTTATATATTCAGCATTCTAGGCAAATACTCTGCCAACTGATCTACACCCCTTTCAGTCATCTTTTATTTTTATTTTATTTTTTTATGGTGTTTCGAGACAGGGTTTCTCTGTATAGCTTTGCTCCTTTCCTGGAACTAACTTGGTAGCCCAGGCTGGCCTCGAACTCACAGAGATTCGCCTGCCTCTGCCTCCCGAGTGCTGGGATTAAAGGCATCGCCACCACCGCCCGGCTCATCTATTATTTTTAAGGCAGCATCTCTCTATGTAGCTCTGGTGATCCTGGAACTTGCTGTGTAGACCAGGCTATGCTTGAATCCACAGAGATACCCCTGCCTCTGCTTTCCCAGTGCTGGGATTAAAGACATCTTGAAATGATCTTGAGGGCTGCAGCCATTCCTCAGGATGAATGACTCGATCCTCNGAGTTGCAAGATGGGGCTCGGAGCTCACTAGCTCCAGCCTGTTCCACTCACAGACTGGGAAGTGATGCAGCCAGAAGTGAATTTCCTACCCCAAGAGTAAAATGCTGAGGAACTGAGTTATGAGCCAAGTCCAGTTGCTGTTTCCACACTGTCTATTACAGGCCTGACTCCCAGACAGCTCGCAGCACGATTGTCGTGCATGAAGTTCTTGGTTTTAGATTCAGCTCCCAGGACTGAAACACATACTCTCTCTCTCTCCCTCTTCAGAAAAACTTTGTAAAGAACTCTGCTTGTTTTTCTGTCCCTCAAAGATTCTTTAACAGGGGCCAGTGAGATGGTTGTCTCAGCAAGAACAGGCTCTTACCCTTGAGCCTGATGGCCAGAGTTCCATTCCCAAGACCCTCCTGGTAGAAATAATGAGCTGACTCCTCCCTCGGGTTGTCCCTCTGACCCCTATACTTGCACTACGGCATGCACCCCCCCCATACACACACAAATGAATAAATAAACATGTTTTAAAAAGATCATAGAATAGATCTCAATAGTTAAGAGCTCTTGCTGCTTTTCCTGGGGACCTGAGTTCGATTCCCAACACCCACACGGAGTGGCTCACAGCTACCTGGAACTCAGCTCCAGGAGATCTGATACCTTCTTCTGGCATGTGAGAGTGCACACACACACACACACACACACACACACACACACACAGATGCATAAAAACAAAAATAATCCTTTTTTAAAAATCCTTTAACCCTAAAGGCCTGAAAAATCTCAAGCCTGCTAGACAGCAGAGGAAAGTCCACGTCACACTGCGGCTGCTCAGAACACATGCTCCTGCGAATCACCCACTTTTATCCTAGCCGCGCCGGCTGTGTGTGTGTTCCCCAAATATTCATTGTCCCAGCCCGTCCCGAATGCTTCCACCATAAAAAGGGCTCTGTTACTTCTGGTCAAAGGTTTCAGGATGGAAGCCTTGTAGTATGATCCGTCAGTATCAAAAGAGATCAGGTAGCCCTGGTCAGTGGCCTATGAAGAGATTTCCTTTACAAGCAGGGAGAACTAATAAACCATTGTAGAAGGCGTAGATGTTCCATGGCACTCAGACTCCTAGGATCTGTCTCTGTCTTAAAATAGGCTTCAAAGCTTACATTCACTTGTTTCTGAGGCANCCATTTTTAGGTTTCCTAAGGCTTCTTTTGGGGAACAGAAGTCTGCAAAGTTCTCATTGAGATCAGGCTTGTAAATTTATTTTACTGGTCATTTTTTTTAAAGTTATTTTTCCTAGTAACATACAGAAGAAACAAAGGAACAATCCTACCAATACCAAATATCTCTCTCTGTCTCTCTCTGTCTCTGTCTCTGTCTTTCTCTCTGTCTCTCTCTCTGTCTCTGTCTCTGTCTCTCTGTCTCTCTGTCTCTCTGTCTCTCTGTCTCTCTCTCTCTCTCTCACACACACACACACACACACACGCCTTCCTCTATAACAGTGATTCTCAACCTGAGTTGAACAACGCTTTTACAGGAGTCACATGTCAGAGATCCTACATATGAGATATTTACATTATGATTCATAACAGTAGCAAAGTTACAGTTATGAAGTAGCACCGAAAATAATCTTATGGTTGGAGGGGGGTCACCACAACGTGAGGTGTGGTGTATTACATTAGGATCACATTAGGAAAGTTGAGAACCACTGCTCTATAATTTTCTATCATATTTTGAGGTAGGGTCTCTCCCTGAACCCGNAGCTCAGCAATGACTAAAGTAGATGGTAATGAGCTCCAGGGATCCCTCTGCCTTNNNCCTATAGTACCCGCAGTACTTGGGCTATAGACATGGTCACCTTTTTATATAGATGCCNAGGACCTCAACTTAAGCCCTTACGCTTACAGCAAGGACTACAGAATGAGCCACCTCTCCTCCTCAAATCAGGTTCTTTAACAAGTTTCCGGTGCTCTCATCATCCATCAAGCATGATTTTAAATGTTGAGTGTCCTTGAGGAGACCAGCACAACAACCGTGTCATCANCCACCTGTACTAGTNGGGGACACCAGCCCGGAGCTCCTGAGTGTGAAAGTTAGATTCAGTCCCAGGGGACAGACTGCAAACCCATCATGTTCTCGGAGACTTCTCTTCGAGAAGATAGGCAAAGGAGTCTGTGGGGAACACTTACTCATGTCCAGGGTGAGAGGAAGGAAGGTGGACTCTGAATGGAGAACCTGAGTGNCCTTGTTCTGGTGGCTGAGCAGCCTTAACCATCCTCTTCCATTTTCCTCACAGGTCCAAGGACCAGGTGCATCTCTACTGGCCTACTTCCACCATCCCCTGTGGNATTCTGGAATTCCTCTATACTAGTCCACTTTTTTCTTATATCACTCACCACCTTATCGATGCTATTTCTTGGCTTGTTTTGTTTCCTTATATTGCTACTCTCATCCATCTCCTAGATTCTAAACTACAAGGAGGTGGAACTCGGATGCAGTTTGAAATTTTGCCTTTTTTGTTCACTGATCTCTTCCAAGCACTGCAACACCCAACACAGGTTAGCATCTAAGTTAATAACATTAGTTGAGAGGAGAGAGGTGGAGAACTCTGTTGGCAAGGGGGCTCCAGGTGCAGCTCAATAGAGTGCTTGCCTAGCATGCACTAAGTCCCTGATTCTGTCCCCAGCACTGCATACAGCTAGGTGTATTGGCTCACTTCTGTAATCTGGTCCCCTGGAGATGGAGGCCAGAGGATCACCACCATCCTCAGATTTGTACTGAGATGGAGGCCAGCCTAGGTTACAAGAGACCAGAGCACTGGGCTGGGCGTGAGAACTCATTGCAGGTCCTGTGTCCTGCATTGGTCCAGGGATGCCCCACCTGCATCCTGTGAAAGGAAGTGATTGAGGGATTGAACACTTCATCTAAGCACTGACCCTATCTTCCCTAGCTGGTGAAGTTTCTTGTTTTTAGTATCGCAGTCTTGTGGTATTCAGACAACGGCTTCAATTCTTCTCTCACTACAGTTCTGTACAGATAACTGCAGAGTTCAAATAGAAACGCTCTTCTTCCGCTAGGTGAGGAAAGGTGAACATGTTTTAAGCTAAGCGTTAATATTTTTAGTGTGTTTTAATTTAAGTTTATTTTTAATTGAATGTGTGTGTGTATGTGTGTCTATGTGTATCTATGAGAGTGTGAGAGGCAATGGAGTTCAGAGATGTTGGAGCCCCTGGAGCTGTAGGTACAGGCAGGATAGTCACCCGCGACATGGATGCTGGGAACTGAACTCAAGTCCTCTGGAAGAGCAACAGATGTTCTAACCACTGAGCCATCTCCTCAGCTCTGATGTGTATTTATGATGCACCCAATGCAGAAAGGTTTTTTTGTTTGTTTGTTTGTTTTTGTAATTGTTATGTGACGTAAAGAAAAGAACATAAAGCTTTAGAGGCAGGAATGGGCCCTAGAGACATAGACGTAAGAGAGTATGGGCTTTATGGATGAGCTTCCCAGCANTCGGGGCGGCCTCTGTTCTCCTATTTCTTTCTTTTTTTTTAAATTTATTTATTTTTATGTGTATTGGTGTTTTGCCTGCATGTGAGGGTGTCAGATCCCCTGCAGCTGGAGTTACAGAGTTGTGAGCTGCCATGTGGGTGCTGGGAATTGAACCCTGATCCTCTGGAAGAGCAGTCAGTGCTCTTAACCACTGAGCCATCTCTCCAGTCCCTCTCCTATTTCTTTTTATATACTAGAGTTCTAGCTCACCTATCACACTCAGGCCCCTTTTGGGGGACACAAGCAGAACAATTCACGTGACTGAGGTGTGCTTCAAGGTTCTTAGATGTGCAATCAATCTGAGGTCACTTAACTTTCATTTGGCTCCTGGATATACAGATGAGGTCCTGAGGTTGTGACTTGGGGCTTGTAAGATGCAATGGACACAAGATCTGTTGAATAGAACGGTCGAAAAGGGTTGCTATTTTCTAGTCAGGGAATGGGGAGTAGACATTTTGCCCAATTTTCAACCTTGTCAAACACTGTGAGAGAGAAGCTAGGCAGAACCACCAACCCCACAGCAACCGCTAAAACAGCATGTATAGCTGTCACCCAGAATAATGAACTTCCACAGCTAACCACGCACCTGTCTGGCCAAGGACTTGGGAACCACCTGCACAGATGGAGAGTTCTCATCTTTGTCCCTGACAACGTAACTACATAAGCAAAGCTGTCTGGCCCTTGGGGCTCCATTTTTCTCTAAAGCAAGACTTTTTTTTTTTTTCCAACTTGAAGTTAAAAACCTGTGATGAATGAAACCTTAGGGAAATCCTGTGTGTAACCTGTTACCCCAAAGAGAAATAGACGACCGGTTCAGAGTGAGAAGTGGACTGCCTCACACCACCCCTTTCAAACTTTCAGAAACTTCNCAGTGACAGGNAGTGGAGTGGAGCCTCTTCCAGCCCTTTGGTTCTAGCGGTCTGTAGCTCAGTCTTCCTTGAAACACCCCCAAATACCACCCAGTGAGTCTAGTCGGGCAATAGACAACTTTCCTTCCCCCCGCCTTGGTCTTCAGCCCTCTGGGATCCACAGCCATCAGGTAGTTTGGTGAATCTGACTGAGATCATTGAAGATGAGTGGTAACTCCCATCTGTTTATTTACCAGTGCTTAGCTCAGAATCTTGTACTGGTCCTAAATTTATTTCTTTTGGACAGTTATCACTCTGCAGCCTTGGACTCACAAGGTANAAGTTGGCTGGGCTCGCAGGATTAGATGCCATTCTTCTTGCCTCTGCAGGCACCAGCCATGCCACCACACCCAGCTCCTCCTGAGGAGACTTTAAGTTCTTCTCCGAGAAAACTAGTCTCTATTAAAACGTAAAATCGACTACCATTGGGTAAGTATTCATGTAAAATATAGGCAAGTTGAATAACTTGCCAGTTTTACTGTTTATTCCAAATATTGACTTCGCACCCAGATCTCACCTAAAATGGTTTGTGAGTCCATGTACATTAAAGTTTTTTGATAATTGGACATGACTGGCACNCACCAATAATCCCAGCGTTTGGGAGATGAAGGCCAGAAGATTCTGAAGAATCCTCAAAAAATAAGAGGGGCTACAGAGATGGCTCAGGGATTAAAAGCNCTCCCTGCTTTTGCAGAGGACCTGTGCTTGGTTCTTAGCTGTTAACCCTGCAGATCCAAGGNATGACACTGTGGGCACACTCACACACTAAATAAATAAAAAACTTTCAAGTGTTCTAACAGCACCTATTATTATCCCACAGATAAGAACCAGTTATTTTTAATATTAAATATTTTAATAACTGGTTTCAAATCTGTAGAATCCACAAACCCATTTCCTTCTACCAAGTAGGAATAGCACCCTCCCCCAAGCAGGATTCCACAATGTAAAAAGGCCCAGTAAGGAATGGGCTATTTGCAGTTGCTGTTCAAAGGGAGGGAGTCTGAAGTCTATCGAGAAAGGAAAACATGGACTTGCGTCATTTAATTGCTATTTATTTTCATAAACATGAGGTATTTCAAAGTGCTATAAGGTGCAGCACTAAATATATACATTTTGAAGAAATTAAACACAGAACTTCGCCATTTTACCCAGTTCTATGCACCAAACATGAACAAATACAGTAACAAGGAAGAAACAGGCTAGGAAAAAAAGGAATATATATATAGTAAAATTTCTTTACAAAAGTTTCTTAGTTCAAAAAGTGATAAAGTAATATCTACTCAAAACTTTCACAACTCATTTTCATACGAAAATATAAGTATCAAATTTAGTTATGTATCAGCATCATATTAAAGTATACAGGCCGTGTAGGAATTAGTACAGTACATAACAGATTAACAATATATTTGTATACAAAACATGCTCCTCAAACATTGAGGTATTCTTACAGTACTTAGGTGTGAACTTCCAGTCTAATACTGGCCGCAAGAGCCACCTCTCATTACCCAGGACGTATACAAAAGGCGGGTGTATCAATGGTATTTACACAAGTGTTTCCCGAGGGTGTCAAATGGCAAACCCCCTTCTGTGGCATCTGCTGGAACTTAAGCACCATTGTAAAAAAGAAGGAATGACTCTGTTTGGAAACTTGGACCGGAACAAGGTGACTTCACAGCCTCCTGAAGCTCCCAACTGTCCCGGAACTTCCATGGCTGTCACCAGGTGATGTGAAGGAGGAAAACAAGCCACCCAGCATCCCATAACTCAGTTTTTTTTCCAAGGTCATGGCAGAACCCCGCGTCCTGCCCCCCTACCCAGATCCAAACTCGACAGGGGACCG
>LZPO01066287.1:360855-378733 GCA_001675575.1 Neotoma lepida
TTGTGTGTGTGCAAGCTGAGCTCCAGGCCAAAGTGGAACAAGGCCTGGCGGAGGGCTGTTCGTGTGTGATCTCGGAAGACGGCGACCGGAGTGCAAAATGGGAGGCCGGAGGACGCGCCCACGTAGGAANGAGACCGCAGGAGGTTTCTAGTTTCAAATTGAAAGGAAGGGGCGCCCCCCTTGTTTGAAAATAAATAAGTGCGGGCTACGAGGGTGGCGCCGCACCGCTTTCTTCGGCCGAAGGCGACACCTCGCGGAGACGGAGCAGAAAGCGGAGCCACACGGCCCGGCCTCGGAGTGGGGCCACCCCCGCGAGACAGTTAGCAAATCCTCGCTCCCGCGGGAGGGCTTGTGAAACACGGGGAGACGCGTCCGCTGAAGTCGTCTCCACCTTTCCCAACCAGCCTTTCCGAAATCAGGGTTGGTCGAAATTCCGGACAGCTGGACTCGGTGTAAATAAGAGGAACAGCAGTCCACGTCGCCCAAAGTGTGGACACCAAGGAAAGCCACCATCAACTTGGGTTCTTTGTGTCCCGGTTGCCTCACTTATGAAGTGGCTTTAACAGAAAGAGCGTGACATCTTATTAAGACCAGGGCAGGGTGTATGTGTTTTTCATTCGCCCGGTGGGGACATTTCCCTCCCTCTCATCCCACAGCTTCTCACTTCCGTTCAGGCAAACATTCTTAAGGGTCTGTTTCCGAAANGATGGGGTTAAAAATAACCGCTCCTGTCCCCCAAAACTTTCCAGTCAGGACACAGGTCTCCCTTGGAGCCCCTTTCACTAGCACATTCCCAGTGGAGTGGTATTTTCCCTCTAAATTGGAAATGACACCCCTCATTCACCTCCACGGAGGAAGAAGAGAATGCCTAGGGAGTCAAGTTCAAAATGCTGTGTATTTGCATGTGTGAAGGTTTCCCCATCTGCCCCTGAATGCCTACACAATTCTGGGGACCAAGGCAGCTTCTAGGAAGTAGTCCATGAATGAGGGGTGAATCTCCCTTCCAGGAGCCTTTATTATTTGGGTCACTAATGTAAAACCCATTACCTTGCAAAAGCCTTTAACACCCTCATTTCCACACCCCTGGCCTCTTGCAAAGCAAGCCCTCCCACTGCATTCTCCCCCAAGGTGCTGGCTTTCTGAAACCTTTGCCTCCCTTTGTAATTATAGGTACACAGCNGGGGCTCTATGGTAAGTGCTCCTAGATGTTGATGAAGGTGAGTTTCAGTGAAAGGGACCATTTTTGGCAGCCAGAGCTGGCAGGTTAGTTTTGTTTATTAGAGACACAGCGGGAGAGAGATAGGTGTGACTCCAGCACTGGCTCTTTTTAAAAATTTTTGTTTCTCTTTTTTTGTTGTTGGAATCTTCTGTTTTTGAAATGGGGGGGTCTCATAATAGCCCAAGATTGCCTCGAACTCCACGTTTAGCGAGGATGACCTTGAACTCCTGATCCCCTTGCCCATCACCTGTATCTCTGCCACCACATCTGGCTTCCAGAATCTTCTTCAGAACCTCACATAAAGGACACTTAGCCATGCCTGCCTGAACTCCCTCAAGTAGCAGAAGGACTATGAAAATAGGCCAAGATGGCCCAGTTAGTGTGGATGAATGTCCCCTCTCTTCATCCTGTTAAAAGGTAAGATGTTTCAGAAAGAGGGAACAAGGAGATGATGACCTGGTTACTCTACATGCCTCTAACCAAATCATTTATCTTTCTTGGTCCTTAATCTCTAATCTCCTGCTCTTAATGCAAACTAGCAATTACTGAAATTACCAGCAAGTCTGAATCTGAAGGCTAGAAGAATGATAAAAGTCAGCAGGTATTTATTGGTACCTTCATTGGCAGGTAGAAAGATAAAAGACCGTTCATGGAGAAAAATTACCTAAGAGCCATTCTTGGTGGACTCGCCGAGAAACCGTTCCTCTTACAAATAGATGTTAAGCACCCTAAGATTCCAAGAGACACACACAAGTGAAAGGAATCCTTGGCAGGTTTCAAAGCCAAGGCTTTGTTCTCATCTTGAGACCCAACGTGGATCAGGATGATGGCTTCATAGAGCTCCACCGTGGAGGGAAGGAGACACACCCCTAACAGGGACGGAGTAAGCATCACAGAGGATCTGGTTTGTAAATAAGAAGATGCATGGAGGTTGCTTTAATCTGTTCCTTTTTTTCTTTGCTAAATGAAATGAATAAAAATAGCACACGGGTACACAAATCCAGGAGGACTTAATCCATGACTGGTTAGAAGACCAACGATTTCACCCAGCCTCAAGGTTTCTCATAGGATCATCTTATTGGGTCCTAACTTCCCCCTGCCTAAATAAAGGTATAGACCCTTGTGGTAGTGCATACTTAACTCTCCAGCATTCCCGGGGCTGGAGCAAGAAGACTAGGAGTTCAAAGCCAGCCACAGCTAGACCACAAGACCCTGTCCCAACAAAACAAAACGCAACCCTGTAAATTTTGCTTATTAAATAATTTTTAAATCCCTGGGAACAGGCTGGCAAGATGGCTCAGCTGTCAGGGTGCTTGCTGCCGTGTCTGGTTATTACCTCAGTTCAATCTCCAGGATCCATGCACATGATGGCAGGAAAGAACGGATTCCTGCAAGTTGTCCTCTGACTGCCACATGCATATTTGTTGGCTCGTGGGTCACACATACACACATACTCAATTGAAAAAACACACACACATACAATGGAGATTAATTGACTTCGTTTTTTAAAAGTTGGAGAAAAGAGGAGGTGGAAGATGAGGGAGTATTGCAGGGGGGGTAAAAGACAGAGGAGGAAGAGGAGAAAAGAAAACTGACATTCTGTATTGCACATAAAAAAAGTAAAATATGAAAACAGTCCAGATTTAAGATTTAATTGCAAAAAAGTAAACCTATCAAAGAAGACAGATTCATAATAGAAAATACACTTTTTAAATATGAATGTGTGGGAATCTCACAAATTATGAGGCTTGAAGAAGGGTCAAATGACAGAAACTCATGTAGCATCCTGATCTACCTGGGGTTCTGGGGAGCTGAGGGAAAGAACACAGGCTAGTAAAGCTGTCTTACTGTCTTCTCAGACCGATAAAGTCTCAGGTGTTATTAATGCTGTCTGGAAGTGGCCCACAGAGTAGGTCACGGAGAGTCTACTTTGGCTGGGTGTCACAGAGTTAATCCTGACTGGGAGATAAGAAGCCTGGAGAGTAGATTCAGAACAACCGAGTTACCTTTGGAGGACGTCTTTATGTAGACAAGGGGTACATAGAACAAGCTACCCCCACGCTTGCAATTTACTGCTCGATTACCCTTGAATTCATCAGCACTCAAAAATGTCGTATTTGGGATGGCACTTCCTGAGTGCCCTCANAGGCAAAGACTGTATTCCCTGTGCATGAAGGGCTCCCATAAACTGAATGGGGGTGGGGAACAGCCAGAGAGAAATCCGGTTCCAGAATATGAATAGGTAATTTGCCAAATAGGAAGTGAAAACCGAGAACAATCATGAGACAATGCGCAAATTCACCAGAGTCCAGACAATGCAAATTAAATCTCAAGGAGATTAACAATTTGGGTCTAGCATATTGCCTCAAAGTGGTGGTGAGGCTGGAGAGTGAGAGATAGGAACCCTTTCATACGTCGTTGGGGCGTCTGCTCCAAGAGTGGAAGTAATCCTACTCTAGAACCCACCAAATAAGAGATAATCAAGCAAGGGCTGTTGAAATGGCTCAGTTGGTAAATGCATCTGCTGCCAAGCCTGCGAACCTGAGAGCTTGGGTCCTACATTGTAGAAGGAGAAAATTAACTACTTAAAATTGTCCCATGATCTGTCCCCACCCCTAACAAAATAAATAAAAAAATAATTTTGAAAAAGACTGAGGACGGTGGAACATATCTGTGACATGAGCACTTGGGAGGGAGAGCCTGGATGATTTTCAAGTTTAGGCTAATGTGGGGTCTATAGCTAGATCCTGTCCCTAAAACAAAACAAAAAACAAACAGACTGGGTTTAGTGACAAGCACCTTTAATCCCAATACTCAGCATTGGGGAGACAGAGGTACGCAGATCTCTGTTAAGTTTGAGGCTAGTCTGGTCTATAGACTGAGGCATTACCCAACAAGAGAGAAAGAGACATTAAGACATATCACCAAGAGTATGTACTTCCCAAGGTTGTCAACAGCAAAAACACTGTAAGGCTTCTCAGTGCCTATCGACAAGCTGGGTGTGTTGCCTATAACCCTAGCACTAGAAAGGATGGGCGGGTCCAAAGAAATGCAAATTTGATGTCCGCCTGAGCTAACTACTAAGACCAGCTTAGATTATACATAGTGAGTTGAAGGCTAGCCTGGATGGTATAGCAAAATCCTGTCTCAAAACAAAGACCACACAGACACAGACACACAGACACAGACACACACACACAGACACAGACACACACACACACACACAGAGACACACACACACAGACACACACACACACACAGACACACACAACATGCGTGTGTGTGCCAGGGCCAGAAAGATGTCTTCTTGGTTAAAGGCACTTGCTAAAATTCTAGCAACCTGAGTTCAATTCCTTGGGACCTACTCGGTGGAAGGAGAGAACCAACTCCCACAAATTGTCCTTTGACTTCTACAAGCATGCTAGAGCATGAGTGTGACACCCCTCCCCTCCATTAATAATAACATTTTCTTAGGGCCAGCAATATACGATACAGTACTCCTTTAACAATGCTGGCCAGAGATAGCAACCTACACTTCCTAGCAAGCCATATAGACTTGGGGATGAACAGCAGCTACCCTACACTACACTGTGCTGCCAAGCTATGGTGTTGGCTAGATTTTGAGTTCTATTTATTTGTTTTTAAGTATGTATATATCTATATATCATACCCATATTTTTTTGATGTTGGGAATTGGACCCAAGGGTCTTCTTCATGCTAAGTCAATATATGCTCCATTACTGAGTTGCTCTCAGCTGAGGTTAAGGGCTTTAAATACACTTAAAAAAACAAAAACAGCTTGTAATGGATTTGTTGGGGTACACATCACCTAAATCAAAGGGCTGGAGAGATGGCTCAGCAGTTAAGACCACTAAGTAGCTCCTCTAGAGCTGGGTTTGATTCCTAGTACTCATATGGCTGCTTACAATTTCCTATAATTCCAGTTTCAGGGAATCCTATGTAAATAATAATAATTATTGTTGTTATTTAAAAAGAAGCAAGTATAATATACCGACCAATTTAATATAGTCACTCAAAAAAAAACACGTTACCCATAGTCAGCAATGACTTTAAAATTGTCTCTAAGTAGAGAAGAAAATAAGCAAGACCAGTAAGATGGCTCAGTGGATAAAGGCACTTGCCACCAAGTGACTTTGATCTCAGGATCCAGATGGTGGAAGGGGAGAAACAACTCCCACAAGTTGTCCTCTGACCTCCATAAGTATATCAGGGCACACACAGACCCCTGCAACACACCCACAATAAATCAATGTAATTAAGAGTAAAAAGGCAGGGAGCAAGGCATGGGTTAATGTGTCTGGCACTTGAAATATATGTATATTTATATCTACCTATAATACCTGTGATGGTTAGATTAATTATCAACTTGACACCACCTAGACTCGTCTGGGAAGAGAGTCGCAATGAGAGATTGTCTAGAGCAGGTTGGCCTGTGGGCATGTCTGTGAGCGATTGCTTTAATTGATGTGGGGAGANCTAGCACACTGTGGATGGCACCATTCCCTAAGCAGGGGTTCCTTGTAGACAGGATGAGCTGAATGGTAAGCACTCATGCATTCTCTCTCTGCTCCTGACTGTGGAAGGATCAGCTGTGTGAACTTCTTCCTGCCCTTGACTTCCCTGCTATGTTGGACTGTAACATGAAATTGTGAGCTAAAATAAATCCTTTCTCCCCTAAGTTGCTGTTTGGGTTTTTTTGTGTGTGTGTTTTGTTTTTGAATAGAATAAAATCAAGCTGTTATATGTGTGTGTTGGGGGGGTGCTCTTTTGATGTAATCTTTTCACAATGGTGGGGTTAATAGTAAATTTAAAAATTTTAAATGATTTTTAAAATATTTAGTTATGTGTATGCCTTTGTCTGTGGGTTTATGTTATATGAGTGCAAGGGCCCATGAAGGCCAGGAAAGGGTGTGGATCCCTTGGATCTGGAGTTACAGGTAGTTGTGAGCCACTTGATGGGGGTATGGGGAACTGAGCCTGGACGCTCTTCAAGAGCAGAACGCGCTCTTAACCCTTGAGCCATCTCTTTCCAGCTCCTGTAAGTTTAATTATTTCTTTCAAATTTTCTTGCATAGTTAATCATTTATGGGAAGCAAAGGATCCCTTTGCAAAGCCTCAGCTCACCCTAGAATCTATTTTCCTCACCCAGTTTTTATGGTTATTTTNCTTTCTGACCACCTGCCACTGAACTCAACGTTGAGGGTTCCAAGAGGCTGAGATGAGGCAAATTTGGTGGTGGCTGAATTTGCATCAACAAGCTAAGCACAGCTGAGTTAAGTATATAATGTTAGTGTGGTGGATTGAACAGGAATGGCCCCGTAGACGCATGTGTTTGAATGCTTGGCCCATAGGGAGAGGCACTATTAGGAGGTGTGGCCTTGTTGGAGGAAGTGTGTCACTGTGGACGTGGGCTTTGAAGTCTCATATGCTCAAGCTATGCCCAGTGTGGCACACAGTCTCCTTTTGCTGCCTGTGGGTAAAGATGCAGACCCTTAGCTACCTCTCCAGCACCATGTCTGCCTGCATGCCTCCGTGTGTCCCACCGTGATGATAATGGACTGAACCTCTGAAACTGTAATCGAGCCCCAATTAATGTTTTCCTTTATAAGTGTTGCCGTGGTCATGGTGTCTCTTCACAGCAATAGAAACCCTAACTAAGAGGTAGGCGCATAGCTTTTGTTACTGGAGGCTGGAGGAAAATTTCAAAGCAGTCATTGAGAGAGTTTAGTCGGGGGTGGTGGCAGGGGTGGTGGTGAGGGGATGGGTGAGGGGTTGTATAGGTAACAGCATCTTTAATGCTGGTTCTAACTAGAGTTTCAAGGCAGCCCTAACAAGCAAGATTTGGCTACCTGTCCTCAAAAGGCCAATGACACAGCCTAGTAATAGTGAAAAGCAGAGAGAAAAGGTGTACCCAGTGTGATCACATTGGGAAGAGGAACAGATAAAGAGGTCCAGTGTCCCCCAAACCTCTCAGCTCAGCTTTGAGGTCCTGACAGGTTTAGGATTGAATGGTAGGAAAGTAGTATTTGTGACTGAGAGTCCTAGCCAATGTGTTTCCACCGATCATTGATCCATCATTGTCTCAGTTCCAGTTTCTCTTACAAGGTGCCCTAACAATTCGTAAGAACTATGTGGGATCTGGGAAACCACTGCCTTGAAGATAAGCTCCCTGTCTGGCTGGAACCCGGGTCCTAGCGTGCTGCTGCTGGGGAAATTCCAACTTCTTGGGAAGAGACACAAATGCCTCTTTTGAATACACTGGGTTGAAGACAGGACACCCTAAACTGTGGCATTTGGCCTGCTGAGCAATTTACACTAAGAAACAAGGTCTTTGTGATTTTTTTCCCCCTGCCCTCCAAGCTTTCTCGGAATCCCCTTTACCTACCTTAGGCAAGATCCTTCTGGGTGAATCCAACTGTCTGGGACCCCTCTCCTGGACAGTCATCATGAGGGAGACCGGGTTACATAATCAGGAAGGTGCACACTANATCCACCCCGTCATTGTCATAGGCTCTCTCTCACCTGTTCATCAGGCCCATTCAGACTCCTGCCCCTCCACTCATTGTTTATATCAAGTTGTCTATTTCCTCTCTCCACGAGGAAGAGCCTGTAAGCTTCAGAATGTCTCTGGGTTGTTGGATGTTCGCATTTCCATTTGTGATTCTCCCAAGCACGCAGTAAACTGCAAGCCTCTTATCTAGTATCGGTTTATTTCATCAACCCTAGTCATCCAGCCTTCAGAGGATGAAAGGAATTACGATATAATAAAAAAAAAAACACCACCAACAAAACCCCTCCAGCCCTATCTTCACTCAATGCTGCCAGTTTACTAATTTAAAAGTGGGAGAATCCGACAAGCTGTGTCCTCGAGGGCTGTCTGTTTCCTGAATGGCAGCTTCAAGAGATGTCCCCACCCCCACACATAGTGAAGCCTTCTCTCAACCTCAAAACATTCCAGATACTTGGGAAGAAGGCAGAGACAAGGGAAGCAGCTATTTATTATGCACTGTGGAAAGCTAAGTGGATGGACGGCAATTTTGTTGGAGGGCTGGAATTTCTATAACACCATTTTCCTGAAGCTAAAAGCTATAAGTTGTCCCTGGAGAAAGGTGGCTTTTGGAGGTGGGGGTGGGGGTGGGGTGCGGAGTGGTCCTGCAGGCTCTATGTATGTGTGGAGGCCTCAGGTTTGCCCCTTAGTGGAGCGCCAGAAAGGTTTATGCTCTGGGTACTAGTCTCACCTAGAGACTCAAGAGGGCTGCAAGGAATTGTGTGATTCCAGATNTGGCCTTCCAATCTCTTTCTGGAAATCTCCTGGGAGGAGCAGCACTTCTCCACCCACATTCCTTACGGGATCATTTCCCCGGTGCTTTTACAGAATCTTGGCCTATCTAGTTTTGCCTGCTACTGTTTTCAGAACTTCTCTTGCAGTGGCCAGGACATGAGAAATCCAATCCTACCCAAGGCTTCCTGCTGATTTCACTCCCCCCCGCCCCAGGCTGGCTATAGCCCCCTTCATGGAAGAGATGACCCCAGTGCTCAGAGGACACTAGGTGGAATTGTTAGAACCTGCCCAGGAACCTTTCAGTTGTTTTCTGGGTCTCGATCATGATTGATGATAAGTATCAGAGACTCCATCAGTTCATTTCCAGAAACTGCTGCTTCTGGCCCAGGAACCCTTTCTCCTTCTCTGCTTCCTCAAATTCTTTCCTCAGAGCTCAGCCCCAGGCTCTTCTAGAAGTGATGCGGCCCCTTCTCCAGCCTTGCTGTCTCTTCTCCCACATCGAAATCTTTTTTTTTTTGAGACAAGGTTTTTCTGTGTAGCTTTGGAGCCTGTCCTGGAACTTGCTTTGTAGACCAGGCTGGCCTCTGCCTCCTGAGTGCTGGGATTAAAGTCATGTGCCACCACCGCCTGACCCATATCTAAATCTTTTGTTGCCTTTGTCATTGGGTTCATGAATATGTAGCTCCCTTCACAGGACCTGCAGTTCTGAGCTCAGGAGCCCTCTGCCTCCTGCCTTTGCACTTTCCACCATAGCCATCCAAGCCAATGGTGGGTGGAAAGAACCCAGACCTGGGATCTTGGATCATCACAATTTACTTTTGTGTTATTTATTTATTTGCTTTTGGTACTAGGGATGGAACCCAGGGCCTTGCACATGCCAGGTGTGCAAGACAAGACTTCCATCGCCGAGCCCTCCTTTCTTCAGTTTTAAGTTAGTAACTAGCATGGATCAAACCCCCTGATTTGTTTATACTAGGAACTCAGCAAGGGTTGGCTGCCCCTTCCCTTCCAGCCCTAGTCCTCCAGNAGAGTCACCAAGAGGCCTGTCCCAGAACTCAGCCATGACTGCAATGATCCTTCTGCAATGTTCTGTTTTAAAGCTACTGGTTAGNAATCCTTCCTCCTGCCAGGATTTCTCCTGGGCTGCATTTCTTCTTCTTAGCCTCAGGTAACTTTAGATCAGGAACAAGGAATACAAAGGGTGAGCTGGAGATGCAAGCAGGAGACCACAGGGGCTGGGACTAGAGTTCTGCAAGCCTAGATTGGAGTCTTCTTTTTTGAAAAATCATGCATGAGTCATTTAACATCTCTTGGCCTCGGTGTCCTGGTTCATCGGTGGGAAACATGACCCCCCATCCCAACCCCTGCATGCTTTCATNCCACAGAGGGGAGACGGAATTCCTAAGCAGAAGGTATTTGTCCATTTTGGGGTTCCATAACAAAACACTTGAAACTGAATACCTTATGTAGTAAAGAACTTAGTTTCACTCATGGTTTTCTTCCAAGATGGAAGGGTCACATCTGTNGGTACCTTCCTGTTGATAAAAATCCTGAGGAAGTGAAAGACATCATGAGCGAAGAGACAAAGAGTGTGTGGCCAGGTAACCCAGTAAAATTAATTTTTATAGCAGACATACTCTTGAGATGATCTATTAGCCCACTAATCCATTAACCCATCAATAGATCAATCATTCTTGAGGCCAGAGCCCTAATCAACTCTTAAAAAATCCCATATGGTTTTCTCCTTTTTTTTTTTTTTTTTTTTTGGTTTTTCAAGACAGGGTTTCTCTGTGTAGCTCTGGCACCTTTCCGGGAACTCACTTGGTAGCCCAGGCTGGCCTCGAACTCACAGAGATCCACCTGCCTCTGCCTCCCGAGTGCTGGGATTAAAGGCATGCGCCACCACCGCCCGGCGGTTTTCTTCTTAATAGCTCATAACAGGGGTTAAATTTCAACATGAGTATGATGGTTGAATGTTTCCTAAATGCAGATGCGTTAAAGATATGATCCATAGGGCGGCACTGCTNAAAAATTTAGGGAAGAAGGCATCTTAGGAGGTCCTTGGGTCACTTCAAAGGAGACCTTGGACCCCTGGACCTATTTTTTTTTCTCCCTATCTATGAGGTGGACAGTGATACATGTTAGCCATTATCTTCTGGCATCTCCACAGTCTAAAAGCGCTGTTCACAGGACCACCATGAACCAAACTAAACCTTTCTTTTTATAAAGTTGATTGTCTCTGGCATTTTCTTATGTGACAGAAAGCTGACAGCAACCTTGGTGCTGAGAAGTAGAGCTGTTAGTGACAGTGCTACTTGTGGTGTGGAGGAATGGGTCTAGGCTAGTATAGCTGAGTGAGTCTAATGGTTGATTTTAATTGGGGACTTATGGGTATTTTTCTGTTGCTGTGATAAAGCACCATGACCAAGACAACATATTGAAGGAAGAGTTTATGGGGCTTATAGTTCCAGAGGGAGTCCATCCAGGAGTCCATCATGGAAGGAGACATGACAGCTAGTAGCAGGCATGGTGCCAAGGGCAGGAAGTTGAGCTTATCTTCAAACCCAAGCATGAAGCACAGAAAGCAAACTGGAAGCAGCCTGAGGCTTTAAACTCTCAAAGGCCACCCCCAGTGATTACTTCTGTTAGGGTCCACAGATCACCCCACAAAGACCACCACTCACATATGCAATCAACAAGAGTGTTTATTTCCATCATGATGGGGTCNGCCACTTCTCGGGGAATTCCAGGGACAGTTAAGTCATCAACAAACCTGATTGGCAGAGCAAGTAGCAATTACACTGAATATGTTTCTGATTGGCTGGGGGCATGTCTGGGTAAGTCTGGACAGGCCTTAAGGGGGTTTATAGGATTTGTACTGTAGAGGATGCTTGGACCTGATTCATGCTGTCTCCTTTGTCCCCCTGCTGTCTGGGGCTTTGTTGATTGACCTTTCTTTGTCTTTTTCCAGGGAAGCCTTGTGGGCTTTATCAGGGTACAGAACCTGAAACTTAAAACAGAAACTGAAACTTAAGCCTAGTAGTGGCTGGGGCCAAGAGAAGCCTACTGTGGCTTCTCATTCCTATGCCAAGACCAGGCCTCCCAAACCTCTTCAAATAGTATCACCAATGGGAGATCAAGTCATTTAAATTTATGAGCCTGTGGGGGACATTCTCATTCAAACCACTGAAGAGTTCATGGGAATGTGGAAAGTAAGGACTGTGCTGATGAGGTTTTAGAGGGAAATACAGACTTTACTAGGGACTGGAATGAAGCCCATCCTTGCTACAATGTGGCAAAGAATTTGAAGGCATATCATCCATGCCCCAAGACTTTGCTGGAGGCCAAATTTAGAGTTGGTCAATTCGTTTTCAGGCAGAGGATCTTTCAAGAAAACAAAACATGAAATGTTACAGACGTATTACTAGCTGCCTTTAGATGGGCCCACAGAGCATCAAAAGTAGAAAGAGCTAAGACAGACACAGTGCAGTCATGTGTATTAGTTAGGGTTGCTGTTGCTAATGATAAGAGGTTATGTGCTTTGCGCTGAGCTAACGGAAACAGTGCTTGAGAGCATGTCAGAAATCACATACATGTGGTTTTGAGGTGGCTGACGACAGCCACCTCCACTGGGCTGGGGTGCAGACTCGCTGCCGCCCTCCACCCCTTCGCCCCGGTCTTTGGCACGGCCCCCATCCCCTGCAAATGCTTTGCAGCTTCATCGTTCTCCAGTGGGCTCTGACCCCGACCTCCTCCCTGGCCTGCTCCTGAGCCCCGCGGCCCACCCAGTACTGGCTCTGAGATGGACGGGCACCATGCTGGGCCTCGGAACAACCAGCCCATGGGCTTGGAGGGGCTATAAGCTGGGCCCCACCAATCAGGAAAGAGCAGATCCTGTAACCCCACCCCCTCTTAAGACATGCCCAGGCTTCTCCCACTTGCCCTGACATGTCCAAAGATGCCACAGCCAAGCAAATTTAACTGCTACTTGTTAATCAATCATGTGCAGAATGACTTCGTCCCCTNCTGGCTGCCTATAAAAAGAGTCTGCACTCGGTTCCGGTCCTAGCCATTTTGTTGTCTGGCTGGTAGACCCCTGCATGCTGGAATACACAACACTCATGCTGTTTGTATATGTGAGNGGTGGTCTCTGTTTTGTGGGGTGTTCTGTGGACCCTAACAGTTTGAATGAGAATGGCCGTATAGACTAAGTGTTTGAATGCTTGATTCATCGCCTGGTGGAACTGTTTAAGGATTAGGAAGTGCAGCGTTGTTGAAGGTGCTGTATCACTGGGGGTGGGCTTTGAGATTTCAAAAGCCCATACCATTCCAGATCAGCGCTCGCTCTCTCTCTCTGTCTCTCTCTCTGTCTCTCTCTCTGTCTCTCTCTCTCTCTCTCCATCCCTCCCTCCCCCATGCTTATGGATTGCATGTAAGCCCTCAGCTGCTGCTCCAGTGCTTTGCCTGCCTACCTGCTGCTGTGTTCTCTGCCATGATGGCCGTGGGTCAAGGACTCTAACCCTCTGGAACTGTGAGTCCCTAATTAGATGCTTTCTTTTATAGATTTCCTTGGTCACAGTGTTGTGTCACACCAGTAGGAAAGCAACTAAGACACTCCATTAGCACAGGGGCAGAGTTGACTTGTTTATGTGTTTTCAGGGATGTATCGTTTCAGAGACTCACTCAAAGCAATGCACTATATCCATTATCGCCTTAAGGTCTGTTTCTCTGTGGTCAGCCCACAAAACACTCCGAGGCCACATCAGCAGAGGCTACAGATTCAAGTGGGCTGATAGGCAGCTTGCTCTAGTGACAGATCCGGATGTCATCCATATGACAAAACCATGNCCAGTTTTGTAGACACAGAGCACAAATGTAATGAGGTCATGCCAGCNTCTTCTAAGATTTGNAGGAAAGACTGAGCGCCTGGAAAGTGTACTGTGATGTTCGAGTCTCTTCAAGTGACTACAATAGAGGGATGCATGGGTCTATGAGAGTCAAACTGAACCTGCAATGGAGACTCCACAAGATAGAGGTGACAACAGCATTCTACACCTGCCAAGGGAAGCTGCAGGCACCATTAAAAACCTGCCCAATACAGCTGGGGATGCTAAATCTTCATCATCAACTTGGCTAGACTTGGAGTTCCCAAGGGAACACACTTTTGAGTGTGTCTGTGAGAGTGTTTCTACAGGAGAGGGACGGTCCTCCCTGAATGTGGGCAGCAGCATTGATGGGGTGGGGCCTTGGACTGAACAAAAAGGAGAGAAGGAGCTGAGCAGCACAATTCATCTCTCACTCCTTTCAGATTGAGGATGAAGTGTGAATAGACACCTCTCGCTCTGGCTGCCGTACCTTCCCTACTGTGATGGACTGGGTGCTTTAGAACTGTAATCCAAAGCCAGTCCTTTTTCCTTTTAGTTGCTTCTTTTCTGGTCACAACAATGAGGAAAGTGAGTAATGCAGAAAATTGGTACTGAGAAGTGAGGCTNCGACTGTGATGAAACTATGCTGTTCATGGGCCTTTGGTCTNTATGAGGAGTGTGGAGTTTGGAGATGTGGANTAGAGAAGCTACAGAATGCTGTAAATAGAGCATAAGCAGTCACNGTAGTGAGAGTTCAGAAGACTGAAATGCCAAGAGAAAAGCAGAGAGTAGAAGCTCACTCATCAGGTTTCAGGGGCAACAAGATCCTATTGTAAATGACCATTGTAGTCCTCAGTAGCGACAAAAGCCTTGAACCTGGTCCACTGGCCAGCCCAAGTCTACTTCTGCACTGGCATGATCTTTAGAACCTCAATCTTTAGGGATACACCCAGGAAAAAAAAATCAATAATCCTGGATTCCTTAATGGACAGGGAGAACAATCCTCCAGGGATTTGATCTTCATGTCTTTAACCTGGCATCCCAGCTTGGTGACAGGGACCCACTCCTTGTCTTCAGCTTTACCTCCACGACTGCGGTCCCTAAGACCACTGCTGAATCCTCCGCAGAAGCCACCATGGCCTCCTAATCCTGGGCCCTGGGTCCTCCCTGCCCTCCCTCTGTACTGGCGGCGTCTTCACCATTTGGTGTTTTCTTGAAGAAGCAGCAAGATTAATAACATTAAAGGGACATCTTAAGCTCTTTACTGCACAACAGGAAAGGTGCCCCGGGGACAAGACCCTACCCACATGATGCTCTAACTTGTAAAAATATACATTTGAAAGTAGAGAGCCCAAACTGAGTATGCTACCATAGGGCTTCTCTGATCAAAAATCTTATACACATCTAGATGTGTATAAGAGACAGCTCTCATTCTATGTATGGTTGGTGCCTACGATTAGATCCAGAGCCAACTCTTAGATAAAGAAAAAAGACACTTGTAACTGTAGAGTGTCAACCACACACACACACACACACACACACACACACACACACACACACACACCTGTCTCTTATACACATCTAGATGTGTATAAGAGACAGGTAAAGGAGACACTAAGATGGGGGAGATGCCAGGATTCTGGGAAAATAATGTGTCCTCTCTCATTCTATGTATGGTTGGTGCCTACGATTAGATCCAGAGCCAACTCTTAGATAAAGAAAAAAGACACTTGTAACTGTAGAGTGTCAACCACACACACACACACACACACACACACACACACCTGTCTCTTATACACATCTAGATGTGTATAAGAGACAGCACACACACGATCCCTGCTCATTCCTAGTCCTTTAATTGTTTTATTGGGATTATTTTCCCACCTGCTGTCTGCTATCTGCCATACTTTAGAGGTGAGAAAGTCAGATGTCAGGCTGAAATTTTCAATCAAACTTCACAGCTTGGCTTCTTTAAAACTCTCCTTAAAAGACAGGCTCTACACGGGAAGCGTTTGCTTGCTTGTCTGTTTCTTTTTAGAAATAGTGTCTTGCTAAACCCAAACTCAGATCCTTCTGCCTCAGCTTCACAATTGTCTTACGGAGAATCCATACTTTCAACATGAGTACCAGTTTCCTTTTCCTTCCTTCCTTCCTTTCTTCCTTCCTTCCTTCCCTTCCTTCCTTTCTCTCTTTCTTTCTTTCTGAGACAGTCTCATGTAACCTGAACTAGCTTTGAACTGGCTGTGTAGTGCAGCATAGCTCTTTTATTTTTTCCTCAGTGTACCAGCCCTGGCTGTCCTGGGACTCTCCTTGTAGACCAGGCTGACCTCGAACCCACAGAGATCCACCTGCCTCTATATCCCAAGTGCTGGGATCAAGGGCGTGCACCACCACCACCCAGCTGTAGAGTGTAGCTTTATGTCTCTGGTCTTCCAGCCTCTATCTCTCAAGTGTTAGGATTACAGACACGCACCACCACATACAATTTATTAAATGCTGGGAATGGAACCCAATGCTTCATCCTGTTAGACACTACAGGATATCTCTACAAACTGCAGCATATCACCAGCTGGGTATTGGATTTTAAATTAACAAAATTGTAAACATCAACAGACACTTGAAACATATGGCCTCGAGCTATACTTTAATTACATCTGTTTACATCTACTATTTTTTAAAAAATTATTGCATTTACTTACTTGCATTGTGTATTGTGTGTCTACATGTTTGGCACAGACAAGTCACAACATGCATGTAGAAATCAGAGAATAACTGTCTTTGGTCTGTTGTTCTTTTTTTCCACTTTGGTTCCCAGGGATCAAACTCAGGTCATCAGGCTCAGCAGCAAGTGCTTTTACCCACCGAGCCTTTTAGTCAGCCGTGTTTCCACCTGTTCTGCATGTTGACTCTCTGGATAAGCTAACTGAACATCCTCTCTCATTTGAATGACTTGAGTCTGCATCCCGGTCATTCCATGTCTACATGGCTAAATAAGGGTGTTCTCACTTGCTTATCACAACAATGTGCAGGGTCTATTGTTCTCATACTCATCTTCTCATTTTCGTGGGAGAAAACTGTGCCCCAGACCCCAGTGTTAGCAAACAGCATAATTAGAATCCAAATCCAGGCAAGCTCATATTAAATCTTGTGTACACAGCTCAATATCTATTTGTGCATGCACTCTGATTTTGTTTTGTTTTGAAATAGTGTCTCTGTTACCCTGTGCTGGCCTGGAACTCACTAGCTGGCCCACACTGGCTTCTAATTCCAGCAATCTTCCTGTCTCAGCTTCCCACATGCAATCTAACTTCAAAAAAAAAAAGATCTTTAATATTGCATATGAAGTTTATTGGTGGTGTTGAATGGGTACTCATCTGTTCCATTAAGGCAGGCCTTCCAAAGACATTGTTCTGAGCCTTACTTCATATAAGTGACGAAGTTAGTATTTTCCTTGTTGCTATGACAAAATACTTGACAAAGACATCTAAAGTATGAAAAAATTTGTTGCCAGGCAGTGGTGGCACTTGCCTTGAATCCCAGCATTCCGGAGGCAGAGGCAGGCAGATCTCTGTGAGTTCGAGGCCAGCCTGGTCTATATAGCTAGTTCCAGGACAGCTAGGGCTGCTACACAGAAAAACCCTGTCTCAAAAATAAACAAAAAAGACCATAAATAAACAAACAAACAAATAAATAAGTAAATAAAATAAAGAAGAGTTTATTTGGGTTCACAATTTGAGTGTTCCATCCATCATGTTGGGAAAGATAGGGTCTCAAGAGTATGTGGCAGCTGGTCACGTGGTATCCAGAGTCAGGAAGCAGAGAGAGATGAATGTTGGCACTCAGCGAGCTTTTTCCTCCTTATTCAGTTTCGGACCACAGCACATGGAATGATGCCACTCATATTTAAGACAGATTTTTCCCACCACAGTTAAACTCAACTTGGAAACTCCATCCACAGACCCAGAGACGTGTCTCAAAGATTATTCCAGAGCCAATCAAGTTGATAATACCAACCATCACAAACTCCACACCTCCCCAAGAGCTTCACGGAACAGTTTGGCTTTCTGGTGAGTGTGTTTGTTTTCTGAGCCACAAGGAATCAATTCTCAAAAGACTCCCCAGAGACAGAATTTTGCTCTAGAAATTTACAATGGACACGAGGTAAGGATGGGAAACTACAAGCAAAGAAAGAATTTGGAAACAATGAGATTAAAACCAGCAATAAGTGGAGATATCTTGACAGGTACAGAGATCCCGTCAACCACACGATTCAGGGAATGAGGCCTCTGGCCCTACAGGAAGAAGTCTGTCTTGGGAGGTTGGACTAAGTTATTTTAAATTGATTCCCACTGCTAGATTTTGCGTTTATTTTTTATTTTTATTGCTAACAAGACTCGCATGTGGCCTTTGGGAGTTCATCCTTGAGCTGATAAATTCTTTTGTCTAAATGCGCTTTGCAGTTGGATTACAAAACTGTTTCGTTTCTGAAGG
>LZPO01066287.1:378788-397710 GCA_001675575.1 Neotoma lepida
AAGGCCATCAATCAATTGTTTGGCCCTAATTAATTTTGCCTGAAAGCATCTGACATGTTCACAGAAGTAGCAATTAACATGGAATGGTAGTGCAATCACCGTCTCAAATATTTAAACAATGTGATTATGTAGTATCTATCAACAGAATTCTTGTTTTTGAAAAAAATGCACTTAAGAGAAGTAGATGCAGAGGCAAAAAAAAATAAGTCTTGCTTCAGGGGTTGGAAAACGCAGCTTCAGTTTCTTAACCTCCCAGATCTTCAAGGTACAAGACAAGCTGTTGCCAGCCCCCTTGTGCTGACTTCCGACCGGCCCCACACACCCTGGGCCCTTGGAGCTCAAACATGCCTCCAGTAGTCTGCATAGATCGTATCAGACAAAAGATTCACTGTGCTTTCCTTTGCAACCAGTCTGCGTGGGGTCCACCCAATCATCTTCCAGGCTCCAGACAGAAGCGTTCACGAACTCGTGTCTCTCATTCTGCTCAGGGTTTGGGTAGCACTGAACCAGGACTGACTCACCCAGGCCCTACTTGGTGCCCATGGAGATCGTCCAATTCTTCATATTCACACCTTATTTTCTCTCAATGTACACTATCTGTGAAACACTCATAGCTGCTTCTTCATAGAGATATTTCTATTATGTGTGGCCCCGTTCTAGTTTGTTTCTTGGAGGAGGAAAGAGTTTATTTGGCTTACAAATTACACTTCATCCTGAAGGGAAGCCAGGGCAAGAACTCAAAGCAGAGACCGTGGAGGAATGCTGCTTACTGGCTTGCTCTCATGGCGTACTCAGCCTCCTTATGTAACCCTGGACCACCTGCCCAGGGGTACCACCCCACAGTGGGTTGGGCCATTCCACATCAAAAGTTAATCAAGAAAGTGCCCCACAGATATGCACATAGGCCAGTCTGATGGAGGGTCCCTCAACTGAGGGATCCTCTTCCCAGGTAATTCTACTTTGTGACAAGCTGACAAAAACTGACTGGCACATTCCCAAACTCAACTCTTGCTTTCCTGGAGCTACCCTCCACACCACCAAGCTCACTCTGCCAGTGAATTTTCTTTCATTATTCCTCAGACCAGAAGAAACCTGGCCACCTCCATTTTCTTTAGTGTACCTCTTTGCAATCAGTGTCCATATTTTATTTCCCTATAAACCTGGCAACAGAATGTTCATGTCTATTTTTTTCCAAACACAGATGCTCTGTACTTAACCAGGGAGTGGGGTTCCAGCACACCTGGCATAAACTGAAAATATCTTCCGAGGGAAATGCACATAAAACAGCTCAGATACCTAACCCTTCAGTCTAGCGCTACCCTACAGTGCAGGGAGGGCAACAGGCACTTCTCATGGTCCAGCTCATCACCCCTGGTGTGGGGGGGTGTTGGGAAGGGGTTGGGGGAGGAGGGGAGGTTGGGGAGGGCATGTGTCTCTGTTGGGGATTTCACATCCGGTTCATCACTAGCCTGGAGAAACACTCACATTCAAACTTCAAAGTATGAGTTCTATGGATGCCTACTATTTTCACACCATAATTGAGTTAAAAAGTTACCAGCCTAAACAAAAGTTGGGGACAATTTACGTTGAAATCCATTCATTAAAAACTGATAAAGAACTTTTGTCCCAAATGTCCTGTGTTCCCTTCAGCCAGCTTGACTTCCATTCTTTGGTTTATCCAGCCTCCAACATCCAGCCTCCAAAGGCTCAAAGTCTACCATAGCAGAATCCCCTGGGAACACACTCGGGTTAGGTTTGACTTGGTGAGGGATCTAGGAAGCAGCCTTTCTTCTAGGTGGTCAGCACAGGCAAGGTGGAGTCAGACTGCAGTAATGCACCTAGTAAGTGCGGTGCCTACAAACTGAAACTTAAATGGCTTTTAAAATTAGGAGGGAAAAGAATAGGATAAGGATAGGACACCTGAATTGTTTTATTTATCCAATTTTTAATTTCTTGGTGCTTGAGATTGAAGACAAGGCATTGCACATGCTAGACAAGTGGTCTACTGATGAACTAGACCCCTAGTTCTTGGGTTTTTGAGGTAGAATGCTATGATATAGCTTAGGCTCATCTCAGAGTCATTATGTATCCCAAGCTGTCTTTGAACTCTTGATCTTCCTGCCTTTGCCTCTCAGATGCTAGCTAGGATCACAGGTAAGTGCTGCTATGTCTAATGAGTATACGATCTCCTTTAATGAGGGGTCCCACAAGGGCAATAGAGCCTGGGGCCTGGCCAAGCATGCTCATCGAGGGCCCAGGTCTTGCTCGCCACAGCTAATTCTCTTCTCTCGGTGACTATGCTCTTCTGTCTCTAAGCTATGCACTTTGTGCCATCTCTGAAGGTGTGTAAGTAGAGAAGCCACATTCCCTACATGAGTGCTGCAGAATCCAGAATGGGTAAAGATGTGGAAATCAGTCCATTCAGTACTGCACAAACGTTCTGAACAACAATCCTGAAGGCTAAAGAATGGGTCCATCTGAGTCAAGCGTGGCAGCAGATTCTCTCTCAACAGAGGTAACAATAGAGTTCCAGGGCAGAAATGCATTAACTGAGCAAAGTACTGAGGATAAGTGGTGGTGGGTACTCAGCACTAAATGGAACATCTATATCCACCCCTTCTGCTGACCAAGGCTCAGGAAACATATTAGAAGAGGGGGCGGAGAGACTGTAAGAGCCCGAGGATGAGGGGAGTACGGAGAAATGCTGTCTTTTGGACATGACATGGCCATTGCACACAGGAACTCACCTCAGCTGCAATGATCTGCTCAAAACCTGAACAAGATCAAACTAGTGAAAATTCCAACATGGACTGGGGTGTGGTTCATGAGACCCCACCCACCCTTAGTTGAGGAGCTGCTGGCTGCTGGGAAGGGGAGAGTCATTTTTTTCTTTGGGGCTGTGGTTACTGGCTGGTTGTCCATATTCCCAGGGGATGGTCCCACACCAATGCACACGGGAGCAGTATTAAATGAACTGGGTCGGAAGAGGCAGGGGAGGAGGGGGGAAACAGGAGGGGAGGAGGGGAAAAGTAAATATGACTCTGGGAAGGGGTTATGATGTTGGGGGGATCCTGAGAAATCTAGAGATGGGGAGTGGGCGTGGATCTGATCAAAATGCACTATATCCATGTATGAAATCCTCAAAGGATAAATTAAAAATATTCTAAAAGTAAAAGAAGAAAGTTTGATTCTATTTACAGTTCTGAAGGCTAGGAACTTTAAGATCAAGGTCAGCCTGTGGTAAGGTCCCCTTTGCTAGAGCAAGCACTCACTGAGCCCCGAGGTTGTGCAGGGTGTCATGTGGTAAGAGGGACTGAGCATCCTATCTTAGGTATCTCTTGCTAATCTTATCTTAGAAAACCACAAGCCCACTGGACTCAGGACCCACCCTCATGACCTCATCTGACCCCAAATACTACCCCAAATCCTTACTTTCAAGTACCATAGTAGTATGTTTTTCACTGACTCTTTCTAGTCATTCATTTGTTACTTATTACATGGGTTTGTATTTGTTTGTGTGCGCATGTGCTACCACGTGGGTATAGAAGGCAGAGGACAACTTCTGTTCCCTCCTTCCACCATCATATGGACTCTGGTCATTGAACTTATGTCAGGCTTGGCAGCAAGTTCCTTTACCCACAGAAACATCTTGCTAATTTTCACCCTCTTAATACCTCACAACGGCAATTAAATTTCAACACAGGTTTTGGTGGGCTCGTTCAAACCACAGCATATGTGACAATCTTTAGGTATTTTGCTACGGCTTAAGTTTAATTGTGCACCTGTGATGTGTTTCTCTCAGTAGATTAGCTTCTTTGAGGTCTGTGACCAAGTGAACTTTGGGTATTTTTGGTTTGCTTCTTTTGTTGTCATTGTTGTTTGGGTTTTTTTGAAACAGGGTTTCACTGTGTAGCCCTGGCTATCCTGTAACTCACTCTGTAGACTAGGCTGTCCTCCAACTCACAGAGATTCTCTGTTTCTGCCTCCCCAGTGCTGGGATTTAAAGGCGTGCACCACCACCGCCCAGCTTGGTTTTTTTTTTTTTTTTTTTTTTTTTTTGAGACAGAGTCTCATGTACGCCAATCTGGTCTCAAATTCATAATGTAGTCCAGGCTGGCCTGGACCTCTGGATCCTCCTGGCTCATGAGTACTAGGATTATAGGTATGTCCCATCATGCTGGGCTGAAGTATGATCTTTGTCTCCATAGGAACAAAGAACACAGTCGTTCCTTCCCCCACAGAAGCCTATTCTGAAAGAAACGTAGTGACTCACTCTTTTTAGAGTCTACAGTGTCATGGGGTCCTGGACTATGTTGCTTAATGCCTCATTAGCCAAATCCAGCTTGTCTTTTAGTCATCTTGGCCCAGAACAAACCTGATCAGAAGTAGGACAGTACTACAGTCTCCAGGATGAGTGCATCCTTCCACCGATATTCTAGAGTTTTCTTCAAGTAGGCTTATCACCTATATTAGTTCCCTTTCTATTGTTGTAGTAAAAGGCCCTGACAAAAGCAACTTAAGAAAGGAAGAGTTTATTCTGGCTTACTAGTCCAGGGAGATACCATTGATGCTGGTGGGGAAGGCATGGCAACCAACAGGCAAGCACGATGGTTGAAAAAGGAAGCTGGCTGGTCAATTTCATTCACACCTAGGGAGCAGACACAGAGAACTGGAAGTAGGGTAAAGCCATATATCTTCAAAGCTCACTTCCAGTGACATACTTCCTCCAGCAAGGCTCTGTCTCCTGAAGGTTCCATACCTTACCTAAGGAGCACCACCAACGGGGGAGGTCAAATACATGAGACTATTGGGAATACTTTTCATCCAAACCACCACAGTATCCAGTGGGAACTCTCATGACCCCAGGCAGAGAGCATGAGCGGAAATCGGAAACAGCCTGCAGGAAGCCCTGGGAGGTACCTTCCCTCCAATTGTCCTGGCGGGAGAAACTTCTGCTTATGTTGAAAGACCTGTACCATATCCGGGCTCCTCAGGAGCACTGGCTTCATCTTTTGCTTGCCACTTGTGTCTGCTGTGGCTTGAGCCCACTGCGCTCCACTAGTCTCCTTTGCTGCTTGCTGCTCTCCGCTACAGCAGAGCAGATGACACTTAGCTCTGAAAGCACTGACTAAAAGAAGACAGAAAGAGCAGTGAGTGATGGGAAAGGACCTGGACCCACGCCACGTGAGTGGGCCATATGCTTTACTGGCCCTAAAGATTCTTGGCTTATACCTGGGTCTCAGTGTTATTAATAGTATCCGTTTTCACTCTCAGAAGTGTTGTGGTTTGGACCATGAACTACACGGTGACTACATTTGATGACCATGTAAAGAAATGAAAGGTGATGGATCCATAGGAGCCTTAGGGAACCCTACTGTGTGTTCATACATGTAAAGGGCAGATATTCAGGGTGCGGCTGCGGTACTCAGTTGACCTCAGAAGACTTGTGGGAGAAGATAATGTAATGAAAGCCATTCCCTTCTCTGTTTTGTTTACTGCTGGGCACCCAGGACTTGGCACGATTCCTAGAATACATTAATCCCTTGATAAATATTTGTGGGGGAGAGGGGAGGATGGGAGGGAGATGAGAGAGAAGGAATGTTCCAACAAAACACCATCTTTGCTAGAGGCCGTGAGCCCATTGGAGTTGTGAAGCCCCTTGTTAGGAATAATATTGAAAGGTATGTGCCTTCCCCACAAGAGCTATGTTGACATCCTTATCCTCAGTGTCCTATAATCTGACCTTCCTTGGAAACAGCTGTTGCAAATGTCATTAGTAAAAATGAGCTCATGCAGGAGTAGGGAGGGTNCTAAACCAATTCAAGTTGACTGGTAGCCTTCTGAGAAGACACCAACCAAGAATAGAGACATAGGGACAACATTCTCTAGGGACAGAGACCCAGGGATAATACCATGTGAAGGCAGAGACAAGATGACAATACCTTGTGAAGATAGAGACCACATGATGTGAGAATGAATACACAGGGACAATACCATGAGAAGACAGAGACACGGGAACAACACCATGTGAAGACAGAAACATGGGTACAATGCCATGTGAGGACAGAGACACCATGCAAAGACACAGGACAATGCCATGTGAGAATAGAGACACCATGCAAAGACACAGGACAATGCCATGTGAGGATACAGACACCATGCAAAGACACAGGACAATGCCATGTGAGAATAGAGACACAGGAACACCATGTGAAGACAGATACATGGGGACAAAGGCCATCTGAGGATAGAGACATGGGGACAACACCATGTGAGGACAGAGACCAAGGCAGAGATTGGCATTTTGCAGCTACAAGTCAAAAATCTCAATGCCTCCAGAGACCTGCCAGAGTGTAGTAAGAGGCAAGGATGGATTCTACCTTAGGTTTCAATGGAGCCAGTGCCTTCATTTACTGTCCATACAGTCTGTCCACTACACCCACCTAGTCTGTAGTGGGTGTTTAGGTTAATCCTCAGAAACTAACCCAGAAGAAACTAACCCAGAAGGGGTTCTTGCCTTTCGTGGGAATCTGAGTGAGATGGTGCTGGGGATGTCTCTCAGAGTGGACCTATTAGACTTCCTTCCATCTTGGAGCTAGGCTGATTCTGATAGATGCATATGGTAGAGCCTCCTGGTCCACTGTCTGTCTCCAGGTCTGGACAGGTGGCTTGCAGCCAAGCAACAACCACCAGAGCAGCAGACATTACACGAGTCCATGTCCATTTCAGCTTGTTACAGCTCCAGCATCTTTCAACAGTTCTCTCTGTTCAGCTACCCACAGTTCCTTGGATGTCAGCGTTTGCAGAAACTCCCAAAGACAAGGAAGGCCACCACTCACTGACAACCCCAGATTCTAGTCCCAGAGAGTGTGGAGGATACGGGCACTCTCTCTGCTCACGAGCTCTTCCTGTTACTTCACAGAATACATCTGGGTCTACTCACTGTTCTCCAAATTATCCTCCCCCACGTGAGGATCCCCTGTGCCAGGAATTCCTCACCCACCTCGCCATCTCAGCTTGCCAACGCCCAACTTCATCTCAAATCCTCCAGCTCCTCTCTGCCAGAGGGAGTTCTCACTCCCCCTCTACCCCACATTTAGAATCATCTCTTCCTCAGTCTCTCCCCCACTACAAACTGTCTGCATCCCTTTGCTGCTCACTATGTGATTCAGATAACTGGCCCCCTAAACCCCATCTCTGCAGTGTCACTCCCCAAGAAGCCAACTTGGAATTTTTAGAAACTTTGAGGTGGGTCCATGTGTGAGGTCTTTGGATTATTGGAGAGCCAACCTCAGGGGGATTCTAGTCTTTTCTCCTTTCTCTCCTCCTTCCCAGTCATGAGGTGGCTGTGAGGTGTCCCAAAGCAGCAGGGAGAGTCAACCGACCTCTTCCCTTTGTAAGCTGATTTCTTGTGGATATTTGTTATAGTGAGAGAAAGCCAACTAGGTTCCCTGTCACATGCCACTTTGCATGGATGCTGATGACGTGTTATTCCTCCACTCCACTCCTGATGCTATGACTCATCCACTTACTTATAAATATTTAGTAAGAACCTGGAGAAATTAAAGCATGGCCAAGATACAAGGAGCTTTAGGTGTGGTGGGGAACATGGGTACTTAAAATCACAAATAGTCTAATGAAGAGAAATCCTGATCCTTTGGAGGCCACAGGTTGAGGTGATTTTGAGTGTCAGGACAAATCCATGTAAGGCCTCTTCCCTGGCTTCATCTCCTATCCCTGCCTCCTCTCTCTGTCCTGGTCATCCTAAACTTCCAGCCAATCTTAATATGCTCCAGCTTCATGGCCATCATAGTGTGTGCACCTGTTTCTCTAGACCCTTGAAGTTCTGTACTCCTCACTTCCACCTGCCTTGGCAGGACCGACTCCTTCACTTCCCTATGGACTTCTGTGTTCAGACCAAAAGCAGAGTCCCATACTTTTCCAGGAATTTGCCTGCACGACTCTAACTCGGAGTTACCTCTGTAACTGAAATCATATATGCTCTGTGTCTGTTTTGTCCAGAACATGGTAGGCTATCAGTAAATCTAGAACAAAAGAAAGACTGGATGAATGATGTGCCTGTCAAGCTGAGGCAGAAGACGCAGGGAGCAAGAGAGATGCTCTCTGTGAGGGGGCTAGAAGGTAGAAAATGAGAAAGCAACAGAATCGAAGGAAGGAAGGGCTCCATGGAGTCCTGCCAAGCTTTATTCCCAGTGACAAGAAAGCCACTGGAAGGGAACTAAGTTAGAGTATGTGCTCTGGAGACTTTCTTCTTCAGAGCTTTGTAGAGTGTATGGTGAAGAAAAAGACCAGAGGAAGACAAGAGGCCAGGTGATCAATTCAGACACTATTACTGCAGAATCAACTGAGTGAAAACAGGGCCTTGGAAGAAGCATAGGGCCAAGTAGACAAGGAAAGTAGACTAAGCACAGGAAGGCTGAGTACGCAAAATGGCCTGAGCTTGAAGACTTGAAAGCTCCCATGGAGTAGCCCACAGGCATCATCTTTGACTGAAGCCAGGGGAGGGTAGGCTACTGTCCGTCCTGCTTCCTCTGGGCTTGGCATAGTACCAGTGCAGTGGATACCCTGTTCTTCTTTCTAGTGTTTAGATTATTTTGTATTGTGTGCATGAATGTTTCTGCCTACATGTATGTCTGTGAACTATGTATGTGCCTGGTTCTTGCAGAAGTCAGAGGAAGGCATCAGATCTCCTGGAACTGGAGTTACAGAAGGTTGTGAGCCACCATGTGAGTGCTGGGACCTGAACCTGGGTCCTCCACAAGAGCAACAAGTGCTCTTAGCTACTGAACCATCTCTCCAGCCCACCCTGTACTTCTTTTCCTTACCACGTCTTGGTGATGATGTACTTGGCTGCATTTATTCTTTGAGAGCAAAGGGAACAGATGAGCTTCTTCTGCCTTGAGTTTGTCATTCAACCAGTTGACTCAAGTTATCTTTAGACTTCGACAGGTAAAAATAAGTGTCTGAGCATAATCACAAGTCTGTGTAGGAGCAATTTCACATCTTCTAGACAGGAAAACAGATGACAAACATATTTCAAATGGTATGGGCCAGCTTCCTTGTAATTGTGATATCCTTTAGCCCTAAAACAATCTTTCAGACAAGAGAGTGACATTGTTTGGGGATATTTGATCACTGTGACACCTGAGACTGTGTTAATAAAGCTAATCTTGAATCAGGGGGTGGAGCCAGTGGCTAACTGACTGGAATTAGCCATAGAAAAGCCATTATCTCATTTTACAGGTGAGAGGGCTGGGCCTAGGAACAACAAAGTAAACTCAGGCTTGTCTGAGGAGACATCCAGGATGCAAACACAGCTATTCTCAAAACTTAGTTTCCCTGCCGGGCAGTGATGGTACATGCCTTTAATCCCAGCACTCGGGAAGCAGAGGCAGGCGGGTCTCTGTGAGTTCGAGGCCAGCCTGGTCTACAGAGAGAGTTGGAGGACAGGCTCCAAAGCTACACAGAGAAACCCTGTCTCGAAAAAGAAAAAAAAAACCCAAAAAACAAAAACCAACAATAAAAAAAAACCAAAAACAACTTAGTTTCCCCATGGTGCAATAGAGTACCTGTCCAAGATTTGCCTATCCCACCCTGCTCACACACCATGGGGATGTGTGGGGCAAAAAGAACAGTGGATTTGAAAGGAGGCCTGGGGTGTGGTGCTGGGGGTCTCTGTGAGTAAGGCAAGTAGCTTTTCTGAATCTTGGTTTTCTTCAGCCAGAAATGGCATGAGTGACCTCAACCCGAGCAACATCACTGAGTGGAAAATGTTGGACCATCTCTGAAAAAGCTTTGTAGACTGGGGTCGCATGCTTTGATCCTGACATGGAATATACTCAAGACAAAGACAGTATAGCAGTCTACACACATACTTCACTATGTGGTTTGTATTGTTTTGAGAAAGGGTCTCATGTAGCCTTGAGCTCTACACAGAGCCAAGGATGACTTTGAGCTTCTGATCCTCCTGCCTCTACCTCCCAAGTGCTGAGATTATAGCCATGCACCATCATGCCTGGTTTTATAGGGTGCTAAGATTGAACCAAGGACTTTGTGCATTCTGGGCAAGGACTCTTCCAATTGAACTACATTCCCAGCCCCCATCATGTGAACTGAAGGGGAGGCTGTAAACACTCCCCATTCTATCCTAGCCTACCCTACCATACCGTACCCTACTGTACCCTACCATACCCTACCTATCCCATCCTGCTCTACCCTACCCTGTCCCTAGTCCTACCCTGGTCCTACAAGAAAGCCTTGTAGAAGGGACTGCAGAGCTCCTCTCTTTGTATGGAGGGTAAACACACCAACTGCTGTATGGGGACAGAGATCAGAAAGGCCAAGACCCAAAAGTAGCCCTTTCTTGTCCCATCTGGAGAAATCCCATCCAGCTCTGGACTGCCGATAGCAGCTCTTCCAAATTCTCCGTGCATGAAGGACCTCTCTGAGGAGCAGGTAAGAGAGGGTTTCTTTCAGGCTGTAGCAACTCTGCCTTTGCTGCTGCTCTTATCCTAAATGGCTTCCTCATTGCTTGGACAAGCACTTATCAAGTTCCTTCACCTCGTTAGACCCCACAATAGATGGAAAGCCCTTGAACTTTAAAGTCGAGCTCAGTTTTCCTGCTGACTCCATCAAGTTACCAAATCAAGGAGCCTCGCTTTCCTGTTCTAGAATATTAGGATAATTTTACCATCCTTCCACTTCTACACACAGTTCCTCTGCATCTGGAAAATGGTTATTAATAATGACACCCATCCTACTGGCTGCAGGGTAGGAGCTGGGTAAGAAAGAACACTAGACTCAGAGTGGTCCCTCTGAATTTCCCACTTACGTTCTATCCCGGCAATGGAAGGGTGGGGGTGGGGAGGGTGGGAGAGGCGCTCAGGGAAATCCAACATATCTAGTGTTTAGCAACGTGGCATCTGAAAACGTCTGTTTGTAAGTCTCATTTCTTTTTTACTCCTGCAGCTGTCAGAGTCTAGAATTACACAGGAACCACAGCCAGGTTTGGGGGAGATGGTACTGTGGGGGGAGAGACTTTCTCAGATGAAAGAGATAACACACCAGGTCATTGGTCCCCTCCAGTCACTATGTCATCTGGCAGAGCAACCGAAGAGAGGAGGAATTTCCCCTGTCCCTGACAATAACAGTTTTTCAAAGTAATATATGTTGAAGCTGAGAGGTTTTTCTTGGCGGAGCATTGTACCATTAACTCAAGATTAAATGCATCCTGTCCAAATTCTTTTGCTACTTGTAATGGGCCTCTGGCTCGAGGCATCCAGATGTTGATTCCACACATGCCCAGGGAAAAGAAGCTAATTGTTCTCTTCTACAAGTGTGGAAGTGGGGGCTGTGACTGCCATCCCTTCTACCCTTTCTACATTTCCCAGAAGACCAGAAAGATCTGGTTGCTCCAGCCCCCAGCACTGTTGCCAGCTGATGGGACAACACTAAACTGATTGATGCCTGTAGCTGGACTCCTCCCTGGATACTGCTCTTGCCTGGAGGCAGGTGCAACACTCCAAGTTATACCTCAGCCAAGGCAGCCCCTGTGATTGGCAGATGTGAGGCTACAAAAGCCCTACCTCCATGCTCCAGTTTGGGATAACTCAGAAGGGCGCCCACAGCTCTGGGTTCCTCTCTGTTATAGCTAATCATGATTGTGGATTTGATAAGATTTAGAATTCCCAATGGAAGCAAATTAAGAATCCCTGTGCATATGGGGGAGTTTTTAGATTGGGTTAATTGAGGTGGGAAGACTCACTGCGAGGATGGGCACCATTCCATGGGCTAGCGATCTAGACTGAATGAAAAGGAGAAAGAGAGCCAATCACCAACATTTATCCATCTCTGCTTCCTGACTGTGGATTCAGTGTGACCCACTGCCTCATGAAATCTTTGGCTTCAAACCCTTCCACCCTTGANTCNNTCTCTCTCTCTTTCTTTCTCTCTCTCTCNCTNNCTCTCTCTNTCTCTCTNTCTCTNTCTCTCTNTCTNTCTCTCTCTGTTTCTCTCTATCTCTCTGTCTCTCTCTCTCTGTCTCATGTTTTTGCCACAGCAAAGAGAAAAGTAACAAATATAACCTGTGAGATTAGCAGAGCACATGTTGAAAAAGCACAGAGTTTAGGGGTTGGAGAGATGGCTCAGTGGTTAAGGGCACTGACTGTTCTTCCAGAGGACCCAGATTCAACTCCCAGCACCCACATGACAGCTAACAGCTGTCTGTAACTCCAAGACCAGACAAACATGCAGGCAAAATACAAATACCAATGCATATAAAATAAAATTAAATAAATTAGAAGAGGAAAAGAGATCTCCTTTAAAAAAAAAAAACACAGAGTTCATCTCCTGGAGATCAAGTTCCCATTTTTACTCCCTCACCACAGAGGTTGATGCTGGGGGAGGGGTGGTGGTGGTGGGTAATTCCCCAGTAAACTGACCATGCATGCAGAGAGCTTGGCATCTGACATGGTTTGAAGACACAGACTCTGAGAAAGACCTAATTCCAAGAGTCAGATCTCACCAGCCAACTGACCATGAACGTCCACTGGCTGCACCAGGATGCTATAGACGCTGCTAAAAATTCCACGGTGGATGCCGCTGGAGTATGTGGAGAGGAGTGGGAGTTCGGTACAATAACTCAAGTGTTGATACGAGGGGAGGGCAGTTGGGTCGGGATGTCTATTGGGTCGGGATGTCTAGGATGAGAACTGTTGACTTGGAGAAGACAATGGGATGGCTAAGGAAGATGGATCATAAAAGTCAAGTGTTACAGCCAGGAAATCTCTGTAGTAGCCTGTAAATAGGTAAATAGACTACTATCTCTCATGGTCTGAAAGCACAAAGAACAATGTGTAAGGCTCAGGGTTAAGGTGTGTGTGTATTTCATCAGCAGGACTCAGCCTGGGTCCTGGTAACGTCTTTTCATCTGCACCTCCTAGACTCACTGTTTACCAGATGTTGTGCCCCAGCATCTTTCCAACTCAGCAAGGTATTGTTGCCCAGGCACTGCCTTCATGGTCTGGCTTTGCAGCCCTAAAACGTTCTTGATACTACGTTCATTTATTTGTGTTATTTTTCAGACATTCTCCATCGTAAGACTTCTGTGACGCCCAGGCCAGAGTTAAGTATTTTACCTGGATGCAGTATAAATAGTTTTAGAAGGGAAGGAAAGCAATAAAGGAGGGTGGACAGGAGGCAAAGAATATCTTGGTTTAAATGTTTTGCTGGGAATTGAACCCAGGTCCTCTGAATGAGCAGCCATGGTTATCAGCTGCTGAACTATTTCTCCACACTGCCCTCCTCATCCCCACGTCTTCCTTCCATTCTAAAGCACAGGTATTGGGTATCTAAAAGACCGAGTTATCTAACAGCCATGTGTGGGTTCTGTTGTGTTTCATTTTGAGATTGGAGTTTTACTCTGTTGACCCGGGAGGGCTTGTCTTGGATTAGGCTCAGGTGATCCTCCTTCTTCAGTCTATTGAGTAACTGGCACTGGGAATTGGACCACTATTTCTAACTTTGCAGACTTTTACAGAGAATAAACATCAAGGTGATCTTATTGGTGGTGGAGATCTCTACTAATCTGGATGGTATGTGCATGTATGCGTTTGTTTGAATGTGTGTATGTGGTGGGGAGGGGTGATGGTATTGTCATTGTAGTAGTATGTGTGGGAATATGTGTTACAGGCTGTCTCTTATTGCAGTCACCATGCCCTGGATTCTCAGGAAGCCAGGCTTCTGTCCTGGAGTGATGCCATAATGATGTCCCAGGGGAGGCTGCTTCTAGGCTCTGGGGACCAGGAACTTTGCCAGCTGCTCTTGGCTCCGGCATTTCCTATCTTCACTTGTCTTGCCCTCTACCTTACTCAGAATAGTAAATGTGATGGGTTTTGTCCATGCATTTATTGATCTATATATTTTATTTAAAAAAAAATGAAAGTGGTGGTTTTGGAGAAACTCTAGACAAAATAGGAGGCAAAACAGAGTCCAGAGCATATTTCATTGTTACCAATGTTCATTCAGTGTTTTGTTTTGGTTTCTTCCATGCTTTCTTAAATTTAATTGTGTCTTGCCCAAGGCATATTTATGTGTAATTTAAAAAGTCAGAGAATATTGGCTTTTGAATGCAAACAACACAGCAATGGCTAAGTACTCCCCACCCTTGTTCCTACAGGCACCCCCAGTGTTGTTACTTCTTACAGATACATCCAGGATGTCCACGTCCATCCGCCCCACAGAATACTTACATTACTATTTCCTCATATGCTACTTTTAGAGGTTCTTCTTCCAACTCATTGGGAGTCAGAATTTTAGCTCTGACATACTCTGCCAGTGAACCCAAGTTTGGCTAAATAAATAATCTCTACTTACATTTTCATGCCTAGGCGAATATAATTAGAACACAGCCATGTTTCCTACTATGATTACATCTCTCATACGATTTTCCTTGCTTTCTTAGGACTCCATTTTGTCTACTCAACTTTCTGTGGCCCCATCACATTACCAAGCTAGAGCACTGGTTCTTTACCTGTGGGTTATAACCCCTTGGGTCTAACGACCCTTTCACAGGGGTCCCCTATCAGATATCCCGCGTATCAGATATTTACATTACAATTCATAACAGTAGCAAAATTATAGTTATAAAATAGCAACAAAATAATGTTATGGTTGGGGGTCACCACAACATAAGGAACTGTATTTTAAAGGGTCACAGAATTAGGAAGGTTGAGAACCACTGAGTTAGATGATATTTCCTTCATGTATTTATTAGTGCATTCAAATACAAGCAGCTACGTCTTGCTCTTGGTCCTTGGAGACACCCCTGGAGCACTCTGTCTTCTTACTACAGTCTGGGTTGACTGCTCGTCACCCTCGGCTGGGTCCTAGGTCTTCTGTCTTTACTAATGTGGTGACTCTTCTAATTGTCTGTCTCTTCTAATTATCTATCCCAGAGTCTTGGATATCATTTTTTCCCAAGGCTTTATGTTCTTTCTCTTTTATAGTGTGTGTATATATGTGCATGTTCTGAGTGTGCAAGTGTGCATGAGTGTACAAGTGTGTGTGTGGAAGCCAGAGGACAACCTTGCATGTTGTAGCTCCAAAGCTCCAAAGCTGTCCACTTCGCTTTTCTGAAACTAGGTTTCTGTTAGCCATTCTGTCTTCCATTCTCCCCTTTTTTTCCCTGAATTCTTTTGAGTTCACTGAGATTTTTTTTTTTCTTATGTGACTCTATTTTAACTTCACTGTTAACTTGATGGCTAAAACTCTTCATTGTGTTACTTTAAAGGTTACTTTACATTCCACAGTGAGTGCATGCACTTTTTAATTGCTGTGTTGAGGGAGAGTTTCACTCTGTATTGTACCTGAGGAGTCACTGACCTCTCCACTGCTGAGACTACAGGCTGTCCCAGCCTAGCTCACAGTGTGTGTGTATGTATGTGTTTGTGTATGTATGTGTGTGTGTGTGTGTGTGTGTGTGTGTNTGTGTGTGTGTGTGTGTGTGTNTTTCAAGACAGGGTTTCTCTGTGTAGCCTTGGCTATCCTTGAACTCGCTCTGTAGACCAGGCTGGCCTTGAACTCAGAGATATGCTTGCCTCTGCCTCCCAAATGCTAGGATTAAAGATGTGTACTACTGCCCAGCCACAGTATATATTTTTAATTTACACAGCTACTTTAAAGTGATGTTAAGCCGGGCGGTGGTGGGGCACATGGCACAAGCCTTTAATCTAGCCCTTGGGAGGCAGAGGCAGGCGGATCTCTGAGTTCGAAGCCAGCCTGGTCTACAGAGAAAGTTCCAGGACAGCCAGGGCTACACAAAGAAACCCTCTCTCAAAAAACCAAAAAATAAAAATTNAAAAAAAAGTGATGTTATACTGCTGCATCAGTACATTAGAACCTTACAATTACATATTTCCATACATATTTTATGTAGAACTTTGTGCTAGTCTCACCATTTTACTACCAAATATTTCACCAATTTACTAATATTTTATTGATAAATTTTGTTTTATTTTAGAGAGATTTAGATAGATTTTAGATTTTAGATTTTAGATAGATTAGAGAGATTTTAATAATAATAAAAATAGTTTTTATAGCTAATCATGGTAGCGCAGGTCTATAGTCCCAGAACTTGGGAGACTGAGGCAGGAGGATTGCTGAAAGCTTGAACCAGCCTCATTTCGTAGAGAATCCCGGCCCCACCAAGGACACATGGTAAGATAGTATCTCATGAACAACAACAGACAGCATGTATATGCATCCCCGTGGTTGGCGCGTCCGGTGTTTGTCATTCCTGTGCAGATTCACATTTCCGTCAACACCATTTTTCTTCCTTCCGGAGCACTTCCTTCAGCATCTCCTACAGTGCAGGCATGCGGNTCAGTTATTTCAGCCTTTCCATGGAAAAGCATTGCATCCTTGGGTTTGTTTTTTTTTATTATTATTGTTGTGTGTGTGTGTCTGCTTGCCTATCTACCTTCTGTTTACATGTCTGTGGTGTATGTGCGTGAGTATTATGGGCATACCACAGTGTCTGTGGAAAANGATAGGCAGCCCTGTGGAGTTAGTCGGCTCCTTCCACCTTTATGTAGGTTCTGAAGATGGAATGTAAACTCCCAGGCTTGGGTAGTGCACCCCAGAGTTGAGCCATCTTACNGGCCCGCACCCTTGATTTTTGAAAGATAATTCACTGCGTGAAGATTCTGGGCCGGCTAGTTTTTCACTCTCTTCTTGTTTAAGAATGTTGCATCATATTTTGAGCTTGCATTACTCAGTTGAGAAATCTTTCTTATCCTTATCTCTTTCTCCTTGGATAGAGATATGTTTCCCCGGTGGCTCCTCTTAAAATTTTTCTTCTTATCATTAGCTTTAAGAAATCTGGTGATCCCACGGTTTGATACCATTTTCTTCATGTTCATTTCAGTTTCTTGAATTTGTGAGTTTATACATCNTTCCCTCAAATCTGGGGAGAATGTTTTTCTGCCTCCAAGTTTTTCCTTTTCTTTGGGGGACATTAGCATCTGCGCTCCTCACCTTCACACCTGCCTTTTGTCTTTCTTTAAAAGTGAGTCATTAAATCCAGTCCACACTCACGGTGGAAGACTCACCCAGTGGCTTACGCAGTAGGGAATCGCTTGTTTTTTTTTTGGAGTCCACTCCTCAGGAATCCTTACTTTTGTTTCAGTCCTTAAATCTGCCTCACACTGTATTGATGCTTTTGGCTTTGTTTTGTCTCCTTTTGTTGTGAACCAAGCTGGCTCCAAACTCCTGAGCTCAGGTAATCCTCTTGCCTGGGCTTGGCTTCTCAGGTAGTAGTAATTCACACCTGTGATTCCAGGAGTTGGAAGCTAAGGCAGGAGGATTACCATGAGTTTGGGATTATCATGAGTTTGGATTACCTGGGTTACAGAGTGAGACTCTGTCAGAGAGAGAGAGAGATTGAGGGGTAGGGAGATGATATATATGTATATCTATATCTATCTATCTATCTCTATCTATCTATATAGATAGATATATCTATATCTATCTATATATATCTATATATAGATAGATATATCTATATCTATCTATCTATCTATCTATATAGATAGATAGATAGATAGATAGATAGAGAGAGAGAGAGAGAGAGAGAGAGAGAGAGAGAATTGGAATGAGAGCATGGCATCGCTTTTAGCTTGTGTTCCTTTTTGACAAAGTCGTTCTGGACTCTATGTCTTCACGTTCATTGCTATTCTGAATATTCCGAATATATTCCGGATGTCCCCTTCATTGCTATTACAGCAGTGTTGAGAGGTTAGGTTCATAGGAGGCACTTAGACAAAGAAGAGGCACCAAGGTCATGAATACAACAAGAGAGAACTAATTATAGAAGGGCAGAGGGATTGCCACTCCCTTTTTCCTCTGATGCTCTCCCATGTTGTGATGGCCTTCACCATACGATGAAAGGAAGACCCTTAAATANNCCTCTCTATTCTGAGCCTCATAGACTTCCATTCTTTATAATTCATGCAGCCTGTGGTATTCTGCTGTAGGAATGGGAAGTGGATGAAGACATTCACAGGTCTTTTGGTCTACACTGTGCAGTGTGCCATTAATTCTATCCAATGTAGTTTTCATATTGGATATGAAAAATTTCCTCTCCGGTTCCACAGAGTCTTCAGTGACATCTTCTATCTCTACACGCTGGGTCTTCATGCCCAACCTTTCCTCTAGCTTTTGCTACTTGGAAATTTAATGTAATGCAGTTATCACANCTATTTGTGTCTTCATTTAGTACTGTCATGTGTTGCCATTTCTGAGTCAGAAAGTCAGAAGNCAGAAGTCCATCCTCTGACTTCTTCTCATGGTGGTATTTCTTTATTAGATGGCAGACANTGTATATTTACTCTTCATTGGTTAGATATCCTTGCATTCTTGGGAAAACAAATGAAGTTAAGTCACATGGAGGTTTGTGATCTTTTTGACACTTGCTCTTAATCNTTGTTAGACTGGAACCAAACGGTGGTTAGTCCAGGGGTGACTTCCCCCAAAGCCTGAAGCAAACTCCTCCTTAGCATCGGAGCCGATGCCTCATGACTTATGGAACATTCCAGGAGCAGGCAGCAGTCCCCGGTGCTGTGCCTTCTCACCTCTCAAGGCTTCTTTCCTTACCTTGGCTGTTTGTCTCTCACATACACAAGCAGGTAAGCACTCACCTGAGTGCTTGAGGGGGTCTCTAGCTCTCTGAATTTCCCTTCCTGTGTGCTCCACAAGTTCAGCTGGTCTATCCGGTGNGTGGTAACTGCCTTTTTTCTATCCTTTTATGAGACTTCCAGCTCATCTCCTCAGCTCAGGGAACCCCTGGCCTCTGCCTGGGTCCACCCTCTCAGCACCATGAGCACGCTTTGTGTTTTACCCTAGC
>LZPO01066287.1:399175-413176 GCA_001675575.1 Neotoma lepida
CAGAATGAAGCCCCTCAGCACTTCAGTGCATGCAGTCAGGTGGAGGAAAGGGCTGAGGTAGGAGGTGCTGTCACTGTGGGGTTCTGTGCACTTTGCCTTTTGAGCTTTTAGGATTAAATGACCCACTGCGCTCACCTGTGCCTGGAGTCTCCAGGATGACACCGTCTACAACTCAACTTCTGTAGTGGGTGAGGCTACAGCGTTCTGCCAGAACGAATGCACAGGATATAAGTGGGCGTCTGGAGGGCTCGTTGGTCCTCATGTAGAGTCTATGCTAACACCCTGGCAGTTAGCGCCACTCTAAATTTCAAGAAAGACGGGGCACCGATTCTGAGCCTGTCCATCCTGCTTGGGCTNGCACTGGCTTTCTTTGAGTGCTCCAACTGAAGAAAATCAGAATACGGGTTCTCCTCTCATCTCCCTCCATCAGACACAGTTAATCCACCGATTTCATTGGAACTTTGCTGATATCTCTTGCGGGCTGTTGTCTCCTCTCCACATTGTCCAACCACTGAGGAAAGTTATCCTGTCTGTTGAGTCAGGCACCGCTGACCTATCTGTTTTCCAGCTTCCAGAACTTTGGCGCTATCTCTCGTCTGTTACATCTCCTTCGGGGTTCTCTTTGTCCTCAAGGCCTGTGCCTTTTACATTCCTGTACTATCATTTGAGTGGGGATTCCAGGAGGCTGTGGAGATAATGTGTGTGGCCCTGCGGCATTTACTGGAAAAGACAAGACAGAGACCCAGGCAATCTAGCAGGAAGCATGGAAGGTGTTGACCAGGCAATGCAGAGGGCATTCTCTTCTCTCGCTAGAACCTACCAAGCTCCATTGTCAGGGCTAGCTCGAAGAAGAGTNAGGCGGAGACCANAAATTTATCCCCGGGGCAGCTGGCACACTCCTTACCTACTCATAGCTAAGGGGACCCATTTCATTCCAAAAGCCTACNTTCATGCCTCCTCCATGCCAGGCCCAGGAACCTCAGAGCCCTCATTTTTAACCACNGTGGAAGTCCAGAGAGCAACTTCANTTGATATCTTGACTCTCTGGAGAGCCATAATCACTCCTCTGAGCTACCTGAGACCGGTGGCCAGAGAAAGCCATATTAACAGAAGTTTGATATTAAGGACTGACAGGGTGGGGGTGAGGGGCGGAATTACTGGCTAATCTAGGTTTTCTGGTGGAGAACTTCAGTTGAACAATGCCTCTTTGATCTTCGGAAGCAGGCCACGGGATCCTGCCTACTCGAGGCTTGGAGCAGACCCTGGAGGCCAGTTGGAGGCCCCGGTAGAGTCCAGTTGCTAGAGCTTCAGGTTGGAGCGATTTCCATTTCAAAGGCTTCAGGATCAGCGGCAGAGAAGCACATTGGGGAAAGATTATTTCTAATTCTGAAGGACTGAAAGGGCTTGGTAATTGTTGGCCACCCAGCTGAAGCCTGTCCAAGAATGAATTTCAGAGTGAAACAGGAGAAGGGAAAACGCAGCCAAGCGCAGGGGAAGCGAGTGGGGAGGCCGAAATTAATAGGGAAGAAAGTATGGGTGCNGAAATCTGATGTACCACAGCCTCAGTTTACCTGTGTTTCTAGCCTTTCAGATTCATCTGGCTGACACGGAGTTTCAAAAAAACAGAGGAACTTAGGTGGTAAAGGACAGGTGTCCCGTCAATGGCCAGGTTCCTGAAGTCTATCAGGATCAGCAGCTAGGTACTGTGTCTCATCTCCTAGTACTGTGTTCCCCTCCAGTGCCTACCCACCTCAAAGTTGACTAGTGAGGCCTCATTTTGCCTGGNCAAAGATCATGAGGCAGAGGAAATGGGTTATGGGGAAGGTGTATAGAAATGTAAGATCAAGCCNCAAGTTCTTTGGTTTTATGTTTATTTAGGAGGTTTTCAATTTTTTCTTAAATTGCATGTATTTAGTTTGTGTGTATGAGCACCCATGCANGCCTAAGGAGGTCTGAAGAGGTCAGAGGACAACTTGGGAGGTTGGTTCTGGATAGAACTCAAGTTGCCAGGCAGCTGAGCCGTCTTGTCAGCATGATTTTAGTGTGTGTGTGTGTGTGTGTGTGTGTGTGTGTGTGTGTGTGTGATGGGGATGGGGAAGACTGTATCATAACGCACGTGTGGGAGTCAGAGGACAACTTTGGGGAGCATGTGGGATCCCGGGGTCCAACTCAGGTCTTCAGATTTGTGTGGCAAGTGGCATTACCCACTGAGCCACCTCATAAACCTTTTATAAGATATGTATTTAANGAAATGGGGTAGGGGGTAGGGAAAGGGTGATGTAAATGAAAGAAGAAGAAGAGAAAAAGAAGGTTGTAAAAGGGAAGTAAATACATGATCCTATTGTTGAATGAATAACATGTACCTGAATGCAAAAAAAAAAAAATCTTAAATGTGCATCAAAAGTTAATTAGCGGTTATCTTGGACAATGAAATTATTGTCTTCGGTGTTACTATCATAGAGCTTGGTGGGGTGATGCTGGGAATCAAACCCAGGACCCCGGGTGCACTACGCAGAGGCTCCAACACTTCCTCTTTGTATTCATCCTTGTAGGGCANCCATTTCATGCATGCTGCTCCACGTTTAGAGTAAGATAAAAAAAAAANTTCCTAAAACCGAACTGTTGTATTGTTTTCTTCTTCTGATCACAGAACAATCCCTACCAGACAATGCGTAGAAGAGATTCTGTAAGCTTTGAAGCACAATCAAAGAGATCTNGAGTTACAGGTTTTAAACAAAGGTGTGTGACCGTCCCCATCGAGCCACTTCACAACGAAGCCAGCAAAATCACACTTGGTTATCTTCGGATGGCTTTACTTTTGGGGCTCCAAACCAAACACTAGTTCAAAATTTTCTAAGAAGTCAAATGTGGAGGCTCACACCTGTAATCCTAGCATTCGGGAGGCCGAGGTAGAAGGATGGCTGTAAATTCCACGCCAGCCTGAGCTATAGTGTGAGAGACCCTGTCCTTATGAAGTAGAAATGGGATGAGGGGGAGAAGGAGAAAGAAGAGGGGGAGGACANGGAGGAGAAATAGGAGGAAGAGGAAGATGAATAATTTGTAAGAGGCAACCCTGAATGTGAGCTCCAAAGTCAAAAGTTGCCAAAACAAAGAAAGCCCATTGGTAAGTATGTAGGGTAAGCATTTCATCCAAACCAGGACGTGTGCCCAATGAAGAAGACAATGTTACCATTACATGAGGCAACTGGTAGAATCCAAAGCTTTCCACAGCAGAGTGGGATTTCCATCAGTTTATGAATTTACCTTCTTTTAGAAAGAGAATCCTGCCTGAGAAGCTGTGTGGTGTCAAGTGTTGGAATGGGGCTGGATATGCTTTTGAGATTGGCCACCAGATCATCCATCTCATTGCTTGATGGAGAAGCTGGGGTACAGGCAAGGTGGGAGGAATCACCTCTAGTCACAGTGAGTGNNCTAGAGNCGCTTCTAACTCGTGATCCAATGCTAAGTGCCTTTCAATGGTAGGACAAAATCCTTCACCTGAGGCCACAAAGAGCGAAGTTAAGCAACCCAAGGAAGCGACCTGCCACAAAGACCTGGCCTTACTGCTCAGCATTGCTTCTGTTACCAGTCAGGGGCTGTGACTTCATCTTTGCCAACCTCAGCTTGTTCATCTGCAAAGCTCAGGGAGTAACAGCTTCCTCACATGATAGATTGAGTGTTCAATACATAGTGACCACCATTGTTAACGTCCGTTGAGTTGACTGAATTTTCATGTGGTCATAGGAACACAGCATACCCTTTCCTGTCTCAACTATGACGTGTTACCAACCGTTCAGTGACCTTAAGTGACTCGAGTTATCACCACCATCCATCTCCACAACTTTCTTCTTTTCTTAAATCAGTTCTTTCAATTAGGGTACAGAGTGGTTGCATTACGACATTTTCATACATATATACCATTCTGTCTAGCTTAGATTTCTTTTCTTTCATGTACCCACCTTTCATCCANGCTCCCCATTTCCCACTGGTTCCCTCTATCCTCCCCCAAACAGTGTTCCTTCAATTTTGTGACACTTAAGTATACATATAAACATCCATCCATATATATATATATACATATATATTCATATATATTTCAATCTAAATTCCACATATAAGAGAAAATGTAAAAATTTGTCTTTCTCCTCCTTCCTTATCATCAATTGGTTCCCCCCCTTTAGACCTCTCCCTCCCCTGACATTCCTCCTTCTATTTTTATGTCTCATATATGCATATACATTTCAATATAGATTTGCGTATAAAAGAAAGCATGCATTACTTGTCTTTCTGAATCTGGCTCTTTGAGACTGCATTTGCTGAACANGGTGACCTCTAGCTCCATCCATTGTCCCACAAAGGTCATAATTTCATTTTTCTTTACAATTGAATAAAACTCTACATAGTGTATACTGTATNAACTGTATACGCATACTGTATTTCCTTTGCCTTTTCATCGGCTGATGGCCATCTAGGCTGGTTCTTTATCTTGGCTATTATGAGTAGTGCATCAAGAAACATGGAAGTCCAATNATCTCTATGGGACTGTGACTTAGATTCCTTGGTGTTCTGTCTGCATGTATGTCTGTGTGAGGGTGTCAGATGCCCTGGAACTGAAGTTGCAGACAGTTGTGGCTGCCATGTNGTTGCTGGGAATTGAACCCNGACCTCTGGAGNAACAGCCAGTGCTCTTAACCTCTGAGCCATCTCTCCAGCCCCNTAGTGTGACTTTCCATTTTGATTTCCACAGTGGCTGCACCCATTTACAGTCCCACCATCAGGGACAGGGGTTCCCATTTCCCCACATTCTCACTGTGTTATAATTCTTTTTCTTCGCTTTGTTTTCTTTTATCTTTTTTTGGAGACAATATCTAACTCCATAGTCCAGGCTGACCTAGAATTCAATTTATAGCCCAGGCTAGCCTTGAACCCACATCAGTTCTCCTGTGCCAGCCTCCTGAATGCTGAGATTACAGATGTGAACCCCCGGGCTTGTTTTCTCCACAGCCACACTGACTGGGATGAAGAGAATCTCAGAGAACCTTTCATTTGCATTTTCCTGATGGCTAAAAATATGGACCATTTTCTTCTCAATCACACTTGTTGGCCATTTGTAGTTATACTTTTGAGAGCTATCTGCTCATTTCTTGCTTATTGATTGCAGGATTATTTTGACGTTTGATTTTTTTGTAGCCTGATGTAATCTAGATATTACTCATCAGTCAGATGTACAGCTGGAAGATCTCCCTTCCATTCTATCTCCTCACTTTGTTGGTGGTTTCCTTTGCTATGCTGAAGATTTGAGTTTCATGCATTCCCATTAGTCAGTTCTGGGGACTATTTCCTATCTACTAGGCGGCTTGCCTATCCCTAGATCTTGAATTGTTTCTCCTGTTTTTACTGTGCNGTTTCAGATTTTCAGGTCTTATATTAAGATCTTTGTTCAGGTGGAAATACAGATCTAATATCAGCCGTTTACATGGCAACACCCAGTGCCATTTTTTGAAGAGACTGTCTTTTTGTCAATGCGTATCTTTGATATCTTTGTCAAAAATGAGGTGGTCATAGCTGTGTGGGTTTATTTCTGGGTCCTCTATTCTATCCCACTGGTCTCTGTGTCTATTTTTGTGCTAGTCTNGTGATATTTTTGTTACTATAGCCATGTAGTGTCATTTGAGGTCAGGTATTGTGATACCTCCCNTTTCACTCTTTCTGTTGAGGATGAGTTTTGTGCTTCTGTGTGAATTTTAAGAACATTTCCATTTCTTCTGACAGAAACTCCATCTAACTCCTCACTCTTTCCTTTCTGTTTCTAGGATTTAACTACTCTAGGTGTCTCATGTGAGTGAAATTGCACAGCCTTTGCCTTGTACTTACCTCTGTCTTTTCTCNTTTNGCACAATGTCTTCAAGGTTAACTTATGTTACAGCATCTATCAGAATTGTAATCCTTTTTAAGACTCAATAATATTTCACTGTGTGTGCGCATGCCCTGTTTTGTTTATCCAGTTGTCAATGGACACTTGGGTTATGTCTATCACCTCACTGTGATGAGTAATGCCCTTGTCAACATGAGTGCAAACAGATTTGTTCCTATCTCTGATACACACACACACACACACACACACACACACACACACACACATATATGTATGGAAGTGAAATTTCTCGACCATATGCTTGAACATTGACTCTCACGTAAAGACTGTTTGTAGTGTGACCTTGGGTAGGTGACTGCTTCTTTCTGGATGTCATTGGAAATAAGAACTGTTAGACATCATTTANTATATGGACAGGGATGCTGTATAGATATGACACAGGTCAAAAAGAAATGATGGNCTGTACCAGAGCTGTTCATAAGTTGGAGNGGCTGAAAGCATTTGTCCTGTTAAAGTGGTCTCTGAGCATTGCCTCTGGCCTGTGCGGGACCCTGGCTACAGATCTTCCTTCCCCAGCCCACAGTGCCCCCCACTTCTGAGAGCAGATTGTGTTCCTGGAAAGTTATGTTGAGTACTATTTTAAAGCCCATTATTCAAGGAACCCTGCGGTGGTTCCTTCTGGAAAAGCAAAGCTCTGCTGGTGAAGGAAATAACATGTTCTAAATGACTTGTCATAAATCTGAGCCTTGGTATATATGCTTTGACCTAGCATGGGACTTCACAGTTGACATACTCCTCTAACCTCTGCCTGTCCCTGTCACCTGCTGCCATGTTCAAAAACGGACCCTTTCCTTCAGAAAAGAAGCAGTGGGTTAGTATTGCTGTAGCACACGGGGCTTGGAAAGCTTCCGATCCTGCCTTGCTGGTCTGCCTCTGATGTCATCTGAGCACTACTGACCAAGTTGCTTATCCTCTCTGGACCTGAGTTTCCTCATCTGGAAAATGCAGATGGTGTGCGGGAGGGATTGGGTAAGATGCTTAGCCCATGACACGGAAGCATCCAGNACNCTGCCTTGAGGAGGCCTGTGAATAATATACACGTGAAACCTCAGAAACTTCTTGTTTCATAATTGTTTTGATGAGGCTTTTAGACCAGCAAACGTATTTTTATTTTTTTAGCAGCGACGTCAGGATGAAAGGTCTTTACTATGCATGGATAGCTTCCTGCGGGCTTCCCTAGTATAACACCCCTGGCTGATCTGTCTAGTCTGCCTTTGAAAACCAGGCCTTTATTTCACTGTTCTTACTGTGAGCTCTTGTCCCTTTTATCACTTGTTCTTTATAACAACAACAACAACAAAAAAGTGCAAAGTTCTACCAACAAGNAAGAGTCAAAGAACATGGAAACTGTGACCAGTGTATTACAAATTTTGTTTCCCGAGCAATGGATTAAAAAAAGAATCTATAAGATAAAAACTGGAAGTAGTTTTTTCTCAAGGGGGGACTGCTGCTGTCCTGTGGAGTCAGGACAAAGCCTTGTCATCTGTCTGGTGCATTGTGGAACTGCACATTCCTCACATTCCCTCAGCCCTCGAGATAGGCAGATCTGGGACCATTGTCCTCATTTAGAACCTGCAAAACTGAGTTCCAATCAGTAAACTCAGTTGCCCCAGGAAACGAGCTGATGGGCAGATGAGGTAGTATCTCCTCTGGTCACAGCAGGCCACTCTGTAGGCCTGCAATGGGGGTTCTTGAACTCCAATCATTAGCAGGCATTCACATGCTGAGGACAGAGAGACTCCTTTAAGGTCTCAGGCTGATAGCTGGGGACCTGTGTGCATGCATGTGCACTCGAGTGCGTGCGTGTGTGTGTGTGTGTGTGTGTGTGTAGCCATGCAGATGCAGAACTCATTAATAAATAATAACCACCATTCTTGACATTTTCAGGGTCAGTGTGTAACAACTGGAGACAGAATTCCTCAGTGCAGGAAATAGCCTGCAGAACAAAGCGCTCTTATCTCAGGAGAGGCAGCTGAGATTTCTTGGGCTCCTGCTCCTTCCCTNGCTTGGTTAGTTCCACCCTCAGGGGCCCATTATCAGAGAGGCGCCAGAGCCTAGAGAAGGGTAGGACTCGCACACTGAACAAACCCCAACCTGGCACGTACTCAGTCTCCCCAAACATCTGTGGAACAAGGATGAACCAATTCTTGGCCTNGTTGTTCCCATGTGAGAATTAGGATGACAATGACATTGGAGTCTGTGCNCTTCTGAGGACTGAGGGAGAGGTCAACCCAGTGTTCTAGGGAGTGGGAACCAAGCATTAGGCTGGTGCCACCATGGCTTTGCCTGTTGGTTTAGCTGGGAGAGAGAGAAAAGAGAGACCTTTAGGGTTTAACCAAGAAGGCCTCAGTGAGGCCAAGATAAGGCACCAAGGAAGCCATGTGTACTGCCCTTGTCAGCAGGGGTGACAGGATTCCAGGTGGAGGGAGTCTTGGGACAGAAGTGGATTAGAAAGAGGTTCTGTCACGTGCCATCCTTGGCCCTCTTTCAGAGTCCAGTGGGACCATCCCTTTCTTCTATTGGCCAGGACTCTCAGCTCACATCACCAGAGAGATTGTAGACACTTATCCCGGCAGCCTTCCACTTCCTGCCTGGGAGGCAGGCAGCACTGGCAACAGTGTTTCTCGGGCTAGNGTGAACATCAGTCCCCGAGCTCTCGGGACAAGGCAAGCTGGTCCCGCTGGTCCAAGCCAGCCTCATGCTCTCCTAGGCTCCCTGGGGACCCCTGGTTCTGTTCTCTCAGGAAGGAGAATGATGCCTTGGGACCTCCTGGAGCTTTGTTTCTGTGACTCAGTAAAAAGTGAGTCTTTGCTTCATGTTTGGCCAGGATGACCTCCACTCCCAGTCTTTTTTGGCAAGTGTCTTTGTATGCACATGTACAAACNTGTGTTTGTGTGTGTGTGTGTTTGCGTGTGTGTGTTTCTCCATCTGTTCCTGCTCCTCTCCNATGNGTCTGTTTCTACCATGCTTCAAACCCTGTTTCTCTGGGTNTCTGCCTGTGGGGTTCGTCTCCACAAGCCATTCCAGTGGGTCTTCACCTGCCTGCCGGCTGATCAGGNCTCCCATGCCGCCTGCCCTTTAGCCTGCCTGTCAGAAAGCTCTTCTGGGCTCTGGCTGAGGTCAGGGGTTGTCACGTGGCAGGGAGAAGAGCAGAGTGCTAACAACTGGCTGACAGCTGGTCACAGCTGGTGACAGCTAGGCTGGCTTGGGCGTGGGAAACACAATTCAGGCAGCAACAGCTGGGAAGGGGACCACACTCAGAAGATGAGCTGATGGGCCACCNGGCCGTGTGCAAAGGGCAAGACCTCGCTCCTACCAGTCCCACCACTGTCTCTTGGAAAGGAGCCAGCACAAGGGATGGCTCAGAGTCTGCACTCCCAGCATTCCTTGCAGAGCCTGGTCAGAGACAGNTCTGTCTTGGGGTTCCTGGAGCTCCCCCTTGCTTCTCTTCAAACACAATGTGGGTTTTATTTGTGGGCTCTACAGGGTAAGACGGAAAGTATGTGCACATCTTTGAAATGCTTAGTTGGAAGGTGTACACGTAGCAAAGGGATTCCNGAAGGGTGAGGGTTATATGAGAGTGCTGACCCAGCTAGAGGGCCAACAGGGTCTGTGGTAAGAATTCTGTNCTGAGCATGGTATCTGGCAAGCAGTGGATATAAATCTACAAATGTCGTCTATCATCATGATGGCAGTTGCTTCTCCTTTANACCAGCAAGTTTTACCTACTTGGAATAGATACAGTTAAAAAATGCATAAATACCCTGCTTTCTCAGTCCAGTGCCCTAGAACACAAGTAAACCAAGGGCATAGATTGTGGCTGGAAAGGGATGCGGGTCTAGAGGAACGCATAAACTTGTTCTTGCACCAGCTCAGGCGTGAGTAGTTCACTGTGGCTTCCTTATTGCTACCACTCCAGGGGTAGCTAAGGCAACTTGTGGACTCCTGGGGGTCCCTTCTAGTTTACAGAGCGAACAACAGGGTGGGCAGAGCTGGGTACTGAGCCAGAGCTACTACACAGTCAGAAGAAGACTCATAAGACAATAATGGGACCATTCAGTGAAGCTCACTGGCTATGGACCTTTGCTTGGCGTGCCCAAGGCTCTGGGTTCAGTCCCTAGAATGGCCAAAACCAAACAGAACAACAACAAAAACCCAGCCAAGGATTTGATGGCCATGATGGGTTTGCTTTTGGCTTTTTTTCTTTAGTTCCTTGGGGTTGAAGTGTATGCTTGTGTGCGTGCTTGTGTGTGCACGTGTGTGTGTGTCTTTGTGAGAGAGAAAAAGAGGAACAGGATAGAGACAGAGTTGAGAGAACAATTCTTCGTTCCCTAATAATTAATGTACTTTGTATGTGTGAAGATTCCAAAATCTTTACAAATCTGAAATCTGAAACACTCATGATCCTAAGAAACTCATAGAAGGGATGTGCAAGCTGTGTGCATCACACTTGGAACACTTTGGATGGCTCCTTCTCTTCCTCCCTCCCCTCCGTTCTCCCTCTCACCTTTACACGAGTTAGTTCTACATATGTATCCCGGACTGGCTTTGGCTCGAGATCCTCCTACCTCAGCCTCTCAAGTGCTAGGATTGCAGGCCTGTGTCACCACACCTGACTAGACTCTGGGTTTTTCAGGTTTATTTATTTTTATTTATGTGTATCTGTGTGGGTATATACCATGTATATGCAGGTACTTGAGGCTGCCAGAATAGAGAGAGCATCAGATCCCTTGGAGTTGGGTTTCCAGGCAGCTGAGATCTGGCCTTACTTGAGTGCTGGGAATTGAACTCATGTCCTCTGGAAAAGCAACAGCCGGTGGTCTCCAGACCTTGATTCTTTTTTTTTTTTTTTTTTAAACAGTATTGGGATTGAATGCAGGACTGCACATGCCAAGGAAGCCAAGCATGGCTAGGGATGAGCTAAAGTCAGTAACCCACTGTGCCTCCCTGAAGGCTCACCCCTCTGTCATTCCCTTGCTACTTAAACTTACTGTAGTTCTTCCTGCCCAGGGAGACCTTCAGAAGCACTTTTAGAGGGTTTTCCAGCTGCTGCCAAGGACCTCCAGGGACGTGTGTGTTAGCACAAGTTCTGTCACTACTCTTGTCTCTCGGCCACAGCTGCCACTGGAAGGACCAAGGTATGAGATAAACTCTTGAGACCACACCAGCCCCAATGTACTGAAGACCTTCCGGTAGCATGCCATTGCTTTTAGAAGAAAATCCAAACAGCTGTGCATGGTCAGCATGTTCTGTGGCTGAACAGCTTCCAAGACCGGTCCCTTCTCCCTTCCCTGGTGTCCAGGCTTGGCAATGGCACCAACATTTGTCATCTTTCATGTGTCCCCCAAACATTCCAAGCTTTTTCTGCTCACAAACTTTAGCATTTATTATTCCATCCACTGAGAATTGTTCTTTACCCCCCCCCATCCAATCCCTCCCAAGGCTTAGGCATCTCTAAGGTTCAATATTACTTTCGCTGAGGGGCATTTTCTAACCATCTTGCCCACTTGGAGCCCAAATCCAAGTATTTCCTTTAATAGGACATGCATGGTGGTAATTCCAGCATTCAAAAAACTGAGGCAGGAGCATTGCCAAGAATGAGTCCAGCACACTTATACGATGAGTTTCGGGGAGGCAAAGCTAAGTTGCAAAATCTTACTTCAAAAGGCAGGGAGGGGCAAAATGTGAGAGAAAAAAAATCCATAATCCCAAATTTGAAATGCTTCAATATCCAGGAGGTTTTGAGCATAAAATGACACCATAAGGAAAAACTGCACACTTGATTTCTTGAGATAGAATACAGTCAAAATGCAAATAGCCCAAAAATACTGTATAAATGACCTTCAGGAACGACCAGACCACATATCAGCGATCACAGAACTCCCAAGGTTTCAAAGGAGAATTTCAAGTTTAAGGCCAGGCTGGGCTACAAAGTATGATCCTGACTCAGGCTGAGGAGATGACTCGGCAGTTAAAGCCCTTGCCACACAAGCAAGAAGACTGACGTTTGGGTCCCCAAATCCACATCAATGCCCTGTTAGCATGGCAGCTGGATGTCAATCCAGCCTTAGAACACAGAGATGGGATTCTAGAGCAAGCTGGCTAGGCAGACTACCATACCGGAGAACTCGATGCTTGGCTGAGAAATCCTTCCTCCTAGAATATGGTGGAAGAGTGATCCAGGGAACTCACAACACTCATCTTAGACCGCTACACTCATATGCACACGTGTACATGGCCCTCAAGTGTACACACACACACACACACACACACACATACACGTAAACATACATGCTTGCATGCCATATACACATACACTAAAAATAAGGAAAAGGAAAACAACAATCCTGTCTCAAAAACCAATAAGCAGCTGGTGGGCACACCTTTGATCCCAGCATGCAGAGGCAGAGGAGGCAGAGGCAGGCAGATCTCTGAATTCGAGGCCAGCCTGGTCTACAGAGTAAGTCTAGGACAGCAAGGGCTGCAAAGAGAAACCCTGTCTCAAAACAAACAAACAACAAAAAAGCAAAGATATCACTATTATGTTCAGTTATGACTCTATATATCATAGAGTCAATATTATATATTGGCAGCAGCTGGAAAAACCTCTAAAAGTGCTTCTGAAGGTCTCCCTGGGCAGGAAGAACTACAGTGAGTTTGAGTAGCAAGGGAATGACAGAGAGGTGAGCCTTCAGGGAGGCACAGTGGGTTACTGACTTTAGCTCATCCTTAGCCGTGCTTGGCTTCCTTGGCATGTGCAGTTCTGCATTAGATTCCAATACTGTTTAATATATATATACCCGTTAATACAATTTCTCATGTTATGGTGACCCCCAACCATAAAATTATCTCGTTGCTACCTCATAACTGTCATTTTGCTACTGTTATGAATCGTAACATAAATATCTGATGTTCAGGATGTCTGCTACACAACCCCCAAGAGGGTCCCGACTCACAGGTTGAGAACTGCTGGTATAGACCAAAGGATGAGCTTGGGTATCATATACATGTATGGTTTTCATATATATGCAACCATAAGGAAGGGAGTGGTAGGTTGCTCATGCTCCAATAGATGACCTTATCCCCATGTACAAACTGACAGTGCTGACTGCATTCAATGGGTTAAAACAAAATTAGTTCAAAATAGGCACATGAAGTTACGAGGGACTCATGTAGGGGAGAGTGGGGTGGGTATATATGACCAAAATACACAGTCCACATGTATGAAGTTCTCAAAGAAAAGTAAAAATTAGAAAAAGATTTATTTCTCTTTACTGTACAAGTGCAGGTGTTTGCCTGCATGTATGTCTGTGCACCACATGTGTGCAGTGCCTGATAAGGCCAGACAAGGGTGTCAGATTCTCTGGAACTGGAGTTACAGATGGTTGTGAGCCGTCATAGAGGTGTGGGCAGCTGAACCCAGGTCCTTTGCTAGAGCAATACATGTTCTTAACCACGGATCCATTTCTCCAGTCCCAATCAAAGAAAAATATTTTCAAAATCCAACATTTGAAACACTTCTTGTCCTGAACATATATTTTTCACAATCTAGAATAATTTTATATACTTTTTTAATCTACTCCCCCCCCCAGATACCTGCAAGCTCTTTGGGGTAGCAGCCAGTGCGGTTTGTCCACCATCCTATCTATCTCTCAGCATCCAGCGGCTCTNCTCACCATCAGGCATTCAGTAAATATTTATAGATAGAATAAATGACCATAACACACTCATATCTTGGAAATCTTGGCCTCACTGAGCCAAGAGACATTCCAACATGATGGAAAGTGACATTGAATGTCCTTTAAAAAGGCATGGTCCCCACTGTTTGCTCAGCCCTTCCTCTGCTCAGCTTGCTCAGGATGGGGGAAGATAATCCAGTCTCCTTCCTTTAGGATGTCCACTGTCTATGGAAGGATGGGCGCAGTTACTCTGCCTGCACAAACAGAATCTCNAACTTAGTGTCACAAAGCAAGCGTTTGTATGCTGGTGTAGGGCTTGGGAATTCATCAAAACAGTGTGGAAAGACTGGATTCTCTCCTATTGCCTCAGCAAGCTGAGGAGAAAAG
>LZPO01066287.1:454061-464517 GCA_001675575.1 Neotoma lepida
AAGGTCTCATGTAGCTTAGACTGTCTTCAGACTCACTATGTAGCCCAGCCCAGGATGACTTTGAGCTCCTGATCCTCTTGTCTCTACCTCCTGAGTTCTGGGGTTATAGGTGTGCACCACCATGTCTGGCTTATACAATGCTGGAGATTNGCCCCGGGGCTTGTTAATGCACAGTAAGTAAGTACTCTACCAACATCCCCCGTCTGCTTTCTGTACTTTTCAATATTCTGGGTTAGAGTTGCCCCCACTCAGAATCCACGTAGGCAACACTGAAATGGGGTCTCATAACTTTCTATCAGAATTCTCAAATATGGAGCCCAGTTCATGCATAGAGAATTGAAGAAAATCCCCACACACACACATCTGCCATTCACCTACCACCGTAGGCCTCAGAATAATTTTTTTGGAAATTTTCAAAATGAAGTAATACAAATAAGAAGAAAGGGAGCTGGGCAGTGGTGGTACATGCCTTTAATCTTAGAACTCAGGAGGCAGAGGCAGGTGGATCTCTGAGTTCAAGGCCAGCCTGGTCTACAAAATGGGTTCCAGGACAGCCAAGGCTACTACACAGAGAAACCCTGTCTCAGAAGAAGAAGAGGAAGAGGAAGAAGAAGAAGAGGAGGAGGAAGAAGAGTAAGTATCAAAGTCAGGTGATATTTATTGTCAAGAAACCCATAATATAACTGGTTAAAAAAAATCATTTCTCTGTAAAAATCACTAAATGTATAAAAACACAGGGGGAAGAAGTTGCATAGAAGGTGCTGCCCGCTCTAAAACTTTCAGTTTTTCATAGTTCTTAAAAGTGACAGCTCAATGGTTTTATAACACTTAATGTTCGTGGAATGAAAGATGGAAAAAACAAATACTTAGGAAAACTTACAAGCTAATGGAATAACCAGGGAAACAGGCCCAACTAATCTCTTGGTGCTCAGTTTCCCTTGATCTGGGTGTTTTTTTTTTCCCTTTACCTCTCTGTCCTGCCCCATATTTATCCCCAAAAGATTATCCTAGAGCTCAAATCCACCATTAATAACCCGCAATTGACCAATTAGGTTCAGCTTCGAAGTTGGAATTACACAGTTGAAATTTTAAACGTTCCGGTTCAGCTTAGGGAGCCAACGAGACCAGAAAGCCCCGTTTTACTTAATGAGGCAAATTTACCATCATTAGTGGTAATTAAGATTAAAGTGTTAATGACTCTGTTTACCATGGTGGGAAAACAGGCAGGGTGCATTTCTGAAGGCGAGGCAGGAGCCGGACACGGGGCTCTGCCTGGGATGGAAAGTCCCTGGGGTTTGGAGAAGGCTACCTTTTCTCTCCTCCTAGAATGCTGAAAGACAGAAGAGTCCTTAGCGAATGATGTTTTATGTTGGGAAAACTGAGCCTGAAAGAACGGATGGGGCTTACTTGCCTATCCGTAGTCCCAAAGCAAGCTGCAACCCCCTACTTGGAAACTGGCTTCAGCGACATACTGAGCTTTTGCTGGGAAGTATAAAGCAGGAAAAAAAAGGGGAGGGGGACTATTTATAAAGCACATCTAGGGGCTAGGCATATCGGTCACCTACATACAGGATTTGAAATAAACTAAGTTAACCCTAACAACTATAGCTAATTGCATAATTACCATCACCCCATTTTACAGATGAAAACAACTGAGTCAGGGGAAACCGAACCGCTTATGCAAAATAGCACAGTCCTTAAGTCTTAACCCCAGTTGGATNCACTTTATCCCCAAAGCCTCAAAGGTCCCCAGCTCTCCTGCCTTACATCTTCCCAGCCATGGTCAGCCTAAACCTTCTGGAGGGAGCCTGGAAAGGAAGACAAGGATCAAAGAGTGTTCGGGACCTGACGGGGCCTGCCTACCTTTCCTGGGGCTACGGTGCTTGTGAGGACCAGCCCCACCCAAGTTCCTCTGAGGCTTCACGGTGGGAAAGGACAGGGCTGTGGTATTTCTGAGCTCAGGGGTGGAAGGCAGCAGGGAGCTAATTAAGGGGTAGAGAGCAGTCAGGAATTGAAACAATTACCCAGCTAATTGAAGCCCAGTGGCCCACTTTCCCTGAACATCTGGGTGCCAGGCCCAGACGCCTGACAGCCTCGGCCATCCAGTCAATGGCAGCTGAACCATCCNTGCACAGGGGGCACTGGGGCCCCACAAGGCTGGTGTGGAGTTCATCTTTGGCCATCACTCCTGAGGTGAGGGAGGGATGTGTGAGATGTTGCTCTTCACGAGATGGGTCACAGGCTCTTGACATCTTGGGGCCATAGAGACTGCTTTGCCTCAGTGACATTGGATTCGGTGACTTTTCGTCGCTTGGAGATCTCTCTGAGTTGGCACAGTGATTTCGTTCTATAGCCGTTTGCTCAAACTCACAGCCAAACCTGAGTTAGCTAGTATTACCTGAGCCTTTCCATATCTGGTCCAGGCATTATATCTACCCCACCCCCCACAAACCACCTCCCACTCCCACAGCTCTTGCTCATCCTGTGAGTCTGGTCCAGCATCTCTCATCTCCAGCCTTCTCTCTCATCTTTAGCCCCCTCCCATAGAGACAAACCTATCTGCCATCCCCAGAACAAATGCTGAAGTAACCGCTCCAGAAGCCCAGCCTTTGTATTTGTTGTGTATACAAAGGCAGCCCAAGTTAGCACATGTGTTCCAGCAACCTCCACCCCCAACTCCTCTCTGAGGACCCACGGGGAATTCTGCTAAGATAATTATCTCCAACTGGGGTTTTGTTCAGTCCGCTGGTAAGACAAGCCCCCCCGTTTAGAATAATAAGGCTGTGCTATTGAAGGCTATTTTTCAAACAAGCATTTCACGTATGTGTTTCACATATGCCGCTCATTAAGGTTTATAAGGCCTTTTGGTCCTCACAATAAAACTTGTTTTCTTAAAGGTTAAAATCAGCGTGCCCTTGGTTACTGCCGGCACCCTGCTTCCCGCTTTAGATGGGACAGAACTGCTGGGAGGTGTTGAAAGGGAATCAGACATGCTGATATCTGCAAGCCTGAAGGAAGGAATAATGTCCCCAAGAGGCTGCCATTCCCACCAAGAGAAAGGCACACAGGGCTCTGCCATGTGGAAAACAAGTGCATCTGTAACGTAATGATTCTTGACATGGCAGCACCTTAGACCAGAGGTTTTTGAACACCTAGTCCTTCAAATCCAGGCTAAGGTGGATAGAGGTTGGATCTTGGTGTTGGGTTGGGCTCAACAGTCCTCAGTTAGATGTACTTTCTAGCCAAGATGAAAGCTGTTGGTTTTCTCCTAGGTCCCTGAGCAATGCTGCACACAGGCAAGCAAGGAATCCTCCCCATTCTAGAAAGAAGAAAGCCAATGAGCCAATGCCTCCAGCCTATAGTGCTGGACTGGGACTAGAACCTACATCTCCCAAGTTCCCTGCTTGCAGTCCGCTGAATGGTGCTGGCTGCCAAAATCTGAACGCAGGCCTTGGTAGTCAAACTCACTCAGTCCTGACCAGCCACTGACATCAGTACTGTGATCTACCAGTTGGCAGATGAGAGCCTCAGCCTGGAGAGTGTGTAATGCTACACCAAATACTCTGATTCCCAAGGTGTTCCAGAAGCCAGGGAGGGAACTGGGGCCAAGGGAATTTGTCCACTATGCTCTCCCCTTAAGGCAAAGCAACATCTCCTTCCCATGTCTAAAGAGTCTGTAAATACCTTACAGAGAATGACGAAGCTGTGTATGCTGACCTCCTAGAACTGGCTGAGATGCTACATCACACTGCATCTACGTTTCCAACATTTGGCCATTTAAGACAGATATTACTTTCCTCAACTTAGAAGGAAGCCAAGGCCAGTTCAATGACTTGTCAGCACAGAACCAGGAGGTGAGCTCAGGTTACCTCCCAGGTTTTCGGCTCTATGACATCACACCTTGTGGTCTTATTTCTATCAAAGTGGTGTTGGGAGGAGTGCAGGGTTATTGAAGGTGAGAGGAGTCTGAAAGAAAGATGGGTATGTCCAGAATGCATTATATACGTGTATGAAATTGTCAAAGAATAAATTAAAAATAAAATAATAAATAATAAAAATAAATTAATAATAAAAATAATAACCTGCCCAAATGTAGAATTTGAAACAAATTTGAAAACAATAAAGATAATTTTTTTTAAAGGAAAATTTTTACCATCGCATTGGCTGGGTTTTGTTGTTTTTAAAGTCACTGTTAATTTGATACTAGGGTATGTTAATCAATTAAGTCTAAACTCAGTATTTATGAACTCACATTGTCCACATTTTTATCACTAATTAAAAACATCATCATCACTAAACCATGCTTTGCCTCCAGTTTCTCTTCAACATGGCCACGGGTGCGGAGAAAGTAGAACACTATAATTTGGGGGGATGTTCAGCGTGTGGGGAGTCAGGAAAGTAAGAATGTCTACCCAGCATCCCAGCTAAGTGATTTCAGACGAGTCACATGACCCCGGAGAGCTTTAGTTTCTTTCCTAAATGAGAGACGATGATCTCTGTCTCATCTCCCTGTCAAGGATGCTATGAAGTGAAAATGAGACAATCAAAATAAAACATTAAAATCTACAGAGGGTTATGCAAATTAGAGGGTTTGTTGCTAAGCAAAGTATTGCTATTAAAAACTAACAACTGTTTACTAACAGTGCTGTGAAACATGCAGCGTTATTCCTGTTTGGAAAATGTCATCAACAGTTGGAAGACAGTGCTGTCCTTTGAGTTCCAGGGAACCCTCAGCAGTGGACTGTGTAATTGATGGGACTGGTCTCTAGCTAACGTTTCTTTTATGTCAGGCCCTAGGCTAGGGAAGACATGGTGATCAGATCCAGTGCCTACTCAGGTTGGGGCAGGTGGGGACCCTTTTNCCCACATACCACAAAGCAGGAAGAAGGGTGGCCTAGAGGACAGGCAATGGAAGAATGTCATGAGGGGTGAGTGCCCTCTCTGAGATGGCTGTGCCTTTTACAATGGTCAACTTCATGATTCTTTCTGTGTACTGATGTCCCCAACCTTTAGCTCCATCCAGAGTCTCTTATACTGTTTCTTCCGGGGGGGCTCTCAGTGGAGTGGGGATGAGTGGGACTGATTACTGCACATGGAATGGGGTTAGAGAGTACTTTGGTCTGGAGAGTGTGAGGGTGACAAGGACCTTGATGTGACCATAAAGTTTGACTTGCTTATTCACCTCCAGCTGCTCTGAGCATGCACCCTGAAAACTCCTGAGAGAGAACTGTCCCAGGGGAGTCACACAGGTCAGGCTGTTGGGCGTGTGTCCCACCAAGTCATTCNTCTGTCCTTCCAATGACTCGTTCTTTGCTGGCCAATTGCCATTGACACATGGGCATTTGACCAGTCCATGTCCATCCCTTTTCAATATCCAGCTTGTGGAAGAACTGCCTGGAGTTCTCACTCACTCCTTCAACAGAGATTTATTGACAATCTGGTACTGGCTAGGTTGATTTCGGCCAGGTCAAAAATCCTTCCAACTGATTTCTTTGAAAGCTTTCCTAATTCAATTTCCCGTGACAAGGAAGTTCCTTCCTCTCTTCAGCAATCCTAAAAACATTGGAGAACTGTTCTATAGTTATCAAAAATACCATGTTTCATTCAGTGGCTGTATCACATTCCATAGTGTCTGATATTTACAAAAAGAAGATAAAAGTCCTGATTTATGGAAACTCAGGGCTAGCTGGGTGAAGAGAACACATTCCAATTTATAAGAGAAAACTAAGACCTGATGACTTGGGAACAAGCTGCTCCAGGTCCTGGAGTAGATAAGGGGTAAAACTAAGCCTCTGATCTAGGGGCTGGAGAGATGGCTCAGTGGTTAAGAACACTGGCTGCTCTTCCAGAGGACCCCGTTTCAATTCCCAGCACCCACATAGCAGCTTACAACTGTCTGTAGCAGCTCCAGTTTCAGGGGATCTGACACCTTCACACCAATGCACATAAAATAAAGTTAAATAAATAGACTCTAATCTCCCTACCCAAGATCTAGATCTNTGGGTCTCAGCTCTATATTGGAACATGCCCTGGAAACACCAGGTGCAGTTAGAGGAAACTCAGTCGTGTTTTCTGGGCCTTTATGGAAACCATCAGCTGTCAGCTGTCATGCAGTCACAAAAGTTGCAGGGAATTTGCAACTAGATTACCTAGATCATAATGAATCTGTCAATGGATTNAATCATCTCATGGCACAACAGTCTGGTCTGTTCAGAAGCTTAGGTAGGCTGCCCTGGGGTGTCTGAGATGATGCTGGACTCAGAGATTCTCCCATGTGCAGTTCTGGTCTGTTCTCTCTTTAGGAGCTTGGTATATCTGAGGTAAACCCTTGGCATCAGCAAAGTGGACAGAANTCCCACTGCTGTGATCCCAGCTCCTATATGAGACTCTGGGTGTCTCTGCCAGTAGACACAGAACCAAGCAGCTAGCCATGAGTGGCCAGACTCCATGTAAATTGTCCTAAGATGTTCACTGGAAGCCACTCAGCTGCCAGATGACCAGCACATTGAAGGCAGTCACTTGTCATGCATCTCCTGTCTTAACCACTCACATACTGTAGTTGCTCAATAAATAGTGGCTGTTTGAATGGACTGCTCATCACATGGCTCCTTTTGAGGTGGAGATAGTAGGCAAAATCACCTTCCATTCTTCAATTCTGCAATTCTCAAGTCAAAATAAGAAAACGAAGAACCCTGGCCTGAAGCGACTCTTCTGAATCTCGCTGAAGCTTCAACAAGAAAACTGTTGATGAAGTACTTTGTAAAGGCGATCCCATGAGAAAAGTGTTAACTCATGTTACTCCCAAGGCAAGACAGAGGCATGAAGGGCTTCAAGGATCCCAGGCAGGGGAGGGCGGGGTTCCATCTTGATGAAATGCCAAAGGAAATATGGAGTTTCAAACTTAAAAGATAAGACCAATTGCAAAGGATTGGGTCANTCATTTGCTTGNACACTTTTCAATGGGGGAAAAAAACTAGCGACCAAATGAAAGACACTCACAGTCCAGATAGGGCTTCTGGTGGAAACAGCTTTTTTCCTTCTCCTGTGGCTTGGCTGTTGAATCAAAACGCTAAGGGGGTAGCTCACATCTATTAAGTCTTTACTGCTCGTAGGGCACTTTACATACCTTATCCCATTTAATTAGTCATTTGAGGGAGATTCAAAACTGCTGGCCTGTAGTTATTTGGTTCTGGAATCCAGGGATCTGGGAGGGCTGAGGTCAAAGGTTTCCCATTATCCAAGTGTCCAGAATGACAGAAAGATCCAACGCCCGCCGCCTGACCTCCACCTCCACCTCCGCCTCTCCCCGTTCGCCTGCCCAGCCTCTGCCTTATTCAAATAAACAGTCTTGGGTCCCAAACGGAGTTCCCCTTGAAGCCAGAGCAGAAATCCTAATTGTGGTTTAATGAGGCCCGGCTTTGCTCTCTACTGAGCTGTTTACTGAAGCAATTTCAGTTTGCTCTTTCTGGCCAGAGATCGTAGCCACTCACCTAACCCTGTTTAAGATAAATGTCACTGTGGGCACCAAGGGAAGTTTTTGGCAGTTCTCTTCCCAGTGTCAAGCCTAGAGCAAGTGCCTGGCAACCCCTGTGCCCCTACCCAGACAGAAGAGGGAAGGGCAAATCTTTGTTTCCAAGGACTGCCTCCTGTTCCTTGAGGAAGCAATTCCTGAAGGGGCAATTCTGATTGGGAATTCTGGGACTTTGAAGGTGCAAGGACAGCCCTTGAATCCAGCTCTGTCAGATCAAAAGGAGGGTTTCTGAAAAAAAAAAAAAGTGTGGCGTGGCAGCTTCCAAGGGGACAACTGTTGGGGGACCCAGGATCATGGCACCCAGTAGAGTGTACCTCCTCTGGCTTCAGAGAGAGTCCTATATACCACTCATTCATGGAGCCAACCAGTCATCCAACCAGCAAACACAAGTGGCTGGACGCTAGGCACGTTGTTTTAAGAGGTCCATTTACTGAACAAGTTGAAGTTGACTGTTTGTCCTAGACTATTTTGGTTGATCAGTTATTAGTTATAACATCTAGTGGAGAAAACAGGCTCAGAGAGAGAGGCAAAGACTTTCCCCNGGTCGTACAATGGTGGAGCCAGACCTTCCTTCATCATTTATTTACTCACCGATTATCAAGGGCTAACTAGCAGCCAGGTGTGGTTCTTAACGCTGACGATAGATCCAAGAATAATGAAAGACCTGGTCTGATGGAGATGGGATTCCAGGCCGGGAAACAGACCATGAACACCTTTCCCTGATGTAAATATAATATTACATTGACGATACATGCCTGACTTTCATTCTACTACATACCATTGGCTTCCATTCGGGAGCATCTGGTCTCTGACGATGCCCCACACTGTGCTTATATCCAGGAGCTGGACATGCAGGCTTCATAACGTGCTGCCTATCCACACGCCCTCCATAAACGCTAAATGCTCCTTCGGGGGTTCATGCCATCCCCACAAAGGCAGTCATGGCATCAAAGAAGAACTGTTTTCTGCCCGATGCCTGCGGAGCAGCTGTCCTCAGCAGGCCTGGAATCCGCCCCAAAACAAGTCGGCCCCTGGGGTTCTCCCGTCCTTCCTGGAGGTACCCTCTGAAGTTCCTGGCGAGGAAGTTCTGGTTCAGATAAAGGTTACCCAAATAGCTGCAGCCGCCCCAAATGTGGTGGGAGATTTACAGGAAGCAGGGAGGGGCTGCCCGGCAGGAGCCGTAAATCTCTGCTGCTCCAGGCTGGGGAGAGAATGTACGGCAACCACTAAATCAATTTCATTGGCGTGCTGCGGAGTCTCTGCACTTGGAGGCTGGGCCTGGAGTAGAAAGGAAACAGTTGTCAAACACCAGGAATGATGAGGACAAACGCCAGAATCCGAGGTTTTGATTTCCTGTGGACCAGAGCGTTGGCTTAGCTCTAGGTCTTTTCCTTAGGATTCTGTCACAAAATGCCTCTGTCCATCAAGTCAGTAGTCCAAGCTTGATGGTGTTGGGTCCCCGGCAATGTTGATACTCTCTGGGATCTTCTGGATCTTCTCTCCTACTTGCTCCCTTATGAGCTTCCTTCCTGGGGTTCTTTGCACATCTAGCTCCTTCTCATCAGTGACACCTGAGCTCCAATGTCCTTTCGGAGAGAAGCCTTCTCTGGCCACTGGCCACAGTGAGCCCAGGTCTCCCACTGCTTGCTCAGGATTGCTCTGGTTCAGTTTCCTTGGAAACAACTTTGTGTGAAAGAATCTGGTCTTTTTGGTTCATTGACTGCTTGGATATCCTGTATCCTCTCTGTCCTCTCCCCCAGATAACTGTCTACCCAACATATTCTGTCCATGGACCGTTAGCTGCTCAGTGCATATTGACCAAATGGAAGATTGATCAGTGACTACATTCTCTCAATGTGTATACTTCATCTCCATCTTCCACCATGAATAACAAAGAAGGAGTGTTGGGGTAGCAAGGGAAATCCATCGATATTTACCTTTCATCCCCACGGCTATTTGTGGGCGCTGCTTGGCTCTAGGAGACAGGCTTACATACTAATTTCTCACCACAGAAAGAACTCGTGGAAACTGTTCATTTTTTTCTATGAGGGACCCAAGACCCCAAGACTTGCTGTTGTCGTCTGTCTTTGTGTCTTACTGTTTCCCCAAAGGGGGCTTTCTACCCTCTTAGCAGCAACACAGCTTCAGCAGCTGGTGGCACACTCCCAGCTGTGACTCTGTAGCCACTGATGGCCTTCATCTACCGCTCCCAAGTCTTTCTCACCTGGAGAGGGGTGACTCTCCTGGGACAGGAGTCCTGAGCTATTTTAGTCAGAGACCTTTAAAGGTCTTCTGCCACTTTCTGGAGCTGAAGGAAGGGATGCTTCAAGGTCACACAGCTGAGANGGGTGTCTCAGGCTTAGGTACTCCTGACTCTAAAGTTAGCACTCTTTAGATAACTTGGATCTTTAAACCTCCTGGAAACACATTGCAGTCATTCTCTCGAGGGAGAAAAGTACATGGCACTGAGGGCTAGAACACTCTGGTTCCAGCTGCATGGCCTTGATCAGACTGAAGGGTGTCTGTCACACGGCCTTGAANTGATCTGTGGAGGAGGGTTTGGAAGGGGGTTGTGTCATTGTCTGGTACTCAGAGATCTCAGAGGTTTCCTTTCCTTTTTTATATACCTGTGGTCTCCCCCCCACAACTACACACACAACTACACACACACACAGCTACACACACACATGCATATACAAGCACACACACATACATACAACTACACACACATACAGCCACACAACACACAAAACCACACACACATACAATTACACACACACAAGCACATGCATACACAAAACCACATACACATATAACTACAAACATGCAAATATGCATACACAGCCACACATACACATACACAAATACAACCACACATACATATATGCAAACACATACACACACAGCCACATAACCACACACACA
>LZPO01066287.1:464689-475029 GCA_001675575.1 Neotoma lepida
ACCTGGGTGCTGGGAACTGAACTCAGATCCTCTGCCAGAGCTAGGCCATCTTTCCAGCCCCAATTTAACTCAACATTAAACAATAACAACAACTAACAAACAAATAAATAAACCCCTCCAAAACGTTGAAACTGTCAAATAATAAAAAACAAAGGGAGAAAAGCATCAAGCCAAGCTGCATACCTTTGTACACAATAGCACCAGTCTCAATAGGCACATTATGAAATCCACCTTGGTGCCCATCAGAGGATAGATGGATAAAGAAAATGCAGAAGAAATATTACGGAGTTATGCTTAGTTATAAAGAANAACTGAATTATTNATTTCAAGGAAAACAAATGGAATCAGAGAGCAAGACATTGGTGGTAATAAGCCAGCCTCAGAAGGACAAACAGTAACAACTTTGCAGTGACACCTTCCTGAGAGTGTTCTTGGATGTGTGCCCCTCCTCCTGGAAGTCATCTTCAAAGAGGAGAACATCGCTCNGCATGTTTAACTTCCCTTTCTGGTTACAATTTTAAGTAGCCGGTGTCTGTCAACATTTATTCATTCAACCAACACGGAGCCCCAGCTGTGTGGCAGATACGATCGTCGGTTTTAAGAATATGCAGACAAATCATACAGAGCCCTCACTCGGAGAGTTCCTGCTCTAGTGAGAGAGACAGACAGACACATGCGAGGCAGAATCAGAGGTTTAAAGAGGAAGTCATCTTGATTAGTGCTGGTGGCAGTAAGGATGCCAGTGTTTACTGCGGCAGCGGAGGTGTGAATCTACCGTATGTAACGGCCCAGTGGGCATGTTCTGGGAGTGGGGACAGTTTCTGTCAGAGGTTCAGGGAATGCTTCCCCAGCGGGAGCAGAAATGGACAGTGTTCAAGGGAGACCAGCAGAACCATGCACTGGTTTAAATTAAAGCACATGTGCTCAGGAGATCCCCTCCAGGCCAAGCAATGGGGGTCTTTTCCAGGTCGGCAATACATAATATTCAAAGAAAACCCTAAGGAAAAAAAATCTCTTCCCATCTGGCTTGCGACCTCCTTAGAGCCAGGTAATTTAACAGTAATGAAGCCATGTTTGGGAAGTACTTTGAGCTCCATTTTCCATCCTTCAGTGTGGCCAGATTGCACGTGAAAGCCACATGCCTTAAGGAGGCTGGGCTCAAGTTAGACCTGCGACATCCACTGGTCAGGCTGGGTTGGGGACAGATGAGTATCTCCATTGGGTGACAGGCTCAGCTCACTGAGAGCAGGTAGTTTGAAGGTAAGGGAGCAGCTGCATTGTTGACATCTCAAGGTGACAGAAACTGCTGATGACATGAACCAAGGATTCAGAGACAGAAGCAAAATGAGAATTGGTGGTCACCTGGCCCTGCCTGGTCTGGATTGGATCCCTACACATAGCCTGTTCAGAGGCAGCTTCATTCTCTTAGCTGTTAGTGTCTCTCCAGACATGCTGGGCTCTGAGAAACTCTCCTGTATCCAACTCACCTAAACCTGGCTCACGTGATCTTCTGAGCCCAGGCCCTCCTACTTCTTCGGCTCACAGTCTTTGTCCCTCACTTTAGAATAGAGGGAACAGAAGGGGTAAGTGACTTGCCCAAGTCTCAGGAAACTCATGGCATGTCTGGGAACAGAATCTAGCTCTCTTCCTCACGGGGGATCCGGTTCCTCCCCTTTTGCTGTGTCAAATCTGTTTACAGAAGAGAAAAACCAAAGGAGTTGTGTTTCTTCCAACTTGGTTTTGAATCGCAGAGGTTTTCATGGAGAAGACATAAGGCACGTGGGAGGCTGGGGGAGGGTCTGCTTCTCTGGGGGTAGACCGGAGGTGTCAGGGAGATGTGATACAAGGAAGTACATTTGCACAGAATGAAGATGGGGCTGGCAGAGGNGCGATTTCCAAACCTTCCAGCAATTAGGGGGGGAAAAGGCNTCTCAGGAAATAAAAAATGACCCTTTTAGGAACATTCTTTCAGAGAACGCACAAGAAGCCCACACAACTATTACATAAAGTAAATAGTCTGGTACCTGATTCTCTGTATAATTGATGGCACATCAACACAATTACTCTGGCATTTGTGAACAGATCCTGAAAACTAGTTTTAACACTTGCCACACAACGAAAAATGAAAAAGGAGGGGGGCAAGACAAATCCCCCCTAGAAGGAATTTATTTCATCACCCCACAGAAGGGTTGATATAGATAACAGCACCCACGGAAAGTGGCTGGCTTGCTTTGTTCATGTCTGCCCTTGCTCCACTGCCCAGGACAAGTTCAACCACATTTTGTGTCCAGCCGCCAAGTGTTCCTGCCATGGATGCTGGGACTGCTGCTCCTGGAAGATGCTCTGACTGGTACCCAGAACCTGGGCAGGGAGGGAAGGGTAGGCAGCAAAGGAGATGCTTCCTGGGGGAGAAGCGGCCAGCAGACCTCGGACTCTTGAGATGGGCAGCCTGAATCCCGAGCTGTTGTGTCCTCACTGTGTCCATCAGAGTCTCAATTCCCTCCTGAATGTAAGATGGACTCAAGTTTTGTACCCGGTTCACGAAGTCATGTCCGTGGCNTACTTAGCACACAGCCAAGAGGGTTTACATAGAAGGAGCATGCAATTTCTTTGTGCAGACCCCTTCTCTTTCTTGAAAGAGCTCCAGGCACCAGGAAAGAGACAATTAGAATGCAGTGCGTTAAGTGCTTTGTGGGAGAATCTTGAAATAGCAGCAGAGCTGCAGAAAGGAGAGAGTGATTCGTTATCTCTGGAAGGCTGGGGGGAGTGCAGATTCATCTCCCCGATGGTGCCTGTGCTCAGGTGAGACTCTGTAGGATGCATGTGAGGGAGGGGGAAGGCATTCCAGGCAGGGCTGGTTTGTAGAGAAGCTCAGGGAGGAAGCCTGCTGGGAAGCCAGCAGACCTGGTGNNCAAGGATGGGCTAGACTCACCTAGTGAACAGAAAGAAGAGCTGGGTGGGACCTGGCTCATCCAGTGTCCAGAGGTGACCATCACATCTGTATACTGCCTGCCAAGGAGTTCTGCTGGAGCTGATGCGAGCACACTCTGCGGGAAGCATCCTGTCCACTATGGCTTTCAGTCAGAAGGGTTACTCTGGCTTTGCAGCTCCACCTGCCCAGGTGGCACCAGGTGGCAAAGAAAACAGAAATGTCATAGGCTGCAGGCACTTGGGANGATGTGTGCTGGGGACAGGAGAGCATTTGGGGCCAGTGGAGCAGGCACGATGGGGCCCTGGTAAACCCAGATAGGGGGATCTGAAAGGGACCCCTTAAGGGAGATTGCCAGACATCCTGATAAGGACCTAGAAGAGGAGGCTTGGAAGGGGATATGGAAGAGAGAGAGGAAGAGAGGATGAGGACGGAAGGAGAGAGTGACACTCCAAGTCTTAGTTAACGGTCTTTCAGTTGTCCGTTTCTATCCCCAGCTGGCACCATGGTGCTATAGCATGCTTCCTGTGCTCAGTTTGAGGGCAGCCATGCAGGACGTAGTNTGTGTGGCTATAGGCATTGGAATAGGCCCCAGCTCTCTCTGTTTGGGCTAAGTTTTCTTCTCCAATGATGATCTATCTCCCTGTCATGTAGGCAAAGTGTTACCAGCCCCTGGACAAGAACTGAGAGCACTCTAGTGCAAGGTCAGTAGCTGATCCAGCAAGGGCTCACTGCCCAATAGCGGCCATGGAACCAGCTATTTGCATAAAGGACTTGCTGCATTGTGGGTCCACTGACAAAGGGATGGGAGGCACACTNATATTCNTCTCCTCATTGGGCTGGAGAGATGACTCCGCAGTTAAAGAACTCACCGCACAATGTTTGGATTCCCAGATCCCACATAAATACTGGGTGGGCATGGTAGCTTGCCTGTAATTCCAGCTCTGTGAAGGTAGAGACAGAATTCCTGGAGTAGCTTGCTATCTAGGATAACTGTATCCATCAGCTCTGGGTTCAATTGAGATAGATACCCTGCTTAAATGAGTAAGATATAATAATCAAGATCTAAGTTTCCTATATCAATCTTAGATCTCTACATGTATGTACAGGTGTATGCCTACCTACATACATGCATGCCACATACATGTGAACATGCATGTATATACGCATATANACCACATACATATGAAAACAGTGTTTAAAATCTGTTTCCCTAAGTGACCAGTAGNAGCAAAGGAATNTAAGGGTTAAGAGATGTGGTTGGTTAGTCTATACCCCATACATCAGACCAGTTAAACTCCTGGGTGCATGGAAATGGTTGCCAGACCCTTTGCTTCTAGTCTAGGTTCCCGGGAACATGTTCTCATCCCTCAGCTTCCAGAGACTTGGGGCACAANGAGGCTCCTGGGGTTGTTTAGTTCNAGTCCTAGNATTTTTGTACCTGTACCCTCAAAAGAACTTGAAAGGTTTCAAAACTATGATGNATTCATGAAGCTCTTGCCATATCNTACCCTGTCNANGGCCAATCCTGCTGAATAATCGCTGCAGANATCCTGTTGAGCCCAGAGGACGCCTACTGATTCTTCTCTAGACAATGACGCTGGGACAGCTACCACAGTCATTTGAAAGACAATCCTTAGGTGCCAGTCTCTACTCTGGGTGCTGCTTGGAGTTGACCTTGGTGTAGATGGTCTGACTAATTTCCGATTATTATTAGTTCAGTGTGTTCACGTAGTGTTAGCTGACAAATAGAACCTCATCTTTGGGCTCCAGTTCTGTTTCTCATTATCCTGATGCCTTCTATTGTGTGTGTGTGTGGGGGGGGGACCCAAAACAGCTTGACCACACAGCTGCCATGACGGGCTTAGAAGCTCTGACACAGCTTCTGGCAGGCAACACTTGGACCCAGGAAAAGCCATAAGCTGACCCCATCCAGTGGGGCCTGCATCTAAGAGAAAATACCTGACATTCCAAACATTCCCTATACCCCTAGACAAATGTCAGCCAATCAGAGTCCTGAACCCTGGAAATCCCTTCACCCTAACTTCTGCTATGATAAAAACCCCACCTTGCCTGGGCTTGGGGCTCTCTGCTCTTGCTACTGCATCGGACAGAGTCCAAGCTCTGAGCATGAAAATAAAGGCTCTTTGCTTTTACATACAGGATTCAATCTCCGTGGCGGTCTTNTGGGGGTCCCCGCAATCTGGGCATAACACTATATGAGTTACTTTATATGCTGCTGGACAGGAAAAAGTCCCTGACAAGCATTTTAGAAAGGAATGGCTTAGTTCAGCTCACAATCCAGGAGTACAGCCCTCTGTGATGGGGAAAATCATGGTGGCCGGAGCTTGAGGTAGCTGGTCACCTGGCATCTGCAATCCGGAAACAGAGAGAGAGAGATGAATGCTGGTACTCAGCTTTTTTTTTCCTCCCCTTCTGGTCAGTGCAGGACCTCAGGTCATGGGATGGTGCCACCCACAATTAAGGTAGGTTTCTCACTTCAATTAACCCAATCTTGAGATTCCCTCAGACTTATTGCCTGGGGCTTGTCTGCTTGGTGATTGTAGATTCTGTGAAGTTGACAATCAGGATTAGCCATCACACCTCCCACACTCTACCCTTCCTATGTAGTAACNGTACTGGAGACTTNGACGAAAGCTCCACCCTGTGTGAGACGCACCGCTTTCCTCGGATTTCTTGTTCACACCCCAAAACACTGCTGTATCAGTAACAGACGAAGTTGGAGTTGGCGCTCAGCTGTACTAAGCACTTAAATGTCTCCTTCTGCACACGTCTCCTAAAAGTAAACTTGAGTGGGTTCACTACACCCACAGGGATGTTGAGGCTCCAAACAGTGGGGTGAGCTGTCCTTGCAGGGGGGTCAACTGTCAGAAGGGGTAGAGAGATCTGAGCCAGATCAGGGACCACACCCTGGAGGTCTCTTTTCCGTACACCACTGCTTTTCTATACAGACCGAGAAACTGTGTTCACCATGCCACTCACCCTCGGATTTGTCACACTGGGTTTAAGTTGTCAGCTTTCTCCTTGGAAAGAGCCTGCTTTCATTTGGCATTGGCTTCTGCAACTGTGCAGTTTGAGAACAATGTGAAAATCAGCATTTCATCAAGATATACTGCTTGTTAAGCGAGATCTCAGAGCCTCTAGAATTATTCCTCCAGGATTGAGGGGAACAGAAGACACTTCAGATTTAAACATTCATTTCGAAAAAAGAATGTGACATATATGTGCAAGAATTTATCAAAAGCCAGCCCAAACAGTTGGGTGAGTCTTCTGCCCTGTGTGGGTTTTGCCATCAAGTTTACCTTTGTGCCATAATATATTAGATGTGGAGTAGTGAGGTCTGGAAATGGGGANCAGCTCCTCCTGTTGATAGGGTAATCTCTTCCCATTCTCTAAGTCCATGCTTCTTTATGAAGAGGAACACACCTTCTTCTTATGCGGAGTTTGGGCTGGGGACCTCGGTTTCCCCTCACCTGCAACTGTTGGCAAATGTGGCCACCAGTCCTGAAGTATTCGCNGTAGGACACAGCTGTCTACCTGAGTGTTTACCCTGCGACTGTATCTCAGCTTCCCTTTCGGGAAATTAAGTCCCATGTGCACCCACAGAGATGAAAACTGTGACACGGTCAGCCTGAAGGCTAGCTTGGATCACACCAACATCCACCCCACACCTAGTGACCGGAGAGTGCTGTGCAGAGGGGGCCTGCTAGCTTTTCCATGTGACAACATGTCCTTTCCAGATGTGCAGTGCCTGCAGGGAGGTACAGGCACTTCAGCAGTTCAGTGCCAACACCTTGGACAACATCTCTGAGGTGAGGGGAAGAAGGAAGGTAGCATGTTGGAACTTTGGCAGAACCAGGAAACCATCCCAAGAACTCAACAAATGGGCTCAAAAACTGAAAAACAAAACAAACAAAACAACAAAACAGCTCAGCCAAACTCATAGCTGTCTGGAAGCCAGGGCTATTTACAGTAAGGATGCAGTTTGCAGTCTAGTGAGTGTTTTGCTCCTGCCCATGCAGGCAGAGACAATGGTGTTCCCAATGGGACAGTTGGAAGATTTAAACTGAATGGGTTTCAAAAAACATCTTATTATTAGTATACGTGTGCGTGCATTCTTGTGTGCACACACACTTGGCATGCAGGTGCCAAAACGCATGTGTGGAGGTCAGCAGATCAGTTCTCTCATCTGATTGTATGGCAAGAGCCATATCACTGGCCCTGAAATTGAGTGTTGTATGTAGCAGACCTGGCCAACGTTTTGACATGGTGACACAATGCTGTCACCTACGAAGTTCATGCCTGAGAACTGCTCAGTGGAGTTACCAACACCCACTCCCCATAATGTATTAAATTTGCAATGTTTTAAGTAAGTTTTGCTTGAGACTGTACTCAGAGCTATCCTCGGCTACTGAACACAGCCCACCAGCTGCAGGTTGGCTGTGACTAAAGGCATGTGGACCAGTTTCAATCACATAGCAGGTAGCCCTCCACAGGCTTGTCCAGTTAAGGCAGGGGTCATGCATTGATGGTAGATGCATTAGAAAACCACTAAGTAGACTCCTCCTCTCTGCTCCCTTCCTTCCNCACTCCNTTTGTATANTAGTGTATAGAACCAAAGGAAAAATGGGGATTTGGCTGAATTGTCTTGGAGACCAAAATAACTGTNCTTGTCCTCCATGCCTGGAGCTCCAGGTGTGTGTGTTCAACTCTAGACATTTTGGAAAGGGAGTCTCTCCTGTTGTTTTCAAAATGCAAATTAAGGGGCTTGCGGGATGCACTTAGAAGGCCTTGGGCTTAGGTGCCAATGTAAGAGAGAGACAGAGAGACCGAGAGACAGAGAGAGACAGAGAGACAGAGAGACAGAGAGACAGAGAAGCAAACGAGCCATACCAAATGGGCATGGTGGTGAATACTTCTTATACCAGGATTGGGAAATCTGAGGCAGGAGGATGGCTATGAGTTGGGGATCGCCTTGGATACTCAGCGAGCTCAAGGTGAGCCTGTCTCCAAAAGAAGAAAAAGAACAGGGAGAGGAAGAGGATGGAGGAAGAAGATAAAAACAACTAACTAGGACCTGAGACAATCCGACTCTATAGAAGTCACTTCCCTGTAAAATATATTTGAAGCCCCAGGTATGTCCTCTTAGAGAGCACATGGGATCCNTGAGCAAGCAAAGGACAGACCAGAGCCCTGCAGAAAACCCAGGGGTGAGTGCTCTTGTATCTTGACTAGCTCACCCTCATTCCTGGGTATAGAATTTGATTGCGCTTTTGTATCTCAGCTCTCCTCTAGCTTCATGGAAAGCAAGGCTCAGCTTGATGAGCATCAGTAGACCTCTCCGCTGTTGCTTTTTCCACATCTGTCTTTAGCCGAGACCTGAGGCAGAGGCATCGGGGAGGACAGCGACTCTGCCCCTGTGCTCCCAGGAGCTGGTATCCATCCTTGTTCCTCAGTCACTCTCCGTCACAGGCAGAGTCCCTGATGCTTCAGGGCAGGGCTGTGTTCCTGTGGAGTATCATGTCCTCTCAGATTGGATGGAAGTTGGGGTGGGGCTGAGGTGATGGGCTCACTGTAGACTGGCAAAGAAAGGTTATCCACACCTATACCTTTCCTGCACTGATAAAGAGGGCTAGGCTGGCATTTCCACACCAGCCTCTGCCATTTCCCCTGATCAGGAGGAAACAAAAGCAGACAGGTAAGAAAGTGCATAGGCTATATATATTCTAGAAATATATATATATATACACACACACATTCTAGAAAAGGCAGGGAAGCAGGTGAAAGTGAGGCAATTGGAAGAGACTGAAATCACTTCATTTAAAAAGGATTCTCGGAGCTCTTTATGCATGAAAAATGCAGCCCCCACCTCCATATATACTGAAGTCAAGATTTCTTCTTCTTTTCAAGTACTGTGGAGGAAAGATATGATGGGAATGTCTTTCTAAAAATGTGTTGCTCTGATTGGTTGATAAATAAAGCTNTTTGGCCAATGGTGAGGCAGAATAAGGATAGGCGGGACATTNGAACTAGGGGAAGAGAAGCAGAGAGCAGAGCTGAGCAGACGCCATTCTGTCACCCAGAAAGCAACATGTAACTGCGCACAGGTAAAGCCACGTGGAACACGTGGCGACATAGATTTATAAAATGGGTTAATTTAAGATGTAAGAGCTAGCTAGCGAGAAGCCTGCCAGGGCCATAGTTTAAAAATGATATAAGCCTCTGTGTGTTTATTTGGGTCTAAGCGGGCCGTGGGAGCCGGGCGGGGAAACCGGACAAACTTTCGTCTACAAAGATATGTTTGCTAAATGAGACACGACCTCAGCACAGCTTAGAACCGCTGTGTTCAGCCTTTGGCTCACTGTGTGGCCACATGAATGACATGGTCCTCACCTTCCACCTCAACTGTGTACCTCTGGAGGGCATGTTTGAAGTTGTGGTGGTTTGAATAAAAATGACCCCCACATAGGAAGTGCCCATAGGAAGTGGCACTATTAGGAGGTGTGACCTCGCTGGAGTAGGTGTGGCCTTGTTGGAGGGAGTGTGCCATTGTGGGCAGGCTTAGAGGTCTCAGGTGCTCAATCCATGCCCAGTGTGGCNGTCACTTCCTGCTGCCATCAGATCCAAATGCAGAACTCTCAGCTCATTCTCCAGCACCATGTCTGCCTGCACACCACCATGCTTCCTTCCATGACAATAATGGATTAAACCTCTGAACTGTAAGCCAGCCCCAATTAAATGTTTTCCTTTATAAGAATTGCCATGGTCATGGTACCCCCACAGCAATAGTAACTCTAACTAAGACAGAAGTCTTGCTGTCTTTTACTCCCTAGCCACAATGAAGCTTCATTCAGAATTTTGAAGGAGAAGTGTCAAGGGCAAAGGCCAGAAACTAGGGNAGGGGGAGGGATGGAGTGGAGAGAGCTCTGCTCTCTGTTTCTTCCTTCTCATTGGCAAAGCAGCTCCTAAGCTCCTGAATGTGCTGGAAATCACTGCTTTGGAAGATGGTTTGGAGCCAGGCTTGGTGATGCAGGCCTATAATACCACTCAAGAGGTTGACCCAGGAAGATCTCAAGTTCAAGACCCACCTGGACTACAGGGAAAATTAGTGAGATATTTGAAATAAAAAGTAAAAAGAGGCTGGAGGGAATAGGTTAGTGGTAGAGGGCTTGCCTAGCATATGCAAGGCCCTAGGTTCAATTTCTAGTACCGGGGAGAGGGAGGGTGGGTCGGTTTGCAAGGGTTGAAGAAAGATGTGGGTTAAGAAAGTTGGGGAAAGCTGACAGACTCTTCCAAAGGCTTCTAAGTTCTGTGGAGATTGAAGCTAGGAAGAGCTAAAACCTGAGAGAGAAGGTAATAACAGATTGGAGGTGAATAAGGAAGGTGAGAA
>LZPO01066287.1:510547-536915 GCA_001675575.1 Neotoma lepida
ATGGACAGGAACTTAAGGGATGCTATTTCCTTTGTGATGGTCAGAGCAGGCCTGAGGAGAGACTAGGAAGTGGCCTTGTACAGGTGGGGTAAGACTTTCTCTGCTCAGAGGAATGTAGGCTAGTGAGATGGCTCTCCAGACATCAGGATCAGAAGTCCCACATCCAAGGAAACGCCTCTGTCCCAGGAAAAGGAATCAGTATGAGCAGTGCCCTGAATGGGGACTGGATTTGGATGGTAACGAACATCATGCTGCAGGACAAGCAACATGGTGAGCAGGGGACAGAGGTTGGACGGGGTAAGGGTGGGGCTCCTTGCCCCCAGTTCTACCTCCAGGAACCAACCTATCCTGAGGATCCAGCTCTGGAAAGTGCTCAGGTAAGGGGATATTTTCAAAGGATGAGGAGAGGTTTTTGTTGTTACTGTTTTTCTATGTAAAGCCTACTATACACCTGGTGTGTTTTAGGTCAGTCCTCCAAATAACCCCAAGGAATAGACACTGTCACTGTCCTTTACAGGGAAGCAAACAGGGCCTAGCAGGTTCAATTACTCTGCTAGACTCCACTGGAAACAGAGTCAGAGGGTGAGTACTGCAGAGAAGTAGGCAGCTCAGTGATTGGCTTCTCATTTTACAACTGGAGAAACTGAGGTTTGAATCTTCGTACGCGCGTCAGCAATCAGACCATGAATGATTCTTTGAGGCCAGGATGTTCCTTGTGAGGCCAATCCTGTCTCATTCCTCGCCACCATGTTGCAGAATAAGCAACGGTACCCATAGAGTACGCCTCGATTCCCAGGCACAGGCCCAGTTCTTGGAAGGGATCCAGTAGTCACCTGATGCCTTGGCTCAAAAGCGGCAGAACAATTGATTCACCAGAGGTTCTGTTACAATGGCACCTGAGTCCCTGACCCTGCCTGGCACTCGCCTGCTTTTCTCTCCTCTGCTCAGGTACACAGTGGGGTCACTGCAGCAGGAAAAGCCCAAAGGGAACCTGCCTGGACACCAACCCCCTCACACACACACACAAATCCCTGCCTGCTCCTTTCCCAAGGGAGAGAAGAGTATTTGTTTTCCCTGTCATCCTGATTTATGGACCACTTTGTTCTTTATCTGTTTGCACAAACTCAGTAGAGTGACCTGTTTTTTCCCAGAGGGTGGGATGCTGTCAGCACCTCAGGGTCATAGGTCAGTCGACCTGTCTAAGGAAGAAGGGGTTANAAAAGGTCACCTGGGAACCAGTTGCAGGTACCAGTCTTGCTGGGCTCCACATCGCTTCCTTGGGACTCAAGAGGGCAGAGCAGAATGATGACCCTGCCAGGGAAGTACAGTGTCTGCACTTGTTGGAGGTGAGAACTGAGACATGGCAATTTATCCAACATGGCACAAGCAGAGAAGACGTGACTCAAGGCCTTCGATGACCAACCCTGCCACTTACCCATTGGCCTGTCTTGCTCTGGGAATGTAAGCCAGAAAGGTCCAGGATANCCAGTGCTTTTAGCTGAGTGCTTAGGCAGAGATGTCAACTGCACCCCCCTCACCCCCACTGCTTCATTTCTCTGTAGTCCCACTTCTCTGTGAGCCTCAGGGATGCTGAATATGTCAACAGAAGGTCAATTTCAGGACCCTTNTGGGCCACACTTCTTGATGTATTCCTTTTCTCTCCCCAAGGTGACTCTNAAGGGTTGGGAAGTAAAAAGNCAGTGGGGAGGGAACCCTCAGCAAACAACANACTCTAGTAATCTTGGAGGACCTCACTTCAGAACTTTCTGGAGGTCTTCAGGATGGTTNAGGATCAGGGAACCGATGTGAGGGGTTCTGTGTGAACTCTAAAAGACTGGACCTCTTTATTTCACAGGTAAGAGGAGGCTATGAGGAAGACATGGTCGGGTGCAAAAAGAAGCCAATGTCGCCTGAGATGTGGTCACACCCAGACCCCAGGAATCTATAACATGACCTGGCCTTATCTCACCACTATAGGAAGGTCTGAAGACATGCATTGTTTGGGGGAAAACCCTCACTTTACTGAGACAGCTTCCAAATATGCCGTGAGGGGCTGAGGCAATTATTCAGAAAATTAACGTCAGATACTCCCACAGATTTTTTTCTCCCCAATTATTAGCATATTTCAGGTGTAAAGTGGTGGGGTTTTCACTTAAATTACACGGTTAATTGTCATGCAGGTGTAGACACATTCTCAGAGGGAGGAGACTGCCAAAACTGTGTGCCTAGCCCCCAGCCCCAGGCACCTTGGCATAGCGAAACCTTTGTGAGTGAACCATCTAAGAGAAATAACAGTTATTATTATTTGAAAACATGAGATGTTGGAAAAATGGCATGCATCCAAGTACAGAAAATGCTCCCCCTTAGGGGTTGCCCACACTAATGATTTCCTTGGTCGTTATTTCAAAACTGACCTGGTAGGAGATTTAGGCCCTGGAAGTACTGCCAGGAGTTTTGAAACTAATGCATTTAAAGAATGTTCAAACATCAGAGATGCAAGAGCTTTTTAAATTGTCTAAGCAAACACCCTCATTTTATAGAGGGGAGCATTAAGGCCAGAGGAGGGCAGTTGCTTCACAACACGATGTTCATAACACAAGAAAGAAGGGGAGGGTGTCCCGGCCTGGAGTGACCTCTCTCCCCTTTCACCTTGCTGAGTCTTCTTTTGGTTTTCCTGGCCCCTCCTCTGCCCCACCCAGTGATTGTCCTGCAAGCAAGCAGGACAGACAGTGATTCCCAACAGCAGAAGAAAAAGTTCTGGTTCCCACTGCTCACCTTCATCTGGGGCTCTTGTCCTCATATTGTCTACAAGAGGTAGATACTTAATCTTCACGGAGACTTTCAGTATCACCTTCATGTTGCCCAGAAAGGGAACTGAGGTCTAGACATCAAGGTGGTTTAGACAACACCAAGCCATGATGACAACCCCAGTCTTATCCATCTGAAGTGATTGACATGTTACTTNTGTAACCAGGCTCACACACAGCTCACGGTCTCATAGGAGATCCTTAAGGTTCAGATACTACAGCCTAAGCCACAGAGGGCCCTAGAACTGGTGAGCCACTCCTGGACCACAAAGTTTCCATGCTGGGACTAGAGGCCAAGAGCCAGGAAGCCACCTACTGCTAGTGACAACTTGATACCAACCACGCATGCCTGTGGCCTCACTCTTATCTTCTGGGTAGAGACTTTGAGAACTGAAGCCAGAATCAGGAGTAGCCCCATAACTCGTAACATCTTAAAAGCTCCTAGCCTTGGANAACCACACTCAAAAGTCTCCCCCCAGATACACATTAATGCCCAAGGAGCACTTGGGGCCCTCCGTGTTGATAAAAGGTGCCCTTGAATCCCACCACACTCTCCAGGGAGAAGCAGAAGCTGGCGGCAGAATGGGTTCCATTACAACAGACATGGGGGACATTGTCAGCCTGTCTCCAATCCAACTCAAAGCCCTGAGCCCTTTGCCCTAGCCCAGAGCGAGGTGGTATGGGCGTGAACTGGTTCTAAGAGACATTTCAGTGGCTCTGGGGTTTGTGGGCATTGTACAGAGGCTTTGGGAAGAGACTGATTCCTGACCAGCTGCTTTCATGACCTCCAAGGCCTTGGGCAAACCACTTCTACTCAGCTTGTTTCCTCATGTTTATAGTGAGTTTGATGAGTCATCCAGCCCACCTTGCTGAGTCTACNTTACTGTGCATCTGGTTTGGTTTTGATTTTTACCTCTTCCATCTCCTTGAACGGTCAGGCTTCTGGCAATGTGTACCGGGTAATAATGTCAAAGGGACATTTGTATTTCTCAGTGGCTAATAATAACAATATTAATATCCACAACTCTCCTCTCTGGGTCCCCTGAGTCTCGCTAAGGAGCAGAATTTGCATGACATCAGCTGGCACCTCCAGCCCCAACTGGCCAGCCTACATCCCACCCAAAGCTGGAGCTTTTCCCTGGCCTCTACTGATGGGGTACAACTGCCTAGATCTGACTTGCGGCTGGCGACCCAGAAAGTGGACACCCTCAGTTACTGATAGGTGTGTTAAATGGGGGTGGGGGCCTCTTAGATCCCCAAGATCTGCTGCTTGGATCCCATCTACTCAAAGATACAGAAGCAGTGGACACAATAGACAGAGCTCCTGGGGCAGAAGTGGCCACCTGGCAGGTGACCATAGCCATGTCCAGAGTGCACCGTTCAGGACCAGACACATCAGTAGAGCAAATGGCAGCTCATGATTCTTCATGTGAAGGTGTCTTTCCTATTGTGTGAGTTTTGTTTTAGCTTCTAGTCCTTCTGAATGTATTAATTCCCCCCCCGTCGTGTGTGTGTGTGTGTGTGTGTGTGTGTGTGTGTGTGTGTGTGTGTTTCCTCAGGAGCTCTCCACCTTGTTTGTTTGAGACAGGGTCTCTCATTGGACTGGAGCTTGCTAACTTGGCCAAGCTAGCTGGCTAGTGAACCCCAGGGATCCTTTTGTCTCTGCCTCCACAGATGGGGAACATGCCACTGTGCTTAGCTTGCTTGTCCATCCGTCCGTCCTTCCTTCCTTCCTTCCTTCCTTCCTTCCTTCCTTCCTTCCTTCCTCTTTTATATGGGTTCCGGAGCTTGAACTCAAGTCTTCTTCTTTGCAAGGCAAGCCTCTTTTCTGTCCTTATTGACCAGTATCATCTCAGTTACTGACAGCAAAACTGATTACTAAAGATACCACTTGACCAATCATGTCCCACACCGTCTGAAACCATGAGTTTTGCTCTCAGCCTCATGTGTGCATCCTTGTGCTCACCTTTAACTTTTGGGATAGTCATCCATGCTGTGATAAGTCTCAAAAAGAGTAACCAAGAGAATTCATCAGCACAGCAGCAGTTCCTGGAACGGAGCATGTCATAGGATCAGACTTCAAGAATTCCTCCTCCCTTCCTTCCCTGCTTCCTTGCACAAGGTCAGANGGAACCAGTATGAAGTGTTTCAAGTGATTTGTCACCTTGANGACTGGAGCATCCCCTGCTCATCGGTCTTTTACCTCGCCTCAAGCAATCCCTGGCTTGGTGACCCTCTTAGCTCTTCACTGCTCACATCAGTCAGATCACAAGCCTTTCCCACTGTCTCCTGCTTCCTTGACTGACTCTGACCCCACTTCTGCTTAGCTGAGCATAACTCTTCCTTCTGCTCCACCACCATTCATGTTCCCATCCACCTACTTTTCTCTCTTCTCTCTTTGCTTACCTATACCGCCGCCATGATGATTAATATTGACTGTCAGTTTCACAGGATCTAGTATCACCTAGGAGACAGATCTCTGCGCACGGCTGTGAGTGACANTTTAGACCAGCTTGAGGTGGGGAGAGAGTCACCCCGGACACAGGCAGCACCATCCCATGGGCTGAGGTCCATTCATAAAAAGGAGAAAGTGAGCTGAGCATCAGCATTTGGTACCTGCTGCTTCCTTCATGTGGATGCAGGGCTGTTTACAAATGCAGTGTTACCNCCATGATGGACTGCAACATCAAACCATGATCCAAAACAAGTGAGTGCTTCCTTCCTTCAGCTGCTTTTGTCCATAGTTTTGTCACCACTACAAGAAGAGCAACAAATACACCTATACACTCTGCTCACCATTCCATTCNTACTCCTGTCTATCGGGGGCACTATTTATCTGCCACTCTTTCAACGGCCCAGCAGAAGAAGGTAGGTGTAGAGTTCTACATCTACCTTGTCCATATCTAAGTTCATACCCCAAGGCCTTGAGCCTGGCTCTGAGTACGCTGAAGCCGTTATCCCTGGGCGTTTTGACTGGAGCTCCTGATGGATTTTGTAATTTAGGACCGACAGAGATGACAATCTTCATTTAAAAAGAGGGGAGTCTCAGAACCAGCACAGGCCTTTTTTTATGAACCCAGCTGAGCATGCTGGGCAGCACCATACCTCTTCATTTTTACTGTGACTGATGGGAGGTCTCTGTGGTCCAGCTGGACAATNGCTTTGAGATAATACCATCATGTCACAACTATGTAGTTAGTTAGCATAATTTTGACATTTCCTATGAATTTATACTTTANAAAAAGATTAAATATCTTAGTGGGGAGGAAACAAATTGCTGCCTATAGATAATTAGGAGTCTATTTTTGTCCCAAAGCAAGGAACAGGTTGAGGAAGGTGACAAAGAATTTCACTCAGAAGTGATGTGTCAAAATTTCTCTTAAAGCAAGAGTATCTCTTCCCTTTCCAGAAATGAACTCTCTGCCAACCTAGGTTGACATAAGTCTCCATAGAAGACAAGTCATAGGGAATGGGTCCTTGGTTAGCAGCCAGACTGAGCCCTCTGTGNAGGAAGGGAAAGNTGAGGCTTCCCAGGAAGGAAGAAATAGAAGGTTATGTAAGACTCAGNNGATCATGGAGCCATAGATGAAGACCNGCCCCTTCTCCTGCCCCCAATCATCAGTCCAGAACCAGAACCTGAACCTGAATCTTCTCCTGTCNTGAGTATTGGCCGTGGCCCTGGATGACATAACCTTGAGTAGGAAATACTCATTCTATGGATTTGTGTTCACCTGCTTTCTGTTACTTTAGTTGATTCCTGAGGGTTGGTGCTTTATGAAGAAAAGAGGTTGAAGAACTCATGGCTTTGGGGAAGAGTGTCAAAGGCATGGTACTGGCATTGGCTCAGCTAGAGTCAGGACCTCAAGGTAGATGGTACCACAGTAGGCATGTGTGCAAAAGAGAGAGACATTACATGGCAAGATAGGAAGATGGAGGGGGCTGGTGATGATTTCCCACTAGGCTCTATCTGTATGGATCCCACTACCTCTTAAGACCACCACAACCGAGGACCAAACTTCCAGCATGCTAACCATTGTGGGTATGTTAGTTGCTTTTCTTGTTTTCTTGTTTCTGTGACACCTGACACAGGCAACTTCAGGAANGTAGGGTTTATTTTAGCTCACAGTTTCAGGGTACAGCCTATCATGGTGGGGGAAGTCATGGCAGCAGGGGTTTGGGGTAACTAGTCATACTTTCCAGTCAGGAAGCACAGGGTAATGACTGCTGGCATGCAGCTCTCTTTCTCCTTTTTATCCACTCAAGGATCAAAGTCAATGGAATAGTGTCACCCAAAGTTAAGAGTGGCTCTTCCCCTTCAATTAACCTATCTAGAAACTCCCTCAGACATGCCCATGAGGCCTGTCTTCTAGGAGATTCTAGATCCTTCTGTGGTGATTTGAAAGAGATGNTCCTCGTGGTCTTGGGCATCTGAATACTTGATCCCAGTTGGCACTATTTGTGGAGGCTTAGGAGGCATGGTTTTGCCGGAGGAATTACGTCACTTGGGGGTGGGCTTGGAAAGTACAAAGATTTGGTGCTGTTCATGGTTTGCTCTTGGCCTCTTGTTTGCAGTTCAAGATATGAGTTCTCTCAACTTGGTGCTTAGGACATCATGCCTGCCTGCTGCCACACTGCCCTGTCATGATGGTGATGAGCTTTTAGCCCCCTGGAACCANAAGTCCAAATCAACCCTCCCTTCTGTAAGTTGCCTTGNTCATGGTGTTTTATCACAGCTACAGAAAAGTAATTAAGACACCCGTCAAGGTGACAGTCAGGATCAAATGTTACATGGGACAAAGTGCCTCTGTATCCAAACCANGGTGGGGCTGAGCTGAAAGCCCCAGGGAAATGCAGGGTTACTAGCATGTGAAATACAGTCTTGACTGGTGACACCCTGGGTTTATCACTTTTTTTTTTTAAATCACTCCCTCTTCTACACAAACCCTTTGAGTCATAGGCAATGTTTGCTTGATCATCTCCTGTTTTAAAACAGGTAATTAACAACTAAAACCAAAATGCATTTCACTTTCAAAGAGACTATCAGAATTTGGTAAAATATTTTATGTGAAAATTTAAAACTTACATTACCACAGAAAAAATATTTTACCTCAGAGCTCACATTGCGTTGCTATTTTAAAATTTAAACATTAATAAAAACTGAGTATTTACAGAAGGNAGAATAAAGAATCCAAGTCCTATTTTTTCTCATGGGTATTTACTTCTAATATACTATAATTTCAACAGAGAGTGATCCAACCAGATCAGAGATGTGGACCGTAACAAATCAAGACCAGAGGACTCANTACTTTCAAGGCTGATGCAGGAGGATTACTACAAGTTCAAGGCAAACCTGGACTACAGAANGAGAGCCTGTCTAAATAAATAATATATAAATATCACCACAAACAACTCACAGCACTTTCAATCCATACCACAAAGGAATTACTCTTTTCTCTTCCACTGCCAAAATCTACNAATCAGGCAGAGCTGGGTAAAGGGAATAGAGAGAAAAAATTAAAATAAGACAGGCTNTTGAAGACATGGAAACATTATGGTTTAAGAAATAACTTCAGCCAGCAGTAAAATGTAAGTTGTCTTTGCAATGATCAAGTCTGTTGAGGCTACTACTATCTCACAAGTGCATTAGACTGGAANATTCATAAACAACAGACATTGCTGCTCACAGTTCTGGAAGTGGNGAAGTCTCCAAGGTCAGGCACCAGCAGATTTGGTACTTAGTGAGGACCTGTCACTCATGAAAGTTACCTGTGTGCATCCTCATATGATGGGGAGGGCGAAAGCTCCTTGGACCCTTTTACAAGGACATCAACCCAATAAAGAAGTTGGATTTCAATATATAGATTTTGGTTGGCTATAAAATTCGGATCATGCCAGTAGCTTTCAATCTCCATTCTTAAATTAATTTAATGGCTGAGTTGTTTAGGTTAATGCTCACTCTCCTGTCTACAATACAGGGAAGCTTTCCAAGTCCCTTAGCATCGATTTTTCTTAACAGTCTGACCATCTTTACTTGTGATACGTGAAAGGAACTAGAATTCAAGTTGTTTCACAAAAGCTTCACCGAGAGTATAATATGAGAATGTTGAGTCATCCACAGGCATAGGTCTCTCCCATAAATAATGCAAGAATGTTCCTTTCATATGAATCTTATTATTTGATCATAAAAATTATGTTTAGCCTTTTATGAGGTGGTACTTTTTTATATATAAATTCTGTTCATTCACAGTATTTCACTTGATTTTTCTCAATCATTTTATTGTCTTGATCTATTCTTAGTCTTGTCTTGGTCTTCATTGTAAAAATGTAAATGAGGCAGCTTATAAACAATAAAAATGGATTTCTCAGAGTTCTAGAGGCTGCGGAGTCCAAGATCAAGTCACTGATAGATTTGGCAAGAGCCCATTTCTAGTTCAAAGCTGGTGTTCCCTACCTTGTCTTCTCAGGGTGAAAGGGCAGGCGAGACTCTCTGAGGCTTCTCTCTTAAAGATGTTGTTAGTGACTTTTCACTGCTGTGACAGTCCCTCCCAGAAACAGCTTAAGTCAGCGGTTCTCAACCTTCCGTAATGCTGTGACCCTTAAATATAGTTCCTCATGTTGTGGTGACCTCCCCAGCCATAAACTTATTTTCATTGTTATTTCATAACTGTAATTTTGCTACTGTGATGAATCATAGCGTAAATATCTGATATGTATGATATTTGATATGTGACCGCTGTGAAAGGGCTTTTCGACCCCTCAAAGGGGTCACACCCCACAGAATGAGAACCACTGACTTAAGGGATGAGATATTTATTTTGGCTTGTGATTTCAAAGAGTTTCATCCCATCAGACCAAGGAAGGTATATTCTGACAGCTCTATCCACGCGGTGAGTGTACAAGGCAGAGGGCAGCTGTTGACATCATGGCAGACTAAGGAGAGAAAGTAGGTCCGGAACCAGGGCTGGGATATACCCTTCACATGCCTGCCTCTAGTAACCTACTTCTGTCAGGTGGGCTCCACCACGTAAAGGCTCCGTATCTTCCCAAAAGAGCAACTCCAGACAGGGAATGTATGCTCTAAACACAAGTCTGTGGGGCCCATTTCCAATTCAAGCCATGATATTTCACCTCTGACCACCAAATGTTCATGGCCTCTGTCTTACTCTTTTTGCTGTAATTGACACCGTATATAAACCAAAGCAACTTGGAGGAGAAAGGGTTTATTTTAGCTTACAGGTTAGAGTCCATTATCAAAGGGGGCCAAGGCAGGGACGAAAGTCAGGAGCTTGGATCAGATGTCAATGAAGAACACTGCTTACTTGTTTGGTCTCCTGGTTCACACCAGTGCTTAGTCAGCTTTCTTACAAATCTAGAATTACCTACCCAGGGGTGGAATTGTCTACAGCGAGATAGGCTTGATCATAAAGACAATTCCCCACAGACATGGCTACAGGCCAATCTGATCTAGGCAATCCCTATAATGAGATTCCCTCTTCTTAGGTAATTCTAGGTTATGATGATGATGAGGAGGAGGAGGAAGAGGAGGATGATGATGATAATGAGGATAACAATAATAAATCATAAAACATCCTATAATGCAAAAATTCATTTTAGCCCAATTCCAAGGGTCCCCATAGTCTTAACTTCTAACATTCTTCAAAAATCCAAAGTCTATTCTGAGGCACAAACTCTTAGCTGTGAGTTCTGATAAAATGAAGTAACAGTCAAGTGTGGTCCCACATGCCTGTTGTTGTCTCACAGTTTCCTATGAGACTGAAACATTCCATCCTGCAGGGAAACCCTTTAAACAGGAAGGTAAATAACTCAAAATCGCTTCAGGAAGTCCCTGAAACTGACTGGATTCACTAGGCCCCTCCCTGCCACAGTAAACAATAAAAGCTGAGAGGACCTGTCATAGGGAAGGAAGCTTAGCTGCAAAGACTCAGACCACACCAGATGCGTGGAAGAAGCAGAAACTAGTTGGGCTGCCAGGAAGAGGTTTAGACCAACTGCAGCACTTGGGAAGGACACTCTCCCACCTGTTGAGCCGCCTGCAGCCTGTGCAGTATGCTCCAGGTTCCTAGCTTTGAGAGCTGTCACCCATCCTGGGGTGGGCTTTAGTCATCTCTGCTTCTGTAAGTAACCCCAATAAAACTCATCAATTCACCAAATTGGACGTCGGTGGTATCCGCACTTTACCCTGCTCAGGATACCTATGTGGGGTGAGTAGACGTGTGTATTGCATCTCTCCAGGAAATGTTTGTCACACAACACCTGTAATACTAGCCTTTGGGAGGTGGAATCAGGAAGACCAGCAGCCTAAATGAAAGCCAGCCTCAGATACATAGAGAGATAAAGGACAGCCTGGGCAACATGAGACTCTTCAAAGTAAGTTGCATACGTCTACTATACAACGGTACAGAGGAAACATTCATCCCCCAAAGAAAGAACCACAGAAGAGCGAGGAAAGAGTGGACCAAACCAAGAGTGAGACCATGCAAAGCGAACATCAAATCCTATAGCTCCATGTTCCGCACCCAGGGCTCAGCGTGCACCACCACACATAGTTTTTTATGTGAATTGAGGCTTCGCACACTGGCACGGTAAGCACTCTACAGGATGACTGTAGTTGAAAGTTTGTCCGGTTTCCCCGCCTGGCTCCCACGGCCCGCTTAGACCCAAATAAACACACAGAGGCTTATATCATTTTTAAACTATGGCCCTGGCAGGCTTCTCGCTAGCTAGCTCTTANGAGTTGTTTAGGTTAATGCTCACTCTCCTGTCTACAATACAGGGAAGCTTTCCAAGTCCCTTAGCATCGATTTTTCTTAACAGTCTGACCATCTTCATTTGTGATACATGAAAGGAACTAGAATTCAAGTTGTTTCACAAAAGCTTCACCGAGAGTATAATACGAGAATGTTGAGTCATCCACAGGCATAGATCTCTCCCATAAATAATGCAAGAATGTTCCTTTCATATGAATATTATTATTACTTGATCATAAAAATTATGTTTAGCCTTTTGTGAGGTGGTTACATGTTGCTTTCTAGGCGGCAGAATGGCGTCTGCCTCAGCTCTGCTCTCTGCTTCTCTTTCCCTAGTTCGAATGTCCCGCCTAACCTTATTCTGCCTCACCATTGGCCAAACAGCTTTATTTATCAACCAATCAGAGCAACACATTTTCAGAAAGACATTCCCATCAGATGACTCTTCTCTCCAGGTCCATATTTCTTTTGTTTGAACTCAGTGTGATGGTTTGAACGAGAACTGTCCCTCCCAGGCTGATGGAATTGAACACTTGGTCCCAGGTTGGTACCTCTGTTTGGGAAGGTTGTGGAACCCTTAGGGAGGTGGAACCTCCCTGGAAGAAGTACATCACTGGGAGTACTCTTGCCCCACTTCCTCCCTGATCCCCCTACTTCCTGCTTCTACCTCCATGTCTTCCCCATCATTATGGACACCTGTTCCTTTGGAACCATAAGCCAAAAATCTCCTTCCTTAAATTGCTTTTGATCGTGGTATTTTATCACAGAAACAAAAATATAATGAACACACTCACTCATTTTATGGTCACTTGTTACAGCACCCCAGGAAAGGAACATATAGAAAAGGGGCTAAGACAGACAGGAGACACTGCTATAGAAGGCTGTTGGTCTGTGGAGGCCTCATGGCTATGNTAGTTTAAATTAAATGAGGGTGATGGCATTACAGCTTCCTGGGGACAAGCAGGTGAGTCGGAGAGAACCATTGTGATATCTGCTCCACACCCTGCTCTCAGGCTATCTGTTGCCAGAGTCATTGCGCAGGGTTTCATGTGCTGATTAATGTCTCCAGGCTTTGGACAAGGTGGCCCTTCTGCCTAAGCACCTACCACCCTTCATCCTCAAAGACATATTGTATTCTGTCTCTTCTTGCAAGGTTTCCCTAATTCATTCATTTCTTCAAAAACGTTCACTGACACCTACAATGTGCCTGCATTTCCCAAGTGGTGAAAATCCTGACAGACTGGTACTCTCTTCTTCATACTATTTCTCTGTTTGTGTTTCTTTGTTCTATGTATAGGAAACTGAGGTCTAGGGAGGGCATGTGACTAAAGCCAAGATGATATAATCGAAGAGGAAGTGAGGGCTGTATGAGGTTGGCTGCAAATGCTTTTTGAAATCACATCATTCTTGATTGCAGAAAATGCTGCCAACTCATTGAAACTAGGCAGTTGTTGACAATTACTTATTTTTGATCTTGCTCAATGTGCTGGCCCAGGACTCCAAGGGGTTGGGATTACATTACCAGGTTTAGGCCCCACCTGCCTCTGGCTCATGTTTGTTATTATTTCTTCATTGTCAGGGGCTGTTGTCCTAGTGCCAGGAAACGCATTTTTCACACTTTGCTGGAAAGGACAAAAGAATTTAGGGGCCAAAACAGAAGTCAGATTGTCACATTGTTCTAAATAAGAATGTGTTGAGTTGATGCCAGAGATTCAGAAATGACCAGAATGGAGATGTGTATTTTGCTGCTGGCGAGTCCAAATGTTTTCTTTGGAAGGTGTCCTGTGGGTACTCACTCCACTGCATATCCGGAAATAAAATGGTCCAGTTAATGTGTTCTTGGCATTGAGAGACAAAGGGACGGATAGGATGACCAGCAGGCCACGAGTCCTTGGGGGTAGAGTTGGCCCGAGAGCCAAGCCCCNTCCACCACACCCACTCATAGACCATGTGACCCATCCACATCACTTCCCTTCTCCTGCCTGTAAGTTCCTCAGAACTAAATAACAAAGGGAACTAGGAGTTCCCCCAGCATGACCCCATGGCAAAAGTCTGGACAGACTGACCTAACAAGGACGGACTACAGATACCAGGTTTGAAAGTCCATGTCCCGGAGGCTGATGGTGACTCCCTCCATGTCTAAGTTGACAAAAACTTTTCACACTAGGTACCTTCTGGAGGCTTTTGGTAGATGTCAGAGAAGGTGATCAACTCATCTTTCTGTGCCAGGGAAGTGAGCCGAAAGATTTAGATTCTTTGTGTTATACCCTACGATGACCTGTCTTGATCACCTCCTGGGGGCACAAAGCAAGGAACCATGAGCCCTTCCCTCTGAAGCTCACAGCTTAGTCTGCTATATAGCAGGCATGTGAGCTTCCAGGGTGACAGAAATGGCCANTGCTCCACACTTAAAAATGTTACTGTTTATTGGTGCAAGGGACATGTTGAGGTAAGAAACTCATGGTACTTACCTGGGTATAGGGAATAGAAGGTAGCCTCCTGTTCCAAGGAATACAAAGGAATACCCCACCTCTGGTGGGGTCCACAAGAGGTAGCCAGCTTTCTCTGTCAGAGAGTAGACAACGCAGAGCAACCTTTGCTTCTGATCAAATGGAGCTCAAGTTCCCTCGTGTTCCTGAAACAGCAGTCTGTACTGAACATTGATTTTTTCCTTCAAGTTCATTACAGTCATAAAAACGGTAACAGTGCTGGCTGTTTGTCTTCAGCATCGTGTTTAATCCTCCCTGGAGCACTTGATGCAGGTGACAGGGTTGTCCATCCTGTAGGGATGTAGCAAATGGTGGAAGGGGACTGTGACATTCATTAGAATTTGGAAANGACATTCATTTATTTACTGTTAGGCTCCAAAATATTATAGACCAAAAAAAAAATGTTAATCCGATATTACTTCTTTTTAAAAAATTTTCCCCCTCAAGACAGAGTCTCCTGTATCCCTTGCTGATCTTCAACTCTATGTGGCTGAGGATGACCTTAAACATCTCATCTGCCTGCCTTTGTCCTCATTCCTGGAGTGCCAGGATCAGACAATACTACCACATGCCAACTGAGCTCTGNTCCCAGCCCAGGATTTCTTCTTTTGTTCTAAAGTACTGTTTATTTTTCAGAGCTGTTCTAGCTCCCTCGTAGTCCCCTCCACCTCCCTGCTTCTTGAGGCCTGAAAAATTCTTCACCCACTNCAGCCATTTCTTGCCCTCTGCTGAGTACGGTGAGCTGTTTCGCAAACACCAATTATTATTTGTTTTAATCTCTTAAATTCTCCATCTGAAGAGACCAGCTTTTCTATTTTTANCTCCTTTTATTTGTAACAGAAGATGGATCANATACCTTCTTGACTTCTTGAGCAAGGTCCACAGAGCATCAGTGAATCCGATCAGACTTTAAGACACAGAGGGAATATGGTGTCATATAGGCTGGCTGCCTCTGCAATGTGTTCTGCAGTTAATGGTTGGGTTGTGTTCCTGTCCTCTCCCTCTCCCAACTACTGTGTCTTAGTTCCTCAGGGTGTTGCCAGTTACTTCAGAACTGTTCTCCCCAACCAGGAAAGGAGTTAGGGTTTCCTGACGAAGTCAGATATCCAGCCTGACTAAACCAGAGATGTCTATCTCACACACGATTCTATGCCACCAAACTCTGCCAAGATCATCTCAAGTTGGTTCATGTCTGCTCCGTGCACAGCTAGGATGCACATGTGGACTTTATTTGGTTGTTATTTGTGTGTCTTCTGGGTCTTTCCAGGATAGTGGCTATGCTCTGACCAAGGGCTCCAGATGAACAAAGTGCTGATAAAATCCTATGCAATTCGAGCTGCCCCACTGGTCAGGGAGACTTCTGAACTGTCAGTGTGTTGGCCCTAGGCATGCACAAGAATTGTGTGAACTAGAGCTAGAATAGAGAGGCAGACATTCACACTTGCAGACAGGCATACCAAGAAAGAAACTGAGGATCAGGATGAGTGGGGTTCATGTCAAAGGAGGAGACAGAAACAAAAGAAAATTTCTAGAATTCTCTCAATTGAGCTACAACTCTCCAGGAAGTGAAGTTATCAAGCCACCCATCTGCTATACCAAGAGGGTCATATCAAGCTATGTTGGTGTCCTTGGTAGCTAATTTACAGAGTGATCAGAGAAACCCACTTCAAGTACAGTTCTATACCACCCCTACCTCTTCCAAATGATGGTCCTTAAATATAGGTCCACAGTTTCTATAGAGAGAAAGTTCCTAATTTAATGGCTTTAAGAAGTACAGAGAAAGTAACCCAGGGGACATTTCACCCACAAGCCTCCATGAAGTCCAAAGGCTCTGGTTGGCCATAACATGCCTACACCTCCAGCGAAATGAACCAGAGCCACACTCCTGAAATGATGCTATATATGGCTGGGATATACCTGTTAGATCCTTCTCTTTACCCTACCTGTCTTGACACATACCCTCTTCTACATACTTGCCAAGAAGAATCCTGAGAAATTCAAAGGTCTTTTTTTCACAACATTCCTCATCCCAGGAAGCTGCCCAGATGTCCCAGCCTCTGAGATCCAGCTTTTGCATCACCCAAAGGCAAAAGTCCAGGTACCTCTTAAAGGTCCAAGTACATACAAGCACACAAGTGCCCACATAGCCNTGGCCAGGATCAAGTCTCAAATGTTTAAATGAATGAATNGCTTAGCTGAAGTCATTTCAACCTCCCACTAAAGAGCAAATCTCTAAGAAGTCAAGAAAAACATTGCAGGTCACACCAAGGGAGTTTCTAGAGCTGGTTTTTGAGCCTAGGTCTGCTTGTACGCAAAGGTACCACTAGCTCATAGTGTCTTTGTCATGTCCTGGCATTAACAGTTAGCAGGTTTGCACCTCTAGTGACTGGCGCAGAGATGAGCTCATTAAATTGCTCACACAGCCATGTGAAATAGGTGTTTCCAGACCCACTTGGATCTGGAGAAACTGAGGCTGAGAGGGGTAAATCATTAAGGACATTAAGGAGAGGAGTAACTCCTTGATTAAAGAGTTAGTGAGGACCAGAGCCAGGACCCCAGCCTAGAAGTTAAGCCAGTGCATGCTGCACATCAGCCCATAGCCTCACAGTGTTCTGGCTCAGGCTTCCTCGTTGTTGGTTGTTGACCTCTGTCGAGAGTGTGACAATGTGAAATTGGAAACTGAGTCATCTGTTTGGTGAGGGATCCTGATTAACACTAGGCTAATCTTAGATTCCTTCACAATTACTCCTCCTAATATAGAACAGCCGTAAGGATAATGTTGGCAGGTGTTTTGTTTTTGTTTGATTTGAAAAAAAAAAAGAGGAGACCCACAAAGGAGATGAAGTCATGGGGATAGTACTGATCCGGCATTTTGTTGCTTTGCACGGCCTCAGGAAGCTCTGATAAGGTCAACGCCAGGAATTGCCTTGGGTTTTTCCAGATAATTGTCAAAGGTCTTTCTCCTCAGTAGATGCAGTCCCAAGCTTCCTGGCTGGAGACTAATAGAAGGAATCTAGCCTGGACTTTCTGAATCTCAGAGCCATCATGAATGCTTTTAGATGGCAGGCACTGGGGGGCGGGGAGCAGGCAGANGCCAGATGGTCACAAACACCCCAACATACCTGCATATGCATGCCCCCCACCAATTCAGCAAATTGCAAATGAAATCAGGCTGTTTGTCTCCTGCCCCTGAAGAACATGGTCATGGGAAGCCACCAGCACAGATATTATGAATGAGTACCTGTCTTATCCTTGGGATTTCTACTGCTGTGATGAAACACCATTACTAAAAAGCAACTTGGGGAGGAAAGGGTCTATTTGGCTTATACTTCCATGTTGCTGTTCATCACTGAAGGACGTCAGGACAGGAACTCAAGTAGGGCAGGAGCTGATGCAGAGGCCATGGAGGAGCGTCCTTACTGCCTTGCTCCACCTGCTTTCTGGTAGTACCCAGGACCCTCAGCCCAGGGATGACATCACATCACACACAATGGGCTGGGCCCTCCTGCATCAATCGCTAATTAAGAAAACGCCCTACAGCTGGATCTTATGATGGCGGCCTTTTCTCACCTGAAGTTCCCATCTTTCAGATATCTCTACCTTGTGTCAAGTTGACATAAAACCATGCAGCATAACACCTGAAAGTGATCATGAATATTAAAATTTTATTTTGTTTGGTGTTTTTGAGGCAAGGTCTTATGCATCCCCAAACTCACTATGTATCAGATAAATATGACATTGATCTTCCTGCCCCCATTTTCTGAATGCACAAGTTAGGGGTATGCACCTCCTTACCTAGTTTATGCAATACTGGGAATGAACCCAGAGTTTTGTACATGCTAGGCAAGTGTTCTACCAACTGAGCTACATCCCCAGCTCATGAATATTACCATTTTAGAAGCAATTGACATATCCATCGTCTTTAAGGAAATCATAGTCTATCTACAAGCTAACAGTTCTCCAATGCCTGGGCAGGATATGCAGCACAGGTGTTGTGTTAAAGCAGACACATCCGTAGCTGCATGGCAACACCCTCACGTCTGGCTTGTGCTAGCTGTGTGACCTTGAGTAAGTGCACTCTTCCCTGCCTCAGTATGTATATCTGCAAATCAGGTTGAAGGGCCTGCTTCAGAGAAGGGTCAGGAGGAGGCAATGAGAAATGAGGTCCTGTGGTGGTTAGAAAGAAAATGGCCCCAATAGGCCCACAGGGAGTGTTACTATCAGGAGGTGTGGCCTTGTCAGAGTAGGTGGGTCTTGTTGGAGGAAATGTGTCACTGGGGGCAGGATTTGAGGTCTCAGATGNTCAAGCCAGGCCCAGTGTGACTCTTTCTTCCTGCTGCCTGCTGATCCAGGTGTAGAACTCTCAGCTACCTCTCCAGCACCATGTCTGCCTGCACGCTGCCATGCTTTCCACCATGATGATAATGGACTAAACCTCTGAACTGTAAGCCAATCCCCAATTAAATGTTTTCCTTTATAAGACTTGTCACACTCATGGTATCTATTCACAGCAATAGTAACCCTAACTAAGACAGGTCACTATACTGACTTGGTCCTGGTCATCGGGGCTTCTATGAGAGTAGGTGACACCTCAAGGCTCCAATTCTCAAGTCCTCTTTGGTAGGTGTGTGAGGTCACAGGACAATGCTGGATGTCAGGCCTCATATTCCACCTAGCTTGAGACAGGGTCTCACAAAGAACTTGGACAATCCTGGAGCTATGGCTCTCTTGTTGGAACATTCCAGAGACCACTGTGAGGGCTGATCTATAGCCATACAAGACTGAGAATAGACATGGCTGGAAGGCAGTCCAGCTAGGGAACTCCCTGGAGAAACTTCTCTGACTTTATGCAATCAGGAGTCNCTATNATGACCTTGTGTGTAGTTAGACATCAAGAGGCTCAGAGAGGCTGAGTTACTTTTACAAAGGCACACAGTTGTCTGCTAGGAACCAACTTGAGCATGACACTTCTCTGCTTGTCCAATGCCTCAAGAGTTAGGGTTTCTGTGAAATAAGCTTCAGGACTCACTTCCTTTCCTTCAAGGTTTCTCAGAGGCCCTTCTGGATGAAGAATGAGACCCCACACCACAGCTCTTCCTTCATCTGACACATGTTTGCTAGCCTCCACCCCAGCAGGTGGTCACCAGGTAACTCTTGGAGGTCCAAGACCATCAGAACAGCCTTTAGAAACCACTGGATCCAAACCGTTGTTTCCACGGTTGGGGAAACTGAGGCCAAGGCAGAGAAATATCTGAGACAGAATGCCAAGCATAAAATAGAAGAGTAGGAGCTGGGAATAGCAGTCTTGGCTTTGCTTACAAATGATGGAGCCTAAGGTGTCTATAGTCACACAATAAAGACAGGGACAAAGGGGATGCCACATGCACCCTGACAGCTGAGAAGGGATGGGCTTCGCCATTGCTTCACACTGTGGGTGTCATCCATAATACATGTGGGTGGGATTGGGGAAGCTCCAGCTCTCTGGCCCTCCTTACCACACCCCCCCAGCTTGCACCCCACACGGAGACACAGAGCCCAGCTTGTATGGGGTTTGCCTCCTTTTCCCTAGCCTGGGAGTGATTAGAAGAGAGATAACATTCCAGTGAAGGGGGTAGGGGATGCAGATGGAGTCTCATCTAGCCCCAGCCTGCGGGGCTTCTCTCCTCAGCTGTCTGTCCATCATTGGAAGGCCCTGGCCCCCAGCCCTAGGAATGTAAGGAATCCCCCTCCCAAACTTCACTGTGCTTCTCTCCCCAAAGTATCTCCTCCCTCCCAGGCATCCATCAGCTCAGGCCTTTCTGGAATGCTCTTGCTCCTGGCACCGCCAGCCTCCGGAAGAGTCTCATGCTAATCCCTCAATGCATTCATCACTCCTCTCAGGCTCTGCCTCAACCTGCCAAGTCCCAAGGCCGGACAGATGGCAGAAAGGACAGACAGCCCAGAGGGGCAGGAAGGTGGCCGTTCTTGAGCTCTCTGCAAAAGTGGAGAACTCTGGAAACCCTGACTTTCCAAATGCAGTTTGTGAGGGTGAAGAAAAGCTAGCAGTGGTGGGGGGGGGTATGTGAGGCTTGAGAGATTGACACAGACCTCACTCTGTAAGAGGGGGAACAGCCCCGACACACAGGAGGAGGAGGAGGGTTGGAAGGGATCAGAATGCTAATTGCCCTGACTTGATCATTACACATCATTTGCATCTGTCCTCACAAAACCAGGGTCCATAACCATATGAAAATGCACTTGTGAATTAAGAAATAAAAAGTTTAAATAAAAGAGGGCAACAGGCTGGGGAGAATGTCTCAAGTCCATAAAACCCTACAGNTTGGGCCTCTTTGCCTGCTGAATACTGTTCCAGGGTCTCCTCCCTAGGCCTGGTTGGTATGCNAGACCCCACAGTGCCCTTGGCATTTCTTCTTTCTTTCTGACAGGATATTATCCCACTGATGTATCCATGACTTGGTACCCATGTCATCAGCACTCACAAAAGTTTAATTATGGTCTGTAATAAGGCATTGTCAAAGTTGGTACTTCCTGGCTGGCTGGGCATCAGCCACNCTCTGAACCTCTGAGTTTCNATTTCCTACTCTGTGAAGTAAAGACCTCCTACTCTGTGAGATAAAGACTTTCAGAATAAAAACAACCTGAAGGCTTGTCTTCAAGGCTGACTTCCAGAAAGTAAGTTTAGACATCATGAGAAACATTGGAGGCCCAGTGAACCGAAAAGCAAGGTACTTCGAAAAACACTTTGCCTATAGGCATGAATATTATCGAACCAGATCTGTAAGGAAAGTATAGCGTTTACTCTTTGCTCATTACATCTATGCTTAAATTAATTCAGCAAACAATTTTTGAGTGTGTCCCATGCATTTGGGCACAGTGGTAGGAATTAGGGACAGAATGGAAAGCAAGATAGTCCCTTCTCTAGAGCAGGGAGATTCATGAANAGACCGATGCTGGGCAGTGTGACAAATGATATGGTGGGGGACAGCATTTAGCTGCAACTGATGCAGGAGGAAGGCATGCAGAGAAGGCTTCCTGGAGGAGATGGCATCAGACAAAACCCTATGGGATAAACAGGCGTGAGCCAAGCAGTGGACGCAAGGAGAGGGAAGACAGAAGTATGGAGAGTGCCTTATTGCTCAAATGAAGGCCTGGTGGTCAGGGGGAGAAAGCCTCCAGGGCCGGGGGGAGGAGTGAGGAGCACTCTTAGACAGACCATAGTTCCTGAAGGCTGCCACACCTCTGTCCTCTAGGCAGCCAAATGGCTGGGAGCACAACCCTGGACATAAATCACCANGACGCACAAAGGCCGCTAGCCTGTCTGGCTTTAAGAAGGAATGCAGGAAGGGTGGAGGGCACACAGCCTTCAGTTGGGTAATTTTAGACCATTGTCATGCCTGCCCTGGGCCACCCCTCAAGTCTGTCCTGGCTAAACAGGGAAAGCCTTCTGGTCTGGAACCCTTGAGAGGATGTGGGCTTTGGAGAGATGCCAGGCTCCAAGGCCCTTCCCCCATGGTGGCAGAGCACTCAGAGAGGTGAGCCCCTTGCCAGGTTGCTTACACCACAGAGCCCCCGTTTTCTGATAGGGTATCCATGAAGGGAAGGAAAGACAGCAGATCAGAGGCCACCATTTTGATTTCAGAGGCATTCTAGAGCTCTATGACAAGGGAAGAGAAGAGTCATGAGNGGGTGGGTGGCTTGGGTGGCCCAAGGACAGTCAGCCTCCTGGCTTCCCTGGATACTGATTGNGTGAGCACGGACAGATATTATGCTTCCCTGTGCTTTAGTTTTGTCTTGTGAAATGAGATCATTCCTTCAGGGTGAGCAGCAGAAAGTCTCACACAGGATGAATGCTCAATAAACATCAAGTAAGGTTCCAAATCCCCAACTCATTTATCCCCCTGGAGACTTGAGTGTCCCCTTGAAGGATGGATACCTGCAGGCAAGTCACTGTCTCTGACCAGAAAGGCTCTGCAGTGAAGCCATTGCTGGACAGTTGTTTGAAAAGAGAAAAACTGANAAACCAGGAGGACTTGTACGAGATTGAAAGGACGCTCTAGTTAGGAGGAAGCGGGTATGACTTCTGATGGCATGGGGTGTCTGTGTACAGGTGCATTCACAAAATTTCTCTTTGTTCTTCAGGGGAGGGGAAACAAGGCATGGAGTGCAGGCTCCCAGGAGAGTGACTTCCTCACTCCGGTGCTGAACGCAAAGGGCAGAGTCCAGGCCCTGTCCTCNGTGATCTCAAGAAATGAGCTGCAGAGCAGCCAGCAGTACCCACGTGCCTGGGTTTATCCTCAGCTGCACTGGCTATCTCAAGTCTGCTTCTCTACCATCTTTTCTGGCTTTGCTTACCCTCCAGCTCATGTAAGTGTCCTCTGCTCTGGGATGCCTCTGCTACAGGAAGGCAANAGGACTTTGTCNTGAAGGCAGAGTATGAAAGAACCCTTCCTAGATGCAACCTGAGTCCCCTACTCTTCCCTACTGGTTCTTCTCAAGCTCCATCCCATCATTAGTCACTAGGAGAGTAAAGAGACTGCAGCATTTGCNCGGTCATCCNANCAGCAGTGGGGACAGATATTAACTAAACAAACCCGAACAAGAGGTCTAAATATATCAAATCCAAGCCAGAAATCGGCAAAGTGGATTAAAAAAGTGACACTCATCATGACTAGGGAAAAGCTAATTTTCATAGTTTGCATCTGTATTATTTCAGTTCTGGGCCTTGCCTGCATTGGTAGTCACACACACACACATCTATACAGGTGACAGGGGGCATCAAAACTGTACACATGCCTACAGTCATATTCCTGATCGGATATTGAGCTCATCATTTGCAGTAACCAAGGGAATCTGGATAGAACACATTCTTGGGAACTTCTTGTTCTATCTGCTGGTTCCTGTGAACCTATAATTATTTCAACAAAAAGAATTAAAAACAGAAAGATTCTACTCAGAGAATGAAAACAGGAGCCACTAAGTGGAGGGAAATGTTGGCAAATCATGTATCTGAAAAAGACTATTGTCTAGAATACATTACAAACTCAGGTGAGAATTCAAATACAAGCCACACAATAAAGATGGGCAAAAGTTTTGAACACATACTCCATTAAAGAAAAGTAGAGATAGGGATGGAGAGATGGCTCAGCGGTTAAGAGCATTTGTTATTGCGGAGAACTCTAATATGCTATGTATAATTTTCCTCCCAAGCAGTTCATATCTGAACTCCAAGCCGAGAATCCCAGNACACCTTTTGCTAACAATGGATTAAAATCTCAACCCTACTTCTCCTTGGCAACCAAGTGATGGGTTGGGAGAACAAGTCCAATATTGAGTAGCCATGCCCAAAGCTCAGTGTTAAGGATCAGATCAGGCACCGTGAAGAAGTTTCATGACACTTGTAGCCAGCTCTGTGCCATGCATCATCACTGGGACACAGACATGATCCAGGTACCCTCCATGGAGTGATGCAGGGATCCCAGATCCCTTCTTCCCAATCGCTCTCCTTCAGCACGGACTCTCCAGGTGTCCCCTTTGGGAAAGAACATGGAAGACTGTGCAAGCATTGATTGAGCTTGGTTTAGTTTGGTTCTGATGGCTAGGGCTTAAAGCAGTGGTTCTCAACCTTCCTAATGCTGTGATCCTTTAACACATGTGGTGACCCCAACCATAAAATGATTTCATTGCTACTTCATAACTGTAACTTTGCTACTGTTATGAATTATAACNTAAATATCTGATATGCAACTCCCAAAGGAGTTGCAGCTCACAGGTTGAGAACCACTGGCTTGAAGGGACACTCACATATCATTGGCTAGAACGTCANCCATGGCTCCAAAGGAAGTCAGAAAATCTCTGCATTGCAGGGGAAGAGAAAATGGAGGCAGAAGTCTCTNCTGTGGTCCTGTTAAATGCTGTTACTTCACTATCAAGTAAGGCTTCCCCTACTTCCTCCAGTACCCTCTGGGCTCCATCCAGCATTCCCCTCAGGTACACATGCACCTTGGACCTTTTCACCTACTCTGGTACTTGGCCTTTCTGCTCTCTTGGTATGGTCGAACCTGATGATGCTGCATTTCCGAAGAGATTCAAGTTTGCCAGGGGGCGAGACTCCTGTGGTGCCCCAGACCTCATNATACCCTGAGCACCTAAGGTTCCAGTGGAGAGCTGGTAGGAGCCAACGATCCAAACACACTGTTCCACTTCTGTGCATGCATCTGTGTTCCATGCAGACTGGATGAGTCCAGGTTCAGGAGGGCTGCTGCAAAGCCCCCTCTGGGANGGAGGAGGCCACTCTGTCCTCTGTCCTGGAGAGACTCCTACTTTGTCAGTCTGACCCAATTCTACCACAGACAGAGAATGTGGGACCGGGCTGGGCCAGACAGGCAGGCAACTGAGGACAAAGTAGTTACAAGGCCTTGGAAGAAGCTGAATCTGAATCTTCTCCCAGCTCTTGAACTTACTAAAAGGAATCTGAACAATTANTTCAGGCTCTGGAAGCCTCAGTTTCCTTATCTACAAAATGGGCATAATGCTTAACTAGGATCCTTGCAAGGACCAAATAAGAGTATACAGAAATATTCTGTACCTGTTCCTAACTGCTGCTACTGTTGCAGCCTTTCTCTAGTGGAAGCTCTACTCATCCCCACCCCCTTCATTCCTCCATTTACCTGGTGGCAACGTACATGTCTATCAGCAAACAACTGAGCCTACATGCAGCCTGTGAGGNTTCACACCAGCCAACACACATCTGAGCAATCACTGTACATGTAGTGACAGACGCTACGACAGTTTTGTTTGGGTGTTTGGGGGTACAGGAGGAAGCGAAAAGATGAGGACTTCTGCCAAGGGGACACAGAGGAGGAGGGCCCTTTGAGATATAGGTAGGGATAAGGCTGGGTACCCTGCCAGGTGATGAGTTGATCAGGACATTTCTGGAAGGAAATGGAGCACATACAGAGATGCTTAAGCATTTAGTAGCATGGTACATGTGCACAACAAGGGGGCGGTGTTCATTATGGGACAGAGAAATCATAGGGAATAGACTGGAGACGCTACAAGGCAATTCACTGTAGACGATCACTCTATGCTAATGACTCTGAACTTGACCCTGAAAGCCGTGAGGCACTGTCAAAATGTATGAGGCACAGTTAGATTCATTTCTCAGAAAGGTCATCTGACAGCCTGAGGGGACACTGATGCCTAGGGCAGAAGCCTGGGGAAAGGAGGGAGCTGTCAGAGAACATTGTCATGACAAGAGCCAAGGAAACTCAGTGACATTGGAATGGAGAGGAGAGGACCAAGGGAAGCAGGGTTATTCTGTCTTCTGCTGCCCCCCAAAGTCTCAGCTACAGCGCCTTAGGGGAAAGGACCAGTAACCCTAGGATGCTCACCTGTGCTTACTGGGCAAAGACCATAAGGAAGGTGTGTATCCCAGGAGCCTACCTGAATTTCACACCCTGCACTTCTGGCTGATTTAGGCTCCTCCCTGAAAGCCACAGCCACCAGTTCCCCAACTCTAAACAACCTTTGTCACCTGCTCAATTCACACAAATCATTTGCTCCTGTGGAGATTGTTGGGGCAGGGCGGGAGGAGCAGGCTTCAGAATAATGGGAAAGGATGACTGTGGGCTGGGAGCAAGGTAGACCCAACTGAGGAGATAGACGCTCCCTCCATCNGTCTTCCTTTCCACTCTTGTGAGCTGCAGTCTTGCATGTGGGGCATGTTCAGACCTCCCTGAGACTTAGCCTCTGGTTTTGAAGAATCAGAGGGATGATAATGCTCACTGTATAGTGTTCTTCAGTCTTTTCTAGCCCAGGGTTTGGCACACAGCAACTGTCAGTCATATCTGTGACACCGAGACAGTGGGTTCTCTTGGTCAGAGAGGTGTCTCTGAGCAGATAGGCATGGTCACTCAGTGGCTCCCTGGGGAGGGGTGTACACACAGCTGCTCAGGTCTTCTTTTTCATCCCCATGTGGGGAACCCCACATGACATAGACTAGAAAGAAGCTAAGGTCCTGTCGAGACCCCTTGGACCTTCCTTCTGCCTTCAGAGAAAAGCTGCCATGCACAGCCTGAGTAGCTGCTTTAGTAATTTCCCAGTGCCTTCTTGGGAATGGGAGGCAGGGGGAANGGCTCAGCCAGATGCATGCTTTAAAAATAAACCATGCACGAGAAAGAAGAATAAGATCGTGCGTTTGTTCCCAAGCTGGTCTGAAATATTTGAAATACACAGACTCCAATCTGTCAGGCATCGGCAGCACTCTTTGGTTTGCTTCAACGTTGGGGTTAGACACAAAGAGCTG
>LZPO01066287.1:591858-619923 GCA_001675575.1 Neotoma lepida
AGAGAGAGAGAGTGAGTGCTGGTGTCTGAAGGCCAAGGCTTCCTACGGGGACAGCCCAAGTTGACCAGGGAAAGCATGGTGTCATATGTTTACATGATTGTCGGTCCTACCTGTGTCTTTTCACTTCCTGTACACAACTCTTGGCAGACAATTTCTGACTTTCCTCCCTCAGGAACTCCCAGTTGCAGAGCTAGGGGCTCCTTCCGGGTCAGGGAGGAAGTTCAGGACTCAGGGGACTGCCCCATTCCACCCTTGAGTTAATCTCTTCCTTTCCAATGGGGACTGGAAATCCCCACTTCCTGCTATATCCCTGGCAACCTCCCCCGAAGGGCCTTCCAGGCCGCACTTCCGACTACTCCTGAGAGGTCTAGCTTTGCCTTCAACTGGTTCCTTCAGCTCCTCACCTGCCTCAGTATCCCCAGTATCCCCTCCTTATGAAGATGAGAACTGGAGCAAGGGTCAGGTAGGTTGGGCTCCAGTACCCACTCTGTCACTGAATTCTCACAAGTTGTCTATGGTCTCTGACCATTACTTTAATATGTTAAAAACAAACAAAACAAAACAAAGAAACAAAACAGGTATTGGAGAAGATGTGGTGGAACGGGAATTCTTGCACACTCTTATTAAGAATGCAAAACGGCATACCAGCTGTGAAGAACAGTGNAGAAACTATTTACAAATTAAGNCCACTTCTTGGTCTATATCCAAAATAATTGAAATCAGGATCCCAAAGAGATATATGCACTTCCACGTTCACTGAGATACTGTTCACAATAACACAAATGTGGAAACAACCTAAATTTCCATTACTGAATGAATGGTGAGAGAAAACATAGTATATAGACGCAAACAGAGATTATTCAGACATAAAAATAAAGGAAATCCTAAAACATGCCACAGCAAGGATGAGCCAGGAAAACATTATATTAACTGAGATAAGCCAGCCACTGAGATTCCACATCTGGGAGGGCTCTAAAGCAATTGTGTATGCTGGAGATGTAGATAAAGCTTGCCCAGCAGTAACAAAGGCCTGGGTTTGATCCGAAGCACTGTAATAAATTAGGCATGGTGACATGGTGACATACACCTATCATCCCAGCATCTGAGAAGTGCTGACAGGAGGATCAGAAGTTCAAGGTCATCTTTGGCCAATTATCCAGGTTGAGGCTAGCCTGGACTACAATGAGACTCTGTCTCAAAACAACAACAACAAAAAAGTCACATATACAAGCACAAAGAGGACAAGGGTGGCTTTCCTGGATTGAGGGTCGGAGAATAGGAAGCGTTTAATGAAATGAAATTTCAAGCATGCTACCTAAACAACATCTACAGAGCCACTGTACAGCATGCAATTCTATTCAACAGTACAGCATTGAATACCTAATGTGTTGGAGAGTTTTGCTTTTGGCTTTTTGAGACAGGGTCTCATTACATAGCTGAGGCTGGCCTGGATTTGTCTTGAACTTAAAATCCCCCTGCCTCAGTTTTTTGAGTCTTGGAATGATAGGTGTGAATGACNATGTCAACTTTTAAAACTTGTTTCTGAGGTGAATTTCTGGTAAGNGTCCTTAAGACATGGGGACAAACAANAAGACATGAAGGATAGAAGTAAAATTCAANGTGNTTTGGATGTCTCTATTACAATGAATGGACCNTGGTATCATGGGGCTGGGGAGATGGCTCAGTTTGTAAAATGCTTGCCTTGAACACATAAGGACTTGAGTGCAGTCCTCCAGTTCAATCCCCCAGTACACACATGAATGACAGGTGTGGTATGCNGTGGGATAATCCTTCCATAAGCTGTAAAGATGTATTACTCTCATTTGCTAATAAAAATCTGATTGGTCAATAACTAGGCAGGAAGAGACTGAGCATGAGAGCCAGACCAGGAGAATTCTGGGAAGAGGAAGGGCAGAATCAGAGATTTGCCGGCGAACGTAGAGAAGCAAGATGAGAATGCTATACTGAGAAAAAGTACCAAGCCAGGTGGCTAAACATAGATAACAAGTATGGGTTAATTTAAGTGTAAGAGTTAGCTAGTAACAAGCCTGAGCTATCGGTTGAGCATTTACAATTAATATNANCCTCTGNGTGGTAATTTAGGAAGTGGCTGCTGGGTATTTGGGAACAGGTGGTCANGACAGGAAANGTCTGTTTACACTGGTATGTACCTGTAATCACCTGGGANGCAGAGACAGGTGGATCCCTGGAGCTTGCTGGTCAGCCAGCCTGTACTAATGGATGACCAATGAGAGACTGTCTCAAAAAGAGATGTGGTGGAAGAATGGCAAGATGGCACAGTGGGTAAAGGTGCCTCCAAGCCTGATGACATGAGTTCAATCCCCAGGATCCACATGGTAGAAAGAGAGAACCAACTCCTACAAATTATTGTCCTCTGACTTGTATGCACATAAATAATCATAATTTTGTTTTCAATTGGTGAAAAAAGAAAGAGATGGGCAGTGTATCTGAGAATGATGGAGGTTGTCCTCTGGCCATGCATCATTCTGCATGACCACTGATTCCACATGCATCTGTACACATATGAACACACACACACACACACACACACACACACACACACACGCACGCACACAACAAAGCTGGCATTAGCAGGCCCAGTCCCTTTAGTTTCCCTGCAGACCTCCTTCCACCTCTCTCCCTTCTGTCTCTCATGGTCCAGATCTGTCACTCCAAACTCCTAGAACATCTGCTGACTCAGTCTCCTCAGGATCCTGAGGTGTTTCTAAGCCAAGAACGTATTTCTTCACACACACACACACACACACACACACACACACACACACACACACAATCATAGCAACTGAAATCCTCGAGAGACAGAGCAGGTTCCAAGGATCCCATCTGGCCAAAAGACTTGGTGCCATTTGATGTCCCCTGTGGGCTCTAGTAGATTTGGGGCACCAGTGTTTATTGAGTGAATAGATGAGTGAGCATAGACACCTTCATGACCAAGGGTTGCTGATGGTCTGTATGGTGACTNAGGAGAATCGAGCACCTCTGTTCTGTCTCCTTTGCCCTTTCTGTCCCTACTCTCCCCTCCCCCATTCCACCTCCACCTCCCTCTCTGTGTTCTCATTTATACTCCCAGCTGTTTCCTGGGGGGCAGGGCAGATCATTTGACCCCCACAACACAGCAGGCAGCGCAGTCCTTCCGTGCTGAGGTAGGTCCGTGACACAGCTCCGCTGTGGAGACCTCCCCACTGCCTTTACCTCGTTAAATGAAGCACAGCTTCCACAGGATGCCTCTAATGCAGCTTGGACAGAATAAAACGTTCTTTTTTCTTTTTTCTTTTTTTTTTTCCCCTAGGTTGGAATTTGCTTCCACCCTGATCAGACTCCACTAAAATGAACCCTGGGCAGGCCTGCTTTTCCCAGCAAGCCGAGCTAACCCAAGGACAGTCATTAACTTGTTATTCTAAGTAATCCTCTGCTGAAAGCGGTGAGCCGCCTGTGGTGGACGAGAACAGAGCTTTCCAGTACCAAAAAAAATGCTGGACTTACTGGCTCATATGAAGACAGACAGTTTCCAAGGAGGAGGGAGGGCCAATGAGGGGCCCCTAGGCTGGCTGGCTCCAGNCAGCACCGAAGAACCAGTGCAGAGCAAGCTTCATTTTGCTAGCTGCGCCAGATTCTGTTGTTGTGTGGAGAATATTGCCTCAGCCCATCACTCACAAACGTCTCCATCTTGGTAGTCAGCGGAAGATGCTGCTGTATCACCTCAGATGGACAGTGGAAGTGGCCCTTGGGTTTCTGAAACACACATCTGGACCTGATCCAGATAAGACCCCCAACACCATCCTGCGGTTCTCTTTCCTGCCATTCCTCCAACCACATGTACTTCTTATCATTCCTCCCATCCTATTAGACTTTTAACTGTGGAGATTGTGTTTGTGGAGTCTATTCCCTATTCGCAGGAGTGCCCTTCTCCATTCTCCCTACAAGGAATTCATACCAGCTTTCCAGGCAACTCGCGTACTGCAGCCAGGATTCACTGCTTCCCAGCAGGCANCTAGCTGGCATGTAGCTCAGTGGCAGAGCCTTGCCTTGCAAGCCCCAAGCCCTGCGTTCTGTTTCCAGCATTGAGAATGCAAACACCACGCTGTGCAGGCTCCTGGTTGACTTTTAGGATGTGACATGAGGCTGCAGCCTCCCCCAAGACCACCTGAAAGCTGAAACCCAAGCCCCTTAGTGATTCTGAAAAGTTANCTTCTCTTACTTCTATAGTGCTCAGATCTTGGAAGGAGCAAACTTCCTGGGAGAAGAGTCGTTTCTTAACATTTGACTTTGGCAGGTTTTTGGAGTCCCCCCCCACCCCTTCATAAGCTTGTTTCTAAGAACACGTTGTATGCCTGTTTTGGTCCCCTGATACCCACAAATTCATTTCCCCTCTACAACTTCAAGGGTCCCAATGCNCGGCCTTTGATAGACAAATCCACACACAGCTGCTGTCCTGGAGCCCAGAAACCTGGAAGCCCCCACTGCCTGCCTGGTTCTCCCCTTGAAATGTCTGAAAAGGCTTCCAGAAGGAGGCAGGGGCTGTTCTAGCCTAATGAAGACTGGAGTTTTTGCGGGGAGTGGGAGAAAGTTCAGACCACGACCACCAAGCTTTTATATCCTTTCTCTTGCTAGTAAAGTACCTCCTGGAAAATATGACGGAGCTGACTTTGGCAGACCTGTGGGTCTTTTGCAAGCAAAGACGTGTTCCTTCCAGGCTTGGAATCTGAGCCAGCCCTCCTTCCCCCACCCCACCCCCCGCCATAGTAACAAACATAAAGTTAGGTATCACTTTTTTTCGTACTGCCTCCCATGTTCCCAGCACTGTTCAAAGAGATGGATGGGAACATTTTAACTAAATGATGAGTATGACTCCTGAACCCATCTCCCTCCCATGTTTGAGTGGAGTGACTGGCACTTCCTTCAGCTACCTTGTAAATAAACAACACACAGTGGGTGCCTGATCCTGGAAATGAACAGTGCCACAGGGAAAATCATTCACCTAGACAAGCACCTGCTGTTGGAAGCATTATCATCAGCCCAAGCGTGACAACACCCAGTCAGCCCTGACCCAGGAAATGCAAGCCCAGGGTCTGACAGAAAAATGTTCCCATGCCTCCCTTGCCTGCTCCAAGGGCTGCAACTATTTGGAAATGGCCTTTGTCTTCCTCTTCTGCTCTCTGGGGAGAGGAGACAGCATGGTGTTGTAGCAGCTCTGCAGGAACTCTCCCAACAGCATGGCTTTCTCTCCAAAGCCCTGGGATGATGAACAGGTGGATGACAAGCCACTGTTGAGTACCGCACTAAGCTACATGCTTTTGTGAGCACGTGACTTTGCAGGGAATCTTTGTGTGTTTTGCTCACTGTCGCATACAGCCACCCAATCAATACTTGCTGGGTGAATGAATGAGTGAGTGAATGAATGGATGAACGAATGAGGGAAGTGTCTTGACTACAAACAGCCAGCTAGCAAAGTCAGCTTTTGAGTTACAAGGGTTATCTACTGAGGATGCCAAAAACAGCTCCCACTAGGGGTGTCTAGGCACATGTGATTGATTGGGTAGAGCCTGAAGAACAGAGCTTGAGTCTACTAGCTTCAGGACAAGTATCTGCAGTCTCGTGACAAAACCATTAGCTAGCAAGTCCGTGACAACCCCAGCCTTAGTCCTGCTTCTGCCATGCCTGGCATTGGCAATTAAATCCAACTTTTCAGCAGGGGGTTCATTTTATCCACATGTGGCACAGGTTCACAGTGCCTGTCCATTGCCACAATGAGGGCCAAATGAGACAAGGCATACCAAAGCGCTTTAGGAACAGNGGAGATGGGTTGAATATAGTTAAGCTGTCCTCCCTNAGGCTGACTCTCCTCATGTCTGTAATCACTNCGTGCACTTCCGGCCCTCTGATGAGTAGGGGCTTCATTCACTTCCAAGTCTATTCAAACTCTCTTACCTCCAACCAAGAATGGCCAATGCCCAGCATTCACAACTGTACACACAGTTCTAGAACAGGGACCTCTGGAGAAGGTACNGGTTTGGTATGAAAGGATGGGAAGGCAAGAAGACACTTCAGCTTCGCCTGCACAGATGATTGGAGAAGAGCTATGCATTTGCAGAGGACGGGACTAGTGGGAGCTCTCTGGTTCGCCACACGCTTCCTGTACAATCAGCTAACAGTGGAGAGAGGTGGAGAAAGGCACATATCACTGCACCAGGAAACCAGAACTGGAAAGAATATCTCCTTTTCCAAACTTGGAACTTGGCCCTTGGTCCCTTCCTGCACGGGGTTGGAGAGAGGGGTCAAGGGAAGTTGCTTGCTGAGCCGTGCTCATCCCTGAGGTCCTTTGTGGTAACCCCCAGGGAGCTAACCACTACTCTAACCCTGAGAGTATAAGCACAGAGCGCCACCCAACCTAGGACCAGGAAACCCCTAAGACCTTCCCTCAATGCATAACCTAGGTGTCATCTCTCATGGGCAGGCGGGTGTCTGTCTACGTCCCGCAGCGTGTAATTGTAACCACTGGACTTCCAGAATGCCCAGAGAGGAAATTACAGCCTTTCTTAAAACATTCACACATCCTTAGCTAGAGATGCTCCCATTGGCCTATGGGGAGGATGTTTGGGAGTTGGGTAAAGGCCTGGAGGATCTATTTTCTGTACTTCTGGTCACACTTCAGTTCACTTTGGAGGCCTCAGCTGTGGTGGCCCAAGACTCCAGCTATGGCTCATCACCCACCAAAAAAACACTTGGTATTTGACACACCTGTCTCTGCATGTCCTTTGTGACTATCTACCTACTTCTGTGTCATCCTGGGTGGTGCCCTGCCAGCCTGGTCCAGGTCCCCTCTGTCAGGTGCAAACCTTAACTCTGAGTGGGGGTGGGTACAACCTGCCTCATGCCTTGCCCACACCCCCAGGGCTGGCACAACATCAAGGTTAGTTAAAAGGGGCCTCCAAAGCTCTCGCATGTGGCCTAGGGTCCGAGCGACTCATTAGGCGGTGGCGGCTCTCACACACAGCCTTTAATGTGGGGCGATGGTATTTTTCAGGATTCTTTTCAGAAGGAAAAAGTTAATAACGTGAAGGCTTTATTAGCTCTCTCTTCCCCCCTCTGAGACGTGCCCTTTGGTAGTGCAATGCCGGGGCTAGTTAAGGCCGAGGCCCGGGGATTTCCTCCTCTCTGGGAAAGACTGTAATTACACACACACAGGGGCCAAGGCAGTGAAGTGGTAACACACCAAGGTCTTAACCTCAGAGGCAGGAGGGGAGCTAGGTGTGAGCCGTCGTGGCCGGGCCTGCAAAGCAGAACCATATGGGAAATCCATTACCTGCTCTACAAAGGCGGCCTTGCTAATAAACGTATTTACTGGGTTAAATAAATATGCGCAGGGCTGTTAAAAGCCTGGCCCTGTGACTTCAAGTCACCAACATTTTTCACTTGTCAGAAAGAGCCTTTTGGAAGCTTTCAAGCGGCCTGCCTTCCCGCCCATGTTTATGCATCCACTGTGCCCCTGCCCACGGAGAAAGAAAGGGTCTTTGTCTAGCAATGTGGAGATCTTACAGGTAGTCAAGGCCATGCACAGGCTGTGTGTGCCGGGCCTCAGGAGTGCAGGTCACTGCTCGGAGCTGGTGTGAGGAAACACATCTCCACACAGCTCGGTGGCCAGGGAGAGGGAGGGCTCTTCTCACATTTCATTGCATCATGGAATCTTTCATGACTATCATTTCTTGTGAATCTTTGCTCTCAAATACGTGTGATATAAAATCACTGTTTTGACCATTTTCAAGTGTACATTTCTGCGTATCTAGTGTATTTGTCACGGCTACTTTCTGCTTTAGAACATTTTCATTACCCCAGTGCAAACACNCTCCCNCATAAAGCTGGAGGTCTCCCCGCCTCTCCCCTCTAAGCCCCTGGCGACCTCTCACCTGTCTCCTGTTCCGTGGATGTAGCTATTCCAGACATATGAGATCTTTTGTGTCTTCAACATTCACTTACTAAGCGGTTTTCATTTTGTCTACGCTACAGCTTGTATCCATACTTCATTCTTTGTCACGGTTGAATAGTATTCCATTATGTAGTTAGATCACATTCTGTTATATACAGTCAGCAGCTTGATGGGAATCTTGATTGTTTCTTTGTTTTTGGATATTACAAATGGTGCCACTATGGACATTCTTAACAATGTTTCTGAACACCTGTTTTGGGGTTTTTTTGGGGGGAATACACCTAGGAGTGGAAATCCAGGGGTACAGGGCAACTTTCTATTAAAAAAATAATGGTAGCCAATCCTTTTGTACTTGGGAGAAAATCAAGGAACCAAAATACATTTTTTATATAAATCTAGTTCTTGTAGCTCTGCCCCAATGTTGGGCATATTCTCTTCATCTTGCAGTCAAATGTGAAAACCAAGGGATTTATAATCAGATCGAATATAGGTGCCTGGGATTTGAAAGCTGGTTCTTCAGACCATGAAATAAATAGTCTGCCTTCTTGCCGTCACCCTACTGGGTTGTAGTTACATAGGAAATGGTGTGCACTTCCAGAGCCCCAAGAAGGACTCAAGAAATTGTTAAATGGCCTTTTCTAAAAACATCACGGAGCACATGAGCTTGCTCCCTGCCCCCTAAACACAGGGCTTCTCACAGCACATCCTCAAGATGCCAACAGGAACTGGGATGATCATAGAGAGGGGCAGCTCATTTGTTCTCAACCAGAAGGGCTGATTTCTCTCCAAGAGGGAAGGTNCTACCATTACTATAGTGTTTGCTGGCTCTTGAGAACAGCATGTGATGCCTGTTGAGTGGCTTTGTAAGTGTGACCTCACTTTCCATGAACAGAGCACCCCAAGAATTGACATAATAATGAAGACAGCTGTCCTTTCATTCCTACTCCGCTCTTTATTTTACTACCATGAAAATCTTATCGTTATCATCAGGGTCCTTCCTCTCTGTATGCTCCTAGTATTTCTCTTCAATCCTTTGATTTCGTGCATGTCAGTCATCACACACACACACACACACACACACACACACACACACACACACACAGCAGTACTGCTGGTTACTGCATGTAACTTCAGTCACCAGTCATTTCCTCTGCACTGAAGGTCTAGTCAAGGCATGCAAACAGTACAGACAGCCTCTGATACCAACAAAGGCGGGCTTGAGGCTCAACTTCGAGTTCTTCATCAGTGTGTTTAAGCAACACTGAGAGCCTATCTCAGCCTCTGTGTCCTCACCCTGTAATTACACCCTAAGTNATGCAAGGCCACGATGATTTTCTTTTTGTGACGTGTGTGTGGTGTGGGTGCCTATGTGTGAGTGTACATGTAGATGGGAACAAGTGTGTATCAGAGTGTGCGTGTACATGTGTGCACATGTGTGTGGACATCAGAGATGACATCGGCTGTCTTCTCCAACTCTNTCAACCTTATATATATTGAGACAGGGTCTCTCACTTTAACCTAGATTTTGCATTCTAGGTGCTGAGATTGTAGACAGGCTGCTCTGCCCACTTAGCATTTTATGTGGGTGCTGGGGGTCCGAACTCTGGTCCTCATGCCTGCATAGCAAGCACTTTACCTGCTGAGCCACCTATCCAACTTCCTGTGATGATGTTTAATGAAATAATGTATTTTCTAAGATCCCAACAGTCATCCCAGTTTGGGCTTAGGACAAGTCAGCAACTGTCCATGTACTCCTTCACTTGGTGATGGTGGGGAGGCCTGCAGGGGCCAGTGAAGGAAGGAGTAATAGGCTTTAAGTGGAACTATTCTATGAAATGTGGGACACGGTTCGCCTTTATGTACATCACAGAGATCACACCATTTATTAAGATATTACAATTCCAAGCCAGGCGGTAGTAGGACGCACCTTTAATACCAGCACTCTGGAGGCAGAGGCAGGTAGATTTCTGAGTCTGAGGCCACCCTGGTTTATAGAGTGAGTTCCAGGATAGCCTGGGCTACACAGAGAAACCCTGTCTTTAAAAAAAAGGAAAAGAAAACAAAAAAGATATTACAATTCCATTACGACAATTCTATTGCAGTCAAGTTGTAGACACAGATTCAATTGGGAAGAGTTGAGGGTTTGTACAAGCTGCACAGAGCGAGGACCACAGAGCCCAGTGAGCCATCTCCTGGTCACTAGGCCCATGGAGGTGGGAAAGGGACTTTCAACAGCCCAGGCCATTTGGAGTGGAGNTGACTTCCTGGCTTGTATCTACGCTCTTCTTCCATTCTCGGTGGTATAAGACGAGCAAGTTTCCTGAGGTCAGTGGCTCCCTTTGGGAACAGAAGAGGGAGGGGGAATCGAAAAAGTGTCTTCAGATAATGAGCAGACGTTTTCAATCAACTTGATGCATGTCAGATTCTCAAAAGATGAGTTATGTGTGGCAAACTCACTTCTTTCAAGTTCTGTTTACGGTTGGTTAAATAAGCAATGGGATGATCGGTCACTTCGGCTCTCAGCTGGTGAGCACAGAGAGCACCAAGTTAATCTGATGTGAAATGATTTGGACAGTAAATAAATAAATCCCACCTTGATAAGCAGGACTCCTCCGGAGCTCTCCCACGGGTCCTAACCATTCTGATTAAGGGTTGATGAGGGCTTCCCAGGGAGAGGCCAGAGACATCTTCCCTGGAGGTCCTACAAGCAGAGCCACATTCCATCTGTTGGGGGGACAGTTTAGGTTGAAGGAGGGCAAGCGGGTGAAGGGGTGAACCAGGTGACCTTTCTCTGTCTCATCCACCAAGAAGGCTCAGAAACTTATCTCGAGACAACTGACAGATTGGGAGCATGGACCTGGTCTAGGATTCACACTGAATTTCAGCTCCGTCAATAGGGGTGACTAGAGACACACCTGAAAGGGGATGTGTGTGTGTGTGTATGTGTGTGTGTGTGTGTGTGTGTACGTAAGCAATCTTCATAAATCTCGTAAAGATGCAGCTACACCTTGAAAGGCAGCTTAGTAGAACAGGGTGTCTAAACACAAAGTCACCACACTGCTAGGAAAGGGGTGCTATTCCAATNTACATACCCCTGTGCTCCTGGTGGAAGCTTTGGGGTTTTTTGNTTTTGTTTTTGTTTTTTTCCATCTGTAGCATCTTTTTAATCAGTGTGAGGTGGAAATATTTATTTATATGTACCCTTTCCTGGTTTTATACCATTCCTACTTGCTACCCATTGCGGGGGGGAAAATGCTTCAGAAGCCACATGCTTTAGGCAACAGCTTCCCTGGGTTAAGCATCTCAGTCTCTTCAGTGTAGCCTCTGGTTCAACACTGGGAGCTAGCCACCCTTTGGTGGGTAGCGACAGCGCATGCTGCTCTCTGGATTTGATTCGTGTCTGGGCCTCAGTTTCTTCATAGAGGGTTGTTCTGAAGCATAAACGGGTCAAATGGCCAAGATTACTCACTGCTGAAAATTCCAACAAAGCTTGTTAAAAAATGAGAATNTTAGCCNNTTCTCACAAAGACAGACCTGGAGGAGCCAACAAGTCAGTGTGATATGCTCTCGTTCCGTTTTCCTTTTCTGTTTGGATTTTGTTTCTTCTTTTCATCATCTTCCTNTTTAGTCATATGATATCTCTTGGTTTTCTTTTTAGAAAAATAGCATTTACATTTTCTTACATTATAATAGTAGCTCACTTATATGGAGTTAGAAAGAGGTTTTAAAAAATAGGAAGAAAGAAAGAAAAAGAAGGAGGGAAAGAAGAAGGAGAACAAAAATTCAAGTAATTAAATACCTATCAAATGGAGACAATTGTTATTTTGGGAATGTTCCTATTATGTTTTTCATATATATATATATATATATATGTATATATATATATATATATATGGTAAAAGCCTACTTATTTTTCCTTATTAACAAATTTGGTGGAGGTGGTTTATGCAACATACTGCACACATTTTGTTCATTGTCTTTAACCACTCTGGAGGTATGATTCTCAAGTAGGAGGGGCATTTTGGTAATGGCAATAACCATTTCCCAATTGCCAATTATGTGCCAGATGCTGGCTGCTCCAGGAACTCCATTAAAATTTCTCCATTCATTCTCCTAAGTCCCTAGGAGAGAGTTGTTAGGTTCTTCTACATATCAAGAACTGGATCTCAGAGGGAATAAATGATATGCCAAAGTTCACACAAGTCAGAAAATGATAAAGCCAAGATTTAAAACCANGGCTGGGTCCAGAGAGGTGGCTCGGTGTGTAAAAGCATTCAGTAGTGCAAGCCTGACAANCTCAATTTGATCCCCATGTAAAGGTGGAAGGAGAGAACCAATTTCGCACACACTGTGGTATATGTGTTCACACACACACACATGCCCATGGGAATAATAAACCTTCAAAGGAAAAAAAAATAGGTCCGACATACTCCANAGTGTGACTCTTGCATTCATTCAGTGNTTTGTATACATTGTGAGTCGGACTAGAGATCTTCAGTGAGCACAGAAGTATGCCCCTTCTCAACNTAAAGCCTACAGTTTACTTGGCAAGATGGATGCTTGTCCATTTGTCATACAAACAAACTGCAGCGTTCATTACATAGGGCTCTAAAGGAAACAGGCCCTTGGTGTTCTGAGAACCCCAACTGGGGAGCGGTTTGATGGTGGCTCATGAAACTCCCTTGAGGAAGTCACACTTTACTGAGCTGGGAGAAGTGAATGAACGTAACTGGCCAGGGAGTGAGGGATGATTGAAGGAGAACCAACAGCGGAGAGTTCGTGAGAAACAGCAGCACAGGGCTTAGAGAAACTGACAAGTGCAAGGGGACGAAGTCCGGCATGATGAGAAATGAGACCAGAGACTGAGAGGGGCAGGAGATGTAAGGTTTTGAATTCAATTAAGGAACGTTGATTTTTCTCATAAGGTCCATGGAAGGTATTAAAGAACTGGAAGAAGGAACGAGGTTAGGGCCCTAACTTGAGGGACCACCACAGCCTCCACAGTGATGCTATACCAGAAGAGGTAAGGGCTGACAGGTTGGGGAGTGATGACTGCAGCGTGGGCCAAGGTATGGAAGGATACGGCGATANTAGAGTCAGTGAGCATCTTGGGAAGTACACTCTTCAGAGTTTGCCGATAAATTAGCTATGGGAAGAGGGCATGAGAAGAAATCCAGGACTTGGAGTTTGTTAATCCAATCGTTGGTGGCACTCTTCCTGAAAGGGAGAATATGAGGGAATATCGGGGGAGGGGGGGGGAATGGATCACCAGTTCAGTTTTTGCATACATCAGGTTTGAGGTGTCAGAGAGGGCAAGATCATCACATGGAGGGCAGCCACCTGCCTCCTCTTCTGTAAAGAACCAGAATGACAAATGCCTGCATCTTCGTTATGAACACAATAACTCTTCACCACTCTTAGAGTGGTGCAAGAACTTTGGAAATGAGTGGTAGATGTAATCTCACAGACTTGGGGCTGCCCGTTGCATAGAGTGGAATGAAGTGTACTGGAAGCTGTGATCCTGGTTCCCCACCTGGGGAAGCCACACATTGAACGGGAAATGGTGAATATGACAATCCCAGAATTTTGAATCCTTGAAACCTTGGTCCATGGTCACTGGCAAGTCTTGCAATAGGAAGGACAGATGGGGGCTGGTTAGGGGCGCTTTCTTGAGTTTATACCACAGCTTTGCTCTAGAGAAAGAATTGCATCATCTGCCTCTCAACTCCCAGATCCCTGGCCCCTGAAGCATGAGTTTGAATACTACCAGTCACCAGCCACCCTGTGCACCCAGCTATCTTAAGCTACACCCAGCTGGGACACTAGAGTATTCCTTCCCNATGTGGCTTCTTGAGAGACGAGATCTCTTTTCGCTGCACCGAAGCCCATGGATTACAGCAGGAGGAGCTATGGGAAGTCTCAAGTTATGGTGTCCAATTGGAACCAAAGTCAACATAGCATTCTGAACCATTACTTTAGGACATAGTCTTAGGATGAAGCAGGACAATTGCCACCTTCTGAAAGTGATGGAGATGATTCGTTCCCCAGCTGTGCAAATCTCAATGGAGGTCACAAGAAACAGAGGAAAACACATTAACTGAGACCTACAAACAACATGGTAACTCTTCAACAACAGACCTCCAGGATAACAAAATACCTGNCAAAGAATTCAGAAGAATGACTGGAAGGAAACAGTGGGAAAACACAAACAGAAACTTCAACAAAGCCAGAACAAACAAACAAATGATACACAAGGAAGTCCGCACAGAAACAGAGGGAGGTGAAAAAGGTCTGAGGATCTCAACATGTCAAAATCAGAAAGCAAGGGAAGGNCTGAGTAGCTCAAGCGGAAGAGAGAAATTTCAAACTTGAAATAAGCCATTTTAAAATATTTTTTTAGAAGCTAAAGCAGCATGTGAGATATCACTGAAATGTACAAATCGGAGCACCTAAGGGAAGGAAACAGGCCTAGAAAATCCTTTCGAAGAGGTCATAGCTAAAACATGTCCCTAACCTTGGTAAAGACAAAAGACACCAAGGCATGGGATGGGTATAAGGCTCCAACTAGATTTGACCAGAAGAGATCTTCATTGTGGCTTACAATAGTCAAATTATCAGAAGTAGAAGGCAAAGAGAGAGTGCTAAGAATTGGAAAAGAGATTGGCAAGACTTATTTAAATCTGCAATCATTGGAGTAAGAGCATATTTCTCAGCAGAAAACATATATGCCATGAGGGAATGGAATGTATTCCAAGTTCTAAAAGGAAATATGCCAATCATGTCTACTATACCCAGCCAAGATATCCTTCAGAAGTGAAGGAGAAATAAAGACATTCTCAAACAGGCAAAACATGGAAAGAATCCATCACTGTTGTGCCAGCTTCGCAAACGTGCTTATGGAAGTCCTATATTCAGATATGAAAGACAGTTATCATGATGAAAAGCCAGGAGAGTGTAAAACCCACTAGAAGATGCACAAAAGAGAAATTAAAAATAGTCAAAATGTAGCAATACAGCAAGTACATTGCCACTCGCATAGCACGTCTGCACCCACCCAGATACCAACATCTCCCCTCCCCCACACACAAATCATTTAGATCTAGGATTGTGTCTCCCAGGATTGCTTCAATCCCACACACGTTTTTGACACTGCACAGCTTCCCTTCCACCACAAAGATGAACAACAACAAAACAAGAGATTTTTAACAAACATCAGTAGATTAAGAAAATGGCATATGTAAATTGTTACTCACCTACTACAAGTTTGAAGAGAAACAAACTTAAGTTCCTAAATAAAAATGCAGGCTGACTGGCTAGACAAGGTATCAAGCCCAGCTCAGCGGCCTGCTGCTTACAAAACNCTCAGTTTACCAGGGAAGATGCAACTCACAGACTGAAAGGCAGAGATGGCGTTAACAACATCTACTCGANCAAAGGGGGTGTTAGATGTGGAGTGTGATATGGAATTCATAATAAANGCCTGGAACAGAATTGTCTGTGTGTTTCTGTCACCTGTGTATGAAANTCAATGGATGTTTGTCATTCTTCCAGGCCATCCCACATCTGAACCCCTCCCTCATGATTGGGGAACCCTTTGTCTGATNGGGCCAAACCCATTTCTGACTGTAGAAGCTGAAAGATCAGCTTTCAGGGTGACTTAGAGCTAGGTGGAGCTGGGAAGGTGGCTGAGTTGGTAAAATGCCCGTTATGTAATCAAGAGGATCTGAATTTGGGACCCCTAGAATCATGTAAAAGGCAATTTTAGTATATGTCTGTAACCATAGTGCTAGGGAAGGAGGCAGACACAGGCGGGTCCCAGGGCTCCCTGATCACCCTGTCTAGTCAATAGGTACACTCTGAGTTCAGTGAGAGACCCTGACTCCAAAAGTAAGGTGGAAGACACCCAACATCAACCTTTGGCCTCCACTTGCATAAGTAAGTGTGTGGTGTGCACATACATCACACACACACACACACACACACATTCAATCAAGGATAATCTCCTAGGACTATTTCAATCCCACACATTTTTGGCTTAGCACTGAACAGCTCCCCCCTCCTAGTAAACCAAGGCTGAAGGGTCACCTGCTAAGAAGAGCAAGCTACACTGCTAAAAGCCAGCCATGTGGCTTCCTCTGGCCACCTGTTAAAAAGTGGCCTTTGGCCACTGCTAAAAGCCAGCCCTTCCTCCTCCTCTGGCAACCTGTCCAGGAGACCATGGAGGTCAGAGAGGTCCAGAGGCCTTTCTTTACTGCCCCTTAAAGCCTCTCCCATGTATATGTCCTTGATAACCAGAGTAATTACCTGGTTAATTCAGACAGAGCAATTGTCTAACAAGGATGAGAAAGCAGATTTTCTTCTCTGGCCTTGAATAATGAAGATTGTTCATCCTCAACGCTGTAAATATATCACCCAAAATAGCACGGAGTTGAGAGAAACCAACGCTCATCAGCAGATTTAAAATTAAGTTCTCTTCTTTCCCACTGATAATAGGATTTCTTTTTAGTCTGTATTTTTGCTATGAACTTCACTTCGTTTTGCTTAATAAGATGGATATAATAACTCAGACCTAGAGAAGGTATTATTACTGATAATGAGGACACAACAGAAACCATTTGTACCCTGAGAGGTTCTGTCTGACTAAGAGACCTACAATGTCCGTGTTGGAGAACACAAAATGGACTTGTTTTGTTTGTATTTTGCATTTTTGGGAGGGGGGTCATAGGTGAGGGGAGGTGGACTGGGGTGTATGATTTGAGATTCCCAAATAATCGATAAAAATGAAAAAAGACCTACACTGTCTATGAACTTTGTGTGTGNTGAAAATGTTATGTCTTATTTTGTAATTGAGTCATTTCTAGCAATGTGTGGCTACTGAGCCCTTGAAATGGAGTTAAAGGATAAAAATGTTGGGGGCTGGAGAAATGGCTCAGTGGTTAAGAGCACTGGCTGCTCTTCCAGAGGATCTGGGTTCAAGTCCTGGCACCTACATGGCAGCTCACAGCTGTCTATAATTCCAGTTCCAGGGATCACCCTCACACAGACGTACATGCAGACAGAACAATGTACATAAAATAAAAATAAGTTATTAAGAAAAGAAAAAATGATAAATTTAATTATCATAAACATATAAGTTGCTACATAAGATTAGTGACTATAGTATTGGACAGAACTGGGGATATTTGTGACCAGTTATCTCTTACTGTGACCTCAACAAGAAGCCCCAAAGTAAATCAAGATTTCCCAAAGTTAATTATTTGGTTGGAGCTTGTTTGGAGACAGGAGATCTGGAGCAGAATTCGCCCTTTCCCAGTACTGTTTGGGGGTTTATTAGTTGTCTACACAATTGCTTTTGTAAAGGATCTACTTCTCTTAGCCCAGAATGAGGAGCTCTGAATTTGAAGCCATTTATTAGGCTTAAATTTATGTGGTGTGAAATCTGTTAGATCATTTGCTCATCAGTAGGTTGTCTAGAAGAAAGGCCCATCTACAAAGCGTTTGGAGGGTGAGGGTCACTGGTGTAATCAGAAACATACCAAGGCTGCCCTGCAGCTAAAGGGTCTGTGCTTTCAAGTAAATCTTAAGCTTGAGAAGTGGCCTTTTGAAGACCTTCCTATTGGTAACATTTCCTTTCTTATTAAAAAAGAAGAAGGAAAAAACAAAAGTAATTATTTTTCACTATTCTTCAACTTAAAAACTGAAAGGTAGAANCCTCTAGAGGTTCACATCTAAAATCATGGAGCTCATGAGGTGGCCACAATGGAATGAAACCTTCAGACCTAATAGGCAGGGGTTGGGATTTAAGAAGGCTTGAGTAGGATTTGGACAGAATGGTAATAGGACCAACCAGCCAACCCCAGCCATCAGAGGCCTGCACAATACTTCAACGTTCAAGAGGAAATTGTCAGTGCTGGTTTGGAGGCCAGCTCATTCATCCAACAAATGCCAGCCATGGGCCACACAGGCCCTGAGCTGCGTTCTGAGGAAATAAAGATGAAAATGTAGCTGTGGCTTGGGGGTTCACACTTCTAGGATAGCCCAGTGGGTACCTGCAGTATGCCATCACTGGGGAGAGTGTGGCTCCAAGTCAGCTGGAGGAATTGTCTGTTGAATCAGTGGAGTGTCTGTCTAGCATGCACACAGCCCTCATCTGTTCCCCAGCACTGCACAAACCAGGCATGTTGGCCCGTACTTGTAATCCCATGATTCAGAAGATACAGGTAGGGAGGAGCAGAAATTCGAGGTCATCTTTAGCTACATAGAGAGTTCCAGGGAAGGCTGGACTAGAGACACTGTCTCAGGTAAATGGATAAAATTAACTAAACAACAACAACAATAAAAACAATGGATCATCTGAGCAGCAATTTGAAAAGCAGATTTTTTTCCCATCCCAAATATTTTCATTTCCTAAGCTCTGAGGTAACACATGAGAATGATGGAGAATCACTTGGCATTTTTCTTTGTTTATTTTGAGGGAATCGGTCTTGGTATATAGCACAGGTTGCTTTCAGAGTCAGCCTCCCAAATGCTGGGATTATAGGTGTGTGTTACTACGTTCACCCACGAGAATGAATGCATTGATTCTAAGAGTATTCGGATACTAATAAGCTCTTTGAAGAGTCAGATTAAGAGACAACTTGGGGTAGTTGGACAGAGTGAAGGTGGTGTTTCTTAGTCCTCATCAACCTCCGTGGATTCAGCAAGACTCACTAAATACCCACATCACTAAAGCCAGGAATTTTAACCCGCTGGGCTCCCCAAATCCTTCCTTCAGTGTGCTTCACATGGAAGGCTACCAACCATCCTTCTTCCTCTGCAGTCTCTGTCTTACTGTAAAGCCACCTTGGAGCTATCATGACTTCCCAAAACATGAAATGGAATATGCTTAATTATTGCTCATAGCCATTCTGCAGTCCTGACTGCTGGGGATCATCTGTGTGCTGGTTCTGTGCTCTGGACAGGCCTTTCTCTGCAGCCCTTTGATATGTTCAACAAAAGAATGAGTATCTCTCTTTCTGGACCCATCAAGACCCAGCGCTGATGCACAATCTCTCTGTGAAGCCCCTCCTCTTCCTGTGAGGGCAGTTTGCTTGCCCTCCTACCTCTGTGGGTACCATCTGCCCCTCCTCTTCCTGTCAGGTTATGTTGCTTGCCCTCCTACGTCTACTGGTCCATCTGCCTATTAAGTTCGAAGGCTTCATTTCATTATGAGAGTATCTCAGAATGGTCAGAACATAGCTCATGGGGACAGTCCCACCAGGACATGATAAGAGGCATAAAGGAAATTTGAGTCACGAAGAGTGTTAAAGACAGGCTGGAGAGTTGGTCTCATTCTGTAGAAATGGGAAAGAAGTAGACAGAGAAGAACTCCCTAGAAGAAGAGAGCAGACAGCCCCAGACAGTTCTCTGGCTGTTGTCGGATGAGTCCTCCTACTATAGATTTTGAAAAATGTCAGAAATATCCCTAGGTAGACCCAAATGCTATAAGGAAACTTCACCACGAATCAAGTGTGAAGCAGTCCACTCTTTCCTGGGACATGGAAACTCAAATGTGTACTNTAATCCTTGTCAATGCCCAGGCCTTGCCCCTTCCTGCCAGGTCTATTTCACATCTTCCTCCCGGGCTCCAGTCCACGCAGCAATGGCTAACCATGGAGCACGGAGCAATACACCCAGCCTGGGAAGGGGCTATCACCCATGACATCTGGCCAAGCTGGTGAGTCCCACTCTGGCACTCTCTCCTACTCTCTGGCCACTCAAGTGTGGTTAAGTTTGAAAAGAATTAGATATTGAAAGCATTAAAACAGTGGTCATTTCAGTAAAGCTGGAGAGGGGAGGAAGGCTTGAAGCCCTGATGCCAAGCAAGGTCGCTTGGAGGCCATGGATAGGCCATTCAGAATGGACTGAGATCAGCAAGGTATTATGAGGATAGGTTGTCATAAGAATGGAAGTCACATATGTCCTGTGAAGCAGGTGAAAGGGGAAATGGTAGATCTATGTCAAGAGCCCACAGCCTCTCCTTGGTGAATCGTTGAAGAGTGGCAGCCAGCTAGCAGTAGCGCCTGAAGCCAAATCTCTAGAGTCAAGCCCTTGCCCCCCACAGCCTCTTTATTAATGCTAACCACCTGGCACCTGCCATTTGGTGGCCTGATGCTGGCCAGGCCTCCTCAGGCACCTTTCATGTGACATTCCTCTCTCCTCAGCTTTCACAGGACACAGGGTTACTGCCTGCAGTGCTGGGAGATGAGAAGCAGGCCTCGGGGGTGAGGAGGAGGCTATGGTGATGGCCCCGGGCCTCCCTGAGGGCAATGTTAGTAATTCTGGTTCCCACAGAGCTGAGCTTCAGGGCTGCTGGGGCAGTGACAGGAGGTGTGAAGTCCNTAGAGCGCCCAGGGCTTATCTCCAATGAAACCTCAGTGTGGGAGCCAAAGAGGCTGCAGCTCCGGACTGACCAAATTGACGGTTCACCAGTGGCATAGGGAAGGGCTTTTCCAAGCACTATTTCCTACCCATGTTGGCAGAGGAACCCAGGACAGGTGTTGAATGGTCATTGGCTATCAAGGCACTATTTCTTTCCAAGGATGTGTTTTATCTTTATAATGCATGTATGCAAAAATCTTCCGTTTCCCAGAGTCTCCAGATAGCTAGGGGCTCAAAATATGAGGTATAGTTGCTAATGATGTCATCGGTGGGAAAGAAACCGGCTTAGAGGTTATTGACAATCTTAGGCCAAGATCTCTCAGAGCCAATACAACTCATGAAGTAGGCAGAGGGGCCCCTTGTGGATTAGGAAGAGCTGTCCAAAGTCTCAGCTTAGCATGGAATCTCTGCAATTCCTCTAAGGATGAAGAGAATACCTATTTTGCCAGAGGTTCTTCCTTTTAAAGAGGTAATGCGTAAAAAAATACAAAGTATTTTGTGATGAGCTTGAGCAGGGACAGAGCTAGTGTTTTCTGAGAATAGTTCTGTGCACTTCTGAGCAAGGTCATTATGGCCACTCCATTTTTTTTGCTGAGGAACAAGGCTTTGCATATTTTTCACCCACAGTCAGCTAATCCCATGCCATTTTTGCAAACTGTGTGGCCACGTAGGGTCCTNTAGAGATCCCAAGTTGAGCTTTGGCTGAGAAAGACACTTACTTGAGAAGAGTAGGCCTGTGAAGCCACTGGGTAGATGGGTTCCCAGGGTGTGCTCAGCCCCCACTTGTGGGACAGCAGGGAGGCACAGAGTGTGGTGTAGGGTGTCCATGGGAATCTGTGTTTGCTGGTCATTTGGAACTGTTTGTCTCCGAGGGTGATTTACATCTTGTCCTGCTGGCTGTTTGATCTCCAGCCTGGAGGCTGAACACATTAGCCTGTCCACTCCACCCCCAACNCTTGGGGCCCTTATGACCAGCCTTGGATGGTGTGGCTGGCATGGTCTTAGAGCACTGGGTGGCAGGTCAAGCCTGCCCTGGACAGGCAGAAGCTGCAGAGCTTGGAGAAGGGATGCCCATNAGTGTTCTTTCCAGAAAGACAGGGCAGTGGGTTGGAAAGCAAGAGCACTCTGAGTCAGCGATATCACAGTGCCAATCCCGGGCCCATAATTTACCGCTTGCCAGGCTCCGAACCTTTGTGTAACTTCTTTGAGCCTTCATTTCCTTATTTGTAAAGTGAGGGTGGTACATCCTCCTTGAGGAGATTTGGGGGGCAATAAAGATAGATAATGGATCCAGAGCCCTTCGTTTAGAAAAGGCACTCATAAAAATCCCTATAAATTGTGTTGCTATTTAGTTGGGGGAAAACTGACCCTGTCACAAGGGCCCATCCCTCAACATCAACCTGTGTGTCAGGCTCACACCAGTCACCAAAAAGAAGGTAGAAGGGGACTTTCTTTCCAGATAGAAACTGGGGCCTTTGCTACTCAGAACAGCAGCAGTCACATGAGGATGAGAGACTGGGGGAGATGGGCAGGGTATAGGGAAAGCAAGAGGTTGGGAAAGCAATGAGGGTCCAACTGTTTCTTCAGTTCTGCATCTTAACTGTCTGTGCCCAGCCAGAATGGAGGCAGGGAGGTTGGTCCAGGAAGGGTAGAAAGGGATGAGGATGAAGCTCTGCTGGGCACAAGCTGTGGAGATGCTCCCCACACAAGCGCTAGCAGACCCTGCAAGAGCCTCTGTCATTGTCATTTAGTCCTCACCTGGGTGAGTGATTTCTAGGAGAGTAGCTGGGCATGGTGGTGAGCCTGGAGTCCCAACACTTGGGAGCTGAGGCAAGAGAATCTCTTGAGTCNAGGAGCTCAAGGACAGCCNGGGAAACTCAGAGAGATATCAGAATGAAGTTAGAAACTACGGGTGCAGGGAACTTTTGCAAGGAAGGTCGGAAGAGCTGGCAGGGATAGCACCTGGGAAATTAGCCTTTTTTTTTTTAAAGGAAGAAAGAATACAAAGGCCTAACGGAATGGGCAAAGCAAGTGTTACAAATAACACAATCTACCTGACCAGAGCTACAGACTCAGGAGAGAGCGCACAGGACACTCCTTCCCAATTTGATGAGAAATAAGAGGCATTTGCTGTCACCCCTTCTCCCAAGTGAGTATCCATCAGTCCTGAATAGGAGACCCTGCTCTATCCTTCACAGTCCAGGGTGTGTCAAGACCTGAGCCTGCCCTTTGTTCTCTGAGGACCTCCTAAGAGGTGTCATCCTGGTCCTTCTGAGTCGGTTCCAGCTTTCTCTGATTTCAGGTGAGATCCTTGAGTGGAGATGAGTAANGGGGAAAAGGACCGCCCTGCCTTCACAAGAAGGTGGGTAGATACAACAGGAGTGCTTTGTAAGTGGACAGGTGACAGAATGAGGGTCACTGAGCTAGCAGAAACAGAGGTAAACTATGAAGGAGGAGAGAGAAGGGAAGAGGGAGAACAATGAGGGAAGAGGGATGAGGAGGAGGGAGGAGGGAAGAGGATGGACAATGAGGGAAGAGGGAGAAGGGAGGAGGGAGGAGAGAAGTGGGAGGAGGGAAGAGGGAGGAAGGGAGAGGGAGGAGGGAGGAGGAAGGAGAGAAGTAAGAATAAGAGCAAGGAGAGTGAGCAGGAGAGAAAATGGATAATCCATCTCTTACACAGAAATAAGGTGACCCAGGCTGTAAGGTGTGTGTGTGTGTGTGTGTGTGTGTGTGTGTGTGTGTGTGTGTGTGTGTGTGACCAGGAAGCCCACAGGACACTTAGAGCCTCAGTCCTGATCTCACTTTCAGCTGCTAGGTGAGGCTGTCAGCATTGCAAGCCAAATGATGCTTCTTGAAATGGTCACCCCACGGACCCCTCCAGCCATCCAACCCAAGCCACCCCTTCGCCTAGCTTTATCTTCACCATATCCTGTAGCCACTTCAACAAATCCCATCCAAAACTTTTAACTTTTCCACAACTTCCATGATTTTGCCGTATTTTCCCCATAGACTGTGCCTGATCTTTACCACACTGTCACCACCTTTGAGGCTTCTTGTCAGCATGGCCAGTCCAATGAGGCTGCACCTCCTTTCCCCCGTTTCTAGAACCATTTTTTTTTGTCTTGGGGGCATCCTTGTAGCTTGCTGTTGAACTCTCAGCCATGACCATCATTCTTTGTGAGCTAGAAGTGAAAACACTGGAAAGAGAGACTGACGTTTAGTTTCTCCCAGAATTGTGCAGCTGTTAAGACCTCAGAATCCCCATCCTTGACAGGTGCATTAATAGAAGTGAGATGTTCATGTCTGGGCAGGTGAGGACCCTGCTTTATTCCACAGGTCCTCATTGGTGTACTGGGTTGGGTATGAGTTCTGTCTTTGATCATTTTNACCNAAGAGGAGGCCTTGAAGTCCCATTAAAGAGGCAGAATTCAAAGGGCCACTGGTGGTTTTGTGTGGGAAAGAAAAAACCAGGAAGAGGAATTTTTGGAGAGCTTCATGGAGTGCTGAGGGACTCTCTGGTCTGAGGGACCAGATAGTGAGGAGCAGAGAGAACAGAAATTGCTAGTGTAAGCATTGCCCCAGCTGCAGAATCAGACCTGTACTGTGTGAAAATGTAGCCCTAGAAGCCTGCATGATGCCTCCTGCTCTGGCATAGCTGGAGAAGNTGTGCTGCATGGGGTAGGAGGCCAAGTCCTTCTCTTCACCCTGTAATGTNGATGTTCTGTGATGCTGTGAGATCCCCACTAATGAAACCCATAAGTTCCTACCCTGGATATGCTGTCCAAATGCANAAGCATGGTGGCTGCCCAAGTATCTCTGAGACCAATTCAATCTGTGCAGTTATGCCCAGGGTGTGGTTCCCACCAAGGGTGATGTCACTGTGAAAGCATGAACATCATGTCCCACACCTTTCCAGGTCACTGGGCTGTTCCTGTAGCAGGAAGACAAGTTTCCTGGCTCTGGTCTCCTCTCAGGGGTCCCCGGTCCTAGTATCCTGTCTCTGAGCTGCCAGAGCATCCTGTGCTGGTCCAGGCTTGCAGGAGCCTCACAGGGGCTGTCTTGGCTGAAGCTTGGCGTCAGCCACATGAAAAGACAATGTTCCAGTCAGCTAGGTGGAGAGATCGAAGCAGCAGACCCATGAGGACCACCTGAGATGCAGCACTTACTTCTCAGAGCAGCAGGACCATAGCAGTGACCACAAGGCAGGGCCAGCCAGAGCTGCCAGGCCTGGCACAGAGTAGGATGATTGCAAAGATGGTCCCTCTTCCCTCCAGTCACTGACCTAGTTCCTCCTCAGCTGATTCCCCTTCCCAGTGTTCTCAGCACTCCCCAGAAAACTGTCCCCCTCACCTTCCACAGGCTGGGCTACAAACTGGTANGGAAGTCCCAACATGGTGGGCTGAAATGCAGGCTGTGTCTAAATACTCTGAACTCTGTTTCCAGGTAATTCTCCATGTTGNATGAGCCTCAGTCCTGGGGCCAGAGAAAGCATTCTGTTTCTTCAGAATGAGATCAGATGAAGGCTAGTGTAGCTCAGTGGTAGAGCACTTCTGGAGGCCATGTGCAAGGCCCTGAATTCCATCCCTAGCACTGCTACAGAAAGTTGGGGGGAGGGGGGTATAGGTGCAAAAATAGGAAGCCAAGTGAACTCAGCTGGGTGGCTCTGCTGTTTGCCAGGCCCTTCCCTAGGAGACCCATGATCTGTCAGCTCTGCTATCACAGCATTCAGGCCTAAGGACTGAGGATGTGCAATGGGGCTTCCCAGACTGGGTGGGTAGAGATGGGGACAGACAGACACTGAGGGGTGAGGGGCAGTTGTGGAANATCATTTTAACTAGGCAAAAATGTGTTACATTTGTTTATGCTGTGGAATATTACTTTAACTATGGAAAGGTGTGTTACTTTTTTTTATGCTGCATTTGTTTAATTATGAAAAGATGTGTTGCGTTTGTTTCACCTTGCCTGCCTAAGGCACTTGATTGGTCTAATAAAAAGCTGAATGGCCAATAGCTGGGCAGGAGAAGGATAGGTGGGGCTGGTGGGCAGAGAGAATAAATAGGAGGAGAAATCTAGGCTCAGGAAGGAATGAGAGGAGGAGGAGAGAAGAAGGAGGGGCACAGCAAGGGCAGAGGCCAGGCAGGTGCCAGGCAGTCAGACATGAGAAGCAGTGAAAATAATATATACAGAAGGAAAGAAAAGTCAAAAGCCTCAAGGNAAAAGGTAGATGAAGAGAAACAGCTTAATTTAAGTTAAAAGAGCTAGCCAGAAGGGAGCCTAAGCTAGGATGAGCATTTGTAACTAATAAGAAGTCTCCATGTCATGATTTGGGAGCTGGTTGGTGGCCCGAAAGAAAAAGCCTGATACAAGGTGGAGGGGNGGGAGGGGTAGATAGCTAGATAGACAGACAGAAAGATAGATGATAGATAAATAGATAGATAGATAGATAGATAGATAGATAGATAGATAGATAGATAGATAGATAGAGACAGACACACACACACACACATACACATACACGCCACATAGAGAGTCATTTTGTTTCACTGGGGAAGATGAAGCCTTGGTCAGGATCACTACTGGGCCCTGAGGGTTAACGTCACCACCCCTCTTCCACAGAAACCTAGAATCNCTCTTCCCCGCAGTATGGTTCCACTCATGCTGAGGGTCACAATAGTTGTCTTCCCACTTCTCTCCAGTGCCTGAGCCCTGGGATGTTCCCTCTGAGGTGCAACCACTCCTGAATGGCCACTCTGTAGGGATTATCAAGCCAGGGGGACTTTAGGAATGTAATTCCAAAGAAATTGCCACGGCCCAGGAGGGGCAGTGTGCTGACCCAGTGCCCCATGCCGAAGGCTCATTTCCATAATAACTTTGCTGAGTGGCAAGGCACATGCCCTGCAGTTCACTCTCGCCAAGTGACAATTCAATGGCTTTTAATAAAGCCACAGATACCTGCAACCATCACAGCTGTCAGTTATAGAACACTCTGAGGGGTCTTTGGGAGTTTGTTTGACACTTTCATTTATTTTTTATTATTTTAAAAAAAACATTTTAGCCATTTTAAAAATGTGTAGGTCAGGGGCTCTAGATCCATCTGCAACATTATCCAGTGTTCTCTGTCTCCAAATGTTTTTATCTCCCAAGAACAAACTCTTCCCTCTCCCTATCCCTAATAATCTCTATCCTAGTTTCTGCCACTAGAAGTTTGGTGACAGTAGGCATGGCACATATGTGGAATCCCATCGTATTTGACCTTTTGTGTCTGGATTATTTTACTTAGCACAAGATCCAGAAGGTTGTTGCATGGGTCAGAATTTCTTTTTTAATGAACAAATCATAGTTCACTATATTTTTATGCTATTGTGAATAATGCTGCTTAGGAACACTGGTGTACAAATGTCTGAGTTCCTCTTTTCAATATGATTAGTTGGTTATAAGCCTAGAAGTGGAATGGCTGAACACATGGTAGCCTTTAGAAGGTACTGAAAAGACAAGCAAACCAGTAGCTACTGAGTGACTGAGTGAGTAGGAGGTAAACAGGGTCCTGATCACACAGGACTTTGAATGCTATACAAAACTGGGACATTGGTGGCCACTAGAGCAAGGCAGTGCCTCTTGTCTCATTGCATATTATAAACAGAGTCTAAGGATATCCACAGCTACATGAAAGCCAAAGCATGGGAGNTAGAAATCCATGATGGAGCTCTGACTGTTCCTATCCACTGAGATCTCCTCACCAGCACCCATTATGGCTGAGAAGTGCTGAGGGGCTGGAGAGATGGCTCAGAAATTAAGAGCACTGGCTGCTCTTGCAGAGTATCTAAGTTAAGTTCCCAGCACTCACATGGAGGCTCACAACAGACTGTCACTCCAGTTCCAGGAGATCTGATACCCTCTTCTGGCCTCTGCATGCATTGCACACGATACACAGGCAAACACTCATCAATATTGTCTTAGTCGGGTTACTATTGCTATCATGAGACACTATGACCCGAAGCAACTTGGGAAGGAAAGGGTTTCTTTGACTTACACTTCCATATCACTGTTCATTACTGAAGGAAGTCAGGACAGGAACTCAACCAGGANAGGAACCTGGAGGCAGGAGCTGATGCAGATGCCATGGAGTGGTGCTGCTTACTGGCTTTCTCCCCNTGGCTTGCTCAGCCTGCTTTCTTATAGAACTCAGGACCACCAGCCCAGGGGTGGTACCACCCACAATGGACTAGGCTCTCCACTGTCAATCACTAATTAAGAAAATGCCCTACAGGCTTGCCTGCAATCTGATCTTATGGGAGCATTTTCTCAGTTGATGCTCTCTCCTCTCCAGTAACTCTAGTTTATGTCAAGTTGATGTAAAATTAGCCAGTACACACACAAAATTTTAAAATAAATAAATCTTAAAAAATAAAGATGGGGGCTGGAGAGATGGCTCAGTAGTTGAGAGCACTGACTGCTCTTCCAGAGGACCCAGGTTCAATTCCCCACACCCACATGGCACCTCACAACTGTGAGGACCCTCACACAGACATACATGAAGGCAAAACACCAATGCACATAAAATAAAAATAAATAAATTAAAAAAATTAAAGATGGGCTGCAGAGAACAACTTGAAGGTGCTGAGCCCTAAGTACATCTCTCACACACACACACACACACACACACACACACACACACACAC
>LZPO01066287.1:623310-634301 GCA_001675575.1 Neotoma lepida
CACTCACTCTCCATCTAACTCTTTGACATGGAGTCTCTCACTGAACCTGGAGCTCTCAGATTCTGCTAGACTGGCTAGCCAGAGAATTACAGCACTGTGATGTGTGCCTCCAAGCCCAGCTTTTTACCTGGATGTTGGGGATCTGAACCCACATCCTCACACCTGCAGAGGAAGCACTTTGCCCAGGGAGCCAACTCCCTCAGCCCTAATGGAGCTTCTTTGAGGAAGGCATGAGCTTGCGCTAAGTACAACAGAACAGAAAGCCAGAATGAATCCCGATAGCTGATGACAGAGGGTCAACTTTATCAGCTCCAAACTACCTGCTGCCTTTATACCTTTTTCAAGAGGACATACAATAGGTCCTTTGTGTCTAGCTACTGTTGAGAGGACTGTGGTATGCGATTGCACCAAACACTAACTGATGTATTCACTAGTCACACCAGTATTCGTGGGTTATTGTCTTTCCTCTCATTCTCATCATAAAATGAACTAACTCTGTGTTTGACGTCTTGAACAATGGACACTGGCCAGACTCTGAGGTGGCATACTCCGGAGAGAGACTGCCGTTTTACAACTGGTCAGCTACAAGTATCTATTCATCACTTTCTCTGGGGTGAAAGGTGCATTATTTTTTTACTAATTTTATGATATGGGAATTTGAGATTATTAATTTCAAAACAGAACTAAAGCTCTCACTTGAAAGGAAAATTAAATGAAAGGCCCTTCTCTCCATCCCATAATAACCTCCTTCAACGGCAGGTGGGAAGGCTCTGGAGATCAGAGCCATTGCCCTGCACCTTCCTGTCCACAGCCCCAGTGGATCAAAAGGCCGAGAGAATGGGGAGGCTATGCTTCTGCAGGACGGCCCCCGGCTCTTGAAATGAATGACCAACTTCTTTAACAGACTCCCCCCACCCCCCACCCCGGCTCACATTCCCCATGGTTGGTGAGGTAGAAAATTCGTAAGAACAAAGCTCTTGCCCTAAAAAGATCTTTTCAACTTAGGGTCAATTCCACATCTGAGGCTTCCAGAGGAGTCACCTTTAAATTGAGAAAAGGGAGAAAAGGAGCTGTTGCATTGAAGCTCCAGGAGAACCACACACGAATGTGCATGGGGCCTGCCTGCCCCACACACATATTCTTCGTGGGAAACTAACAGATTTGGAGGCCCAAAGTAGCCAGAGGAGATGGGGGAGTGCCCAGAAGACAAGGAAGTCCAAATCCCTAGACTCCTCGTCCTCCCATGGTGAGTGAGTCCAGGGTTACTTACAGGAGCCTCAGCCTGCGCTCTGCCCTCTTCAGAGCTCCTATTAGGCAAAGAAGATGACATCTGTGAAGACTTTGTCATCTCTGCTGGTCCTGGAACACATTGCATGTCACTTCAGTCCAGGCATGGGGTGGCATCCATCCCATTGCATAGTTAGCTGGGTTGAGCCAGAAGTATATACACACCTAGGTTCATGAAAGTCAATACTCCATACGTTTTTACCCTCAGGAAATGGCAGAAATCTAGGTTCTACTTACATGGAGCTGGGATCTTGAACCCTGTTCCTAACCTATAACTCTGGAGAAAACCAGCTGTGTTTGGGGGCTCCCTTGAATCCGCTCCATCTGAGGAGGTGTGGTCAGTCCTAATGTGAGCAGTATCCATTTCCCTGGGAGTCCAGAATGGGGAGAGGGCAGATGAGCTCCCGCCTGGTACCCAAGGCCAGGTCAAGGTGATCAAGTTTCTCTCCAGCCAGAGCTACCACCCCTCTGGCTCCAAGGTAATAAACTCGGTGTCAGGGCTTCAGCTCTAGCCCGGTTCATTTCTGGGCCAAATCTCTGAAGTCGAAGGGTTTATTTTTAAGGACTAGCTGTTTGCTGCTTCCAGCTTCTCTCATCAGAAATTGTGCGATTCAGCTCGATCTGCGTTGGAAGCATAATTTGTCATTGTACACAGATGGTGGCTAAGGATGGGGAGGAGTGTGCTTTTCATTCTAGTTCAGCAAACATTTCCGGAGCCTTTCTTGTGTGCCAGGCACAGAGGAAAGCCACTAGGGATGCGCAGATGAGTGACAGGAGTCCCTGGTCCTTGAGCACTTACAGGCTAAGTGGGGAGGCAGCCACGGTCTGAACTTTGACACTAGCCTTGTCTTACTTCTGAATCGTGGCTCTGATTCCCTATTGGGGTCACCTTGGGAAAAGGACCTCATCTCTTTTTAGACAAATCTTTGCCAGCTTTGTTGATCTTTCTGAAATTCGAATCTTTGGTTCCATTGATTTTCTTCTGTTGTTTCCATTTTCTGTTTATTAACATCTGCCCTGATCTTTATTATTTCCTTTCGTCTGCTTGACTTTGGGATTTATTTTTTACTTTCTTCCACCGAAGTTCTTTAAGATGGGAATTTAACTTGAGATTCCTTTTTTTTCTTTAATTAAAAAAAAATTGTGTATGTGAGTGTGAGTGCCTGCAGGTGTGTATGTGCACCATGTGGTGTCTAATGTCCTCAGAGGCAAGAAGGAGCATCAGATCCCCTGGAACTAATTACAAGTGATTGTGAGCCACCACCCAGGTGCTGGGAATCAAACTCAGGTCCTCTGCAAGAGCAGCAAGTGCTCTTAAGCCCTGAACCATCATCTCCCCAGCTTCCCTCTTTCCCCTTTTTAATGCAATGATTCATAGCTATAAAATGTCCTCAAAACACCGATTTAGCTACCTCCCATATCTACCCCTGCCTTTTCCACTTTCACCTTTTCCAGAGCAGTTTCTAATCCCTTCATGATTTCTTCTTTGACACAGTGGCTCTTTCTGTTCCTTGTGTTACTATCTCAATACTTTCTGTTATTGACTTCCGGTGTGTTTGGTGGATGTACTTTGTTTGGCTTTAATCCTCTTAGGTAGACTGAGGCTTGTTTACGGACTAGCATATCCTGGGGAATGCTCCATATGCATTAGAGGGATGTGCATTCTGATGTCGCTGGGGCCTCTAAAGATTGGGGCTTGTCAGCTCATAGTCCATTAACATAATTAAATCTTTCCTGTTCGTGTTGAAGATCAGGTATCCAACTAGTATTCTTGAATCGTTACCTTGTTACCTTAAGTCACAGTTTCCTTAAAGGACAATAATTATTCCTACTTGACAGAGGGGTAAAAAATTTAAAGCACACTGGTGGTGGCAGCACATACCTTTAATGCCAGCACTTGCCTTTAATCCCAACACAGGCAGATCTCTGAGTTCAAGGCCAGTCTGGTTTACAGGGTGAGTTTCAGGACTGGTATACACAAAGAAACCTTGTCTCAAAAAACAAACAAACAAACCAAAAGAAACACCAAAATAAATAAACAAGTAAACAAATATATAAACAAATGAATTGAAAACATCAAGACACAGCCTGCCACACAGTGGGTGCTGCTGCAGTNGCTCTAAGTGAGGGACAGTGCTGCACAATGGAGAAAGACCTCCNCCCAGTATAGCTGGGCGCTTCTGGGTTGCATAAACACAGCTTCATTCTGGAAAACACAAACCACTCTGAGAGAGAAAGTCAAGGCTTAGCCCTGTATGATTCTATAGCCTAATCTGCAAGATATCCCATCTAAAAATAATCAACTAACGAATTCACACTTCTCATCCTAACTATGCTAAGTGGTTCATCAGAGAAGTGTCTTGTCTACTCCTCTCTCCTTCTTTCTTCCTTTTTCCAGTTTAACCGATGCTTCCCAACAGCCTTTGGGGGGGCTAGACTCTGCCCTGGGTCCCAAGGATCCTGAAACTAGGTAGGCCTACTTTAAACATCCTCTCTCAGCACACACTATGTCTAAGCAGGTAAATAAAATGCAGGNAGCACACACTATGNTAAGAGAAGGAGCACACAGAAGATGGAGGCAACCTGCTTGGTAGGGGATGNAGAAAAAACAGTAACAAAACCCGACAAGAAGTGCAGTCCTCAACAGCAGCTTGAGTTTCATAACCCTCCCTGCCCTTGCCAGCCCTCTGAGGTGGGAGGGGCCCAGGGGAGGAAAAGCAGGAAAACAAGAGGATGTTACACTCAGTGAGTCATCCAGCCTCAAATAACCGAGAGCTGCTAAGGCAGAAAGTTCTCGACTTGGCAGTTTGCCAACTTCAGTGCTGCAAAAATAGCCATGATGAATTCACATACTTCTTTGCGAGTGTNGGTCCATCGTACCAGTGAAATCTCAGCCAGAGCAAATTGGAACTTGGGGCCCATATGCTCAAAATCATCCTCAGATCTTGGTCAAAGGTTTTCTTGAGAAAGCTAAAAAGCTGTGTTTTCCTACTGAAAGTGGTCTATTCTNCCATTCTGCTGGGATTACTGAACTATGGGATATTGTTTCCTGCTTGGAGTGAAAACGCTCTTGTTTTCTTGTTGGTGGTTTCCAGCACCTCAGCAGAATATTCCTGTCAGTTGGAAAACTCCCTGTGATGGANAGATAATGTCCTGCACGTACCCACTCTGCACACAGTAGATGGAGAAAAGTAGGTGTAGCCCGGAAACCTTTCACTAGAAGCACCTTGCCCCACCTGGAATAGGGAGGGGGCATGACCGTTTTAGGGTGTTTAGAGCTAAATTAGAATGTGTAGGGGAAACAAAGGGCTGTGCTGAGGCTTTCCCAGAGGCACAGAGCACAGCAGGAAAGCCCACCTTCCAGGGCTTGCCAAACTCAACACCCGGCTTAACCTCCATCAGGTCTCAGGTTCCTTACCTTTGAAACAGATAGCACTGGTTCTTACATGAGTCAGAATATGAAATATCTGGCTTCTGGGTGGCATCCCAGAGCATAGAGCTTCCACGGTCTCCCAAAGGGGAGGAAAGAATGACTCAGGTCCCTCAAGAAAGTGGGAAGATCTTTCTACAGGCAACAGCACAAGGATAAAGATAGTCATAGCCCCATTAATTCCCAGTCATGTGGGCTTTTAAACTAAAGACCACTCTCTTGGTGTTTACGGTTCCTCATCTGCAGAAGGGAAATGTGAAGGTAACTCAGCTCCTGGGCTGTTAGGACTGAAGAAGGATGGGCACTGAGAATGATACCCAGTTCACAGTAAAGACCAACAAATGTTCCCTATTGTTTTTACCTATGGAAGGGGATGAACAGACCAGAAGGGTTGGTATGAGTCGGGAGGATGTAAGGAGAATGCTGGGAAATAAGTTAGTTTGGATTCAAGTAACACAAGAGAGACCCATCTCAGGTTCTTGAATGGGTTTGACACAGATTAATAAACTCAAAATGGTAGAAACCAAATGAATTCCTGTCACAGATTTAAATGATCCCAGCAAAGAATGCTGTTGATCTAGTGTCTTAGGGTTCTGTTGCTGTGAAGAGACACCATGACCACAGCAACTTGTATGAAGGAAAACATTTAACTGAGGTGGTGGCCTACATTTTTAGAGGTTCAGTACATTATCATCACAGCAGGAAGCATGGCAGCATGCAGGCAGACGTGGTGCTGGCTACATCTTGATCAGAAGGCAACAGGAAGTGAACTGTCACAGTGAGTNAAGCCAAAGAGACCTCAAAGCCTGCTTCCACAGTGACAAACTTCCTTCACCAAGGCCACACCTCCCAATAGTGTCAACCCTATGAACTTATGGGGGGCAATTACATTCAAACTACCACAATTAGTACTTGGTTCTTCTGCTTCCAGCACCCAAGAGTATTCACTGATAACAGAAGGCTGGGAGCTGGAGAGATGGCTCAGCACTTAAGAGCATTTGTTGCTCTTGCAAAGGACCTGGGTTTGGTTCCCAGCACCCATATGTGGCTCACAATCATCTGTAACTNCAGTTTCAGGGGATACAACACCATCTTATGACCCCCACAGGTACTAGGTACACAAAACATGAATACACATCAAGCAGAAAAAAGAAAAGAAAATAGAAGTCACTTGCTGAGAAGGGAGATTCTGGAAGACCATCACTTGGGATGACCAACATTTTAATTTTTTCAAGTAAGTACTCATGAGCTGCCATGTGAAGTGACTGGGTTCATTGTCTGTGCTGTGCAAGCCCACACAGCCTGCCGTTGTCTTCACTCATACACCCACAGGCAGGCAAGTCCACTACGGCCATTCCACACATTTCTAGCATGCTCTACAGGGGCAGTGGCATAATTCCTAGGATCAGCTGGAGAAGAGGCAGGAAGTCTGGTGGGTGTCAGCAATTAGTTAACATGATACCCACCTCACTCCATTCGGAGCTGGCCTTTCAGAGACAGGCAGAATCAAAGGAAATGACTGAGAAAAAGCACTCCAAGTTCTGGAGTTGTTAATGAGCACAGCAATTAGAACAAGCATGATCCTGACATGTACGGGAGCTCTTTATACAGAGAAGTCTCCAAAGGTGGGCCCCAGAGAAGGCTGGGGTGGTGGGCCACCATTCTGTGACAGGAGGAACCACCCAGGCACTAACCATGTGGGGCCAATTCATGGGGGGGGGAATCCCAATACACATTTCTTGGCCTTCAAGATCTAGAGAAAAAAAAAAAAGATCACAGCCTCTGACAAATGTAATGAGGAAATAATTCCTTCGAATCTGTGAATTTGCTTAGATGGGAAAAAAGGGAAGTCAGGTAATCCTTAAGTGACCCCAAGTGGTAAAAATACACCAGCTCGTGTGTTCAGACCTTTGTGGGTATTCCTGGTGTGACACTAGCACCACCTAGTGTATGCAACTGAGAAACAAGCCACAGATCCACCAAAACCTGAGTCTTGGTAGTCTCCATTATCACATCCGTTTTATTTTGCAGTGTTTTCTTGCTGCTGGGTTGTGAGCCAATAGCAGTGGGGAAATGAGTAACAATTTATGGATGGACACACATTACAAGATTTGTTATTACAGCCCACAGCACTAATACCAATATTTTAAGTAAACAGTATGTAATGATACGGATATGATCCAATCTCTCCAAATTGCCTGCCTTTTAAGCGCCAAACAAAATATCTAAAACTCTAGTCTGAGACTGCAGGCTAACGGTTCTCGCTCAAGTACGTCTCAGAATTCTTTAGCGAGTTCTTACTATGTCTGACTGCTGCTAAGCACGTCATTTCATGAACTTTAAGTGGCTTCTCCAGGGCTTTCTTCTCACTCTCTTTACAGTAATAATTCCTCACAGTACAGGGTCCGAGCCAGTTCCTCCTGCTCCAGTACTTTNTCTAAACACAGAACTTTCCCTTTTATACCCAAGGCATACTGACAGAGCTGGTTGTTAACACTAAGTAGCAAACATTTGAGGGTATTTAGGGGTTCAAAATGTGGGAAAGCCCAACTCATGATGGACATCGCTGCTCCAGCATTCAAGTAGTGGTTTCTCTCCTGTTCTATCAGAGCGTTCCATCCAGATTCTCCTCCACAAGACCCTGAAAACACACACACACACACACACACACACACACACACACACACACACACACACGGCAGCTTAGTCATGTGCAGAGGATGAATCAGACTCCACTTAAAGCAGCTTGCCAGCATCACCTGGAACACCCAAGGCCTACTCCAATCCAAAGCTGTTAAAGCAGAGTCCCTGGAGGTGAGGTATAGACACTGGCATTTAGGGCATCACCAACTGCCATGGCCTTTGAATCATCTGAGGGTAAAAACATCCCCTGAGAATGAAAGCTCTGAGTGCTACTTCTCCATGTGTTTCTCCAATCACTGTTCATGGTCCCTTGGCAATCCCAACTGGTCAAAACGTAGATATTCTGGGTCCCATCCTTGAGCTAACAGATTCTGCCCGTGAGTGGGCTAAGGAGAAGTCTGTCACTGTTATTGGGATCAAATGCAGGTCTCCTGGATTCCAAAATCTTCCAGATTTCCCTCAATAGTTTAACCAGAAGAAGACTACCAGAAAGAAACAAAGTAACTAACTAGCTTTAAAGGATTTTAAATGAGGCGCTGGAGAGATGGCTCAGAGGTTAAAGCACTGGTTGCTTTTCCAGAGGTCCCGAGTTCAACTCCCAGCAACCACATGGTGGTTCACAACCATTTACAATGAGATCTGGTGTCCTCTTCTGGGGTGCAGACCTACGTGCAGGTAGAACACTGTATACATAATAAATAAATAAATAAAATCTTAAAAAAAAAAAGGATTTTAAAGGAACCTAAAACAACTGAAGAGAAATTGACAACAAAAATCCTCCATCTTCTCCCCACAATGGAACCTTGCAATGGAACCTCCTATAATCTTCTACCTCTTTCTTTCCCCCTAAAGGAACCCTCTACAAAGCCCTATCTCCTCTCCCCGCAAAGGAACCCTCTCTAGTCCCTCATCTCTTCCTCTCTTGAAAGGAATCCTCCACAATTACTTTAGAATAGCAAAATAGTATTCCTCCCTTTCCTTCCTGCACCATTACAGTTTGTTCTAACATATATTCCTTCCCCAACTCTCACAAGAAAAGATCACTTCAGCGAGGCTGCTAGTATGTTAGAAAATCTTAGTCAAATGATAAGACGGCTGTAAGGGAATCTGCCCTGGGTTTCCTTGTGTATTTACCTACACCCTTTTCCTTTCACGTATCTCAAACGGCAATGATGTGCGTATTTTCTCTGTAAGTCAAAACAAGGTGAGGAATGAATGTGACTAAATGGCTTTGCCCACTTAGAATTGGCCAAGAACCAATTCTTTTCTTTCATTGTAAGTCTGGGGCAGTTCGGAGTCATTACCACACAGTCTACCTTGAAAAGGGGGGAGTGGGGAGGGGGGAGAAAATGAAAAAACAAACTGGAGTGAAAGCCCAGATCTTAGTTTACATTATACTCCAACACGTGGTGGTGGTGGAAGCCACGGGGAGGGAGGGGCAGGCCTAAGGAGTCAAGCGGGAAGGGCTCCTGTCCTCCTCTCATGGGCGTCCATCTACAGCAGGAAAACAAAGGCTTAGGGGCAACCAGTTCTCTTTTAGCTCATAAAATGTATTCCACAGGATTCTTTCTGTGTGGGTAATGTGAATGCCAACCAGCGCGACTCTTTCAGAAAGAAATTTGGCACTGGCAGCCCTGAAAAATATCCACAATGTTCATCCTCTTGAATTCAGTTTAAGAAAACATTCTAAAACAGAAGATACACGCCACGGTACTGTATGTAACGCAAGGACACTGAAAATAATGTAAGTACTAAGAAATATGGTATGAGTGCCTCTCATCTACTGAACTTTTGCTGATTGCTTGACAGACTACTGAATAACGCAGATGGTTTTCATGAAGGAGCCACAGCTTGGAGACTCTAATGAGTGACCTTGCCCTCTACTATACTAAGGTATGGGGGGTTCAAGCCAGATTCCATCTAGGCTTCCGTGAAGTTCACATGCTTCTCAGTTCCTCTTGGTGCTCATCAACATTGGGGGTGCAGTGTGACATAAATCATTTTTGTGCTTCAATGGTTTGTGACAAGCTTATTAAGATTCGAGATACTCCCCAGTTCCCCAAGCACAAAACCGCTCCAGTCACTATGCAGGAGAGGCCCCCACATCAAAGCCTGAAGACAGGGGTTGAGAAGGCCACACCCATTGTGTGCTGAAGTGCAGCAAGCTGGAGGGAGGACCGACCCCAGATCTGTGAGTAGCATCTCGGTTCCGGTAGAGTTTAATAAACAAGGGACAACAAGGAAGTTGAGTCAGAAACACTACCATTTATGAGCTAATATTTAACATGGTCTAGCCTTTCAAAGGCCTAGAGTGCTCTGAGGCAGAGGCCAAAGTTCTGTGATCATGCAGTGGTTCAGATAAGAGCAGTTACTGTAACAGACAATTCAGAGAATGGACGGCTGTTTTCCAGGTCCGCCAGGTCCCTTGTCAGGTCTCTGCTATTTCCCAAGTATCACACTGAACTAATGGTATATCTACTGGCTCACTGGGACTGCGCCCAAGGTCCAGCCCAAGTGAGGGGAAGAACAGAGGAGGAGGCCCAGAAGTGACATTCATTCCTTTCCTTCACCCCCCATTGATGGGATCCTGGGAAGGAGTCCTATTGAGACTCAGGAGCTCAGATTTCTAATAGCAAAAAAGATGCAGCAGCTTCTCTTAGGCTCAGTCATCAACGGCAACCAGGCTTACCACGGACACAAGAGCAGGCAAACAGCCTCTGAAGAGGGAGCTGAGGGAAAGCATTAGAGGTGGAGAAAGAGACAGCAGGTCAGGTCAGGCCTCCAAAGAGCACCCTCCCGACCCCCTCCACCCCCACTTTGGGTCCATTTACTTGAAGCTTTCTCCTGCAATAGCTTGAAGTTAGACAGCAATTTGAATCTCAAACTTAACCAGACCTCAGCTGCCATCCAGCTCAACTCAGCACTGCTCTTAGCTGCCCAGGTGAATGGCAGAATCATTTTCAAAAGTAGCTCGGAGAGCAAACAATGAAACCAAGAAATTCAAGTTCTGTTTGCAGCTCTATCAACCAAAGGTTTGTTAAGCTAGCTCAGTTCTTAGCCCCATAAAGCAAGGCTGTAACAGGAGGATCAGGTAGGGTCCTTCTGGCTCTCAGCAGTTAACCAACCTGAATTCAGTCCTGTCTTGGCTATGAGGCATCTAAACATCCATTTCTAAAGAGTGGTTAGTGTGCTGAGCATGCAAAGAGCTGCTGTCACCCAGCCATCAGATGTGACAGCAGTTCTAGGACATCTCTAAAGAAACTAGTCTAGAAGTTAAAGACCGGCATCCTCCAATCATTTTGCACAAAGCTCTGGAACTGAGCATCAGTGATGGCTTTCCCACTAGTCTGTTTCTACACTGAGTTTCACTCAAGGTTCTGCTTTAAGATTTCATTGCTAAAACGTCTGCAAACAATCCCATGCTCTTAGGGACTCTCTAGCATGAGAATAATTCTACCCACAAAACTACTCCGTCAAGTAAAAGTCCAAAGGCACGAGAGCAATCCAATAGCATGTACTTAAATTTCTCCTTGAGGTATTTTAATAAGGGACAGAAATGAAATGATTTTTAGAACACAGAGGGACAGCAAAGTCATTTTGTTCTTCTGTGCATCATCTGCAAAGAAAGATT
>LZPO01066288.1:3752-30603 GCA_001675575.1 Neotoma lepida
AACAAATGGTGCTGGTCAAGTTGGATGTCTGCATGTAGAAGAATGCAAATAGATCCATACTTATCACCCTGCACAAAATTTAACTCCAAGTAGATCAAAGACCCCAACATAAAACTAGATACACTGAACCTGATAGAAGGGAAAGTGGGGAATAGCCTTGAACACATTAGCACAGGAAAACTTTCTGAAAAGAACACTATTTGCACAGGCACTAAGATCAACAATTAATAAACAAGACCTCATGAAACTGAAAAGCTTCTGTAAGGCAAAGGATACTGTCATTGAGACAAAATGGGAGCCTACAGAATGGGAAAATATTTTTTACCAACTCTACATATAACAGAAGACTAATATCCAAAATATATAAAGAACTCAAGAAATTTGATATCAAAAAGCCAAATAATCCAATTTTAAAAGGGGATAAAGCTCAAAAGAGAAAACTCAAAGGGCTGAAAAACACTTAAGGAAATGTTCAACATCCGTAGCCATCAGAAAAATGCAAATCTAAACCAGTTTGAGATTCCATCTTACACCTGTCAGAATAGCTAAGATCAATAACACAAGTGACAGGTCACTATGGCAAGGATGTGGAACAAGAGGTACACTCCTCCATTGCTAGTGGGAGTGCAAACTTTTGCAGCCACTGTGTAAATCAGTATCACAGTTCCTCAAAAAGTTGGGAATCAATATTAAGATTCAGCTATATCACTGTGTGCAAATACCTAAAGAATACTCCATCCTACCACAAGGACACTTGCTCAACCATGTTCATTGCTGCTCTATTAATAATAGCCATTAACGGAAAACAATTTAGATGTCCCAACAGAAGAATAGATAAAGAATATGTAGTACATTTACACAATGAAGTATTACTTAGCCATTAAAAATGATATCACAAAATTTGCAGGCAAATGGATGGAACTAGAAAAAAGTCATCCTGAGTGAGATAACTCAGATGCCAAAAGATAAATATGATAGGTATTCACTTATATGTGGACATTAACCATTAAATAAATGGTAATAAAGCTATAATCCATAGACTCAGAGAGGTTATATATAGAGGAAGGGACTAGGAGGGGACACATGAATCTCCCTGGGAGGGAGAGAATAGATTTTATGAGTGGACTGCACCTTGGGGGATAGGAAAGAGAGGATCAGGTAGAGAGGAGAGATGCAGTTGAAGGAGGGAAATCAGGGAAAGACATCTAGAATTGAAGGGCATTTGAGAGGTTGAATAGAAACCTAGTGCCGTGGAAACGTCCTAAAATATATGAAGGTGATTCAAATAAAGTCTCCAAATAATGAGGGAGGACAGATTCCCAACTGGCTATCTCCTGTCACCAAATGAAGCTTCCAGTACCAGGACTGATTTATATCCAGTTGAGTTGTTGGCCAAAGGGGTCATGTGGATATCCCCCCAAGCAACCCATGCTGTTACCACAGTAATAGATTGTTCTCCACAAACTGACAGCAAGGCCTCATTGCTGGAGACCACCCACATAACTCATTGAACATAGAGAGNTAGACCTAGTACCTACATAAAACTTTCACCTCCCTGTTCTAGTGTCTTCGGTACAGGAAGATACCCTAAAGGCTACCAAAACCCAACCAACACTAACCCAGCCACAAAACCTTTGACCTACAATCTGTCCTGCCTGCAAAATATGTTAGGGCAATGGTGAAACAAAGTTTGTGGAAGTAACCGACCAGTGTCTGATTTGACTTAAGGCTCAATCCATGAGTTGGAACCCATACACAACACTGCTTGGGTAACCAAGAACCAGAGACTAGATAGCCCAGAGACCTAGGTAAAACCAAATACTATTGGTCTAAAAAAATTAAAATAAAAGCAACAATAAAATGACTCCTAATGTTATCTTGCTATACTCATAGATCGGTGACTTATTCAGCCATCATTGGAGAAACTTCCTCCTCCAGTAGATGGGAACAAATACAGAGATTCATAGATAGACATTACAGAGAGAGAGAGAAAGAGAGAACTTGGAACATACAGCTCTAAATGAGATGCCTCTATCAAATCTTTCCCCTCAGAGATCAGGGAACCCCACAGAAGAGGAGGCAGGAGTCTAGGAAACAGAGAGAATAGAGGACACCATGAGAACAAGGTCTTCTAAATCAACTGAACAAAGCTCATACGAACTCACAGAGACTGAAGCAGCAAACATAGGGCTGACACAGGTCTGCATTAGGTCCTTTGAGAATATATTACAGTTTTCAGCTTAGTACTTTTATGGGACTTCTGAATGTGTGAGCAAATGCGTCTCTGATTCTTATGCCTTCTCCTGGGGCTCTTTTCTGTTGGTTTGCCTTGTCCAACTTCATTGTGATGGTTTCTGTTTTATCTTGTTATATTTTATTATTCTACTTTGTTTACAAAAAAGGAATGTTGAAGATCTTTTCCCATTCTGCAGGCTGCTGTTTTGTCTTATTGACTATGTCCTTTGCCTCACAGAAACCTTTCTGTTTCGGAAGGTCCCATTTATTAATTGCTGATCTCAGTGTCTGTGCTACTCATGTTATACTTAGGAAGTGTGCCAATGATTTCAAGGCTACTTCCCATTTTCTCTTCTATCAGGTTCAGTGTATCTAACAGAGAATTCTCAACAGAAGAATCTCAACTGGCTGAAAGATATGTAAGAAATTGCTCAACAACCATAGCCATCAGAGAAATGCAAATCAAAATAAAACTGAGATACCATCTTACACCTGTCAGAATGGCTAAGATCAAAAACACTGATGACAGCTTATATTGGAGAAAATGTGGAGCAAGGGGAACACTCCTCCACTGCTGGTGGGAGTGCAAACATATACAGCTTCTTTGGAAATCAGTATGGCAGTTTCTCAGAAAATTGGGAATCAATCTGACTTAAGACCCAGCCATACAATCTTGGGCATATATCCAAAGCATGCTCAATCATACCACAAGGATGCTTGCTCAACTATGTCCATAGCAGCATCATTCTTAATAGCCAGAACCTGGAAACAACCTAGATGCCCCTCAACCNAAGAATGGAACAATAAAATGTGGTATATTTACACAATGGAGTACTACTCAGCTGTAAAAAAACAATGACATCATGAAATTTGCAGATAAATGAATGGAACTAGAAAAAAATCATCCTGAGTGAGATAACCAAGACCCAGAAAGACAAGCATCATATGTACTCACTCATAGTGGAGAGTAGATGTAAATCATAGGATAACCAGGCTACAGTCCATAGCCCTAGAGAAACTAGATAACAAGGAGTACACTAAGAGGGACGCATGGATCACCTTGGGAAGGGGAAATAGATGAGATCTTCTGGGTAAACTGGGGGTGAGGGCGTGGTAGAGGAGAGGGGATGGGGGATGGGAACATGAGGGATTGGAATGGTCAAGTTGGGGGAGGGATGGAGAGGGAAAGCAACAAAAGAGATATCTTGATAGAGGGGGCCATTATGGGATTAGGGAGAAACCTGGTCCCAGGGAAACTCCCAGAAATCCACAAGGATGACCACAGCTAAGAATCCTAGCAATAATGGAGAAGGTGCCTGAANTGACCTTTTCCTGTAATCAGATTGGTGACTACCCTAATTGTCATCATAGAACCTTCATCCTGTAACTGATGGGAGCAGATGCAGAGATACACAGCTAAGCACTGAGTTGAGCTTCGGGAGTCCAGCTGAANAGAGGGAGAAGGGATTATATTCGCAAGGGAGATGAAGATCATGATGGGGACACCTACAGAGACAGCTGACCAGAGCTCGTTGGAGCTCACAGACTCTAGACCAACAGCTAGGGAGCCTGCATGGGACCAACCTAGGCCCTCTGCATGTGGTTGTCAGCTTGGTCTGTCTATGGAGCCCCTAGCAGTGGGAGCAAGATCTGTCCCTGGCACATGAGCTGGCTTTTTAGAACCTACTCCCTNTGGTGACAGGGGAGGGAGCTGGAGGAGAGGAGGGAGGGGAAACTGTGATTGGTATGTAAAATAAATAAATAAATATTTTTTTAAAAAATGTTAATTTTAAAAAAGATACCTGCCACCAGATGGCGCCAAATATGATGCCTGTAGGACACCAGGGCATGCTCAACTCAGAACTCTAGGTTTTTTTAGACTCTAGGACAGACCATCAAATGCTTGTTGAGTGACTAGTAAAACAACAATCTATTTATGAATGAGTGACTAGTAAAACAACAATCTATTCATGAACACAACTTATTTCTAGACACAACTTATTTCATGTGGTTGATGTTTGAAAGCCAACACAACACAAAAGAATTGGTGGGAGAGGAGTTTCACCGGAAAGGCTCTTCCAAAGTTTACCACAGAATGAAGTCCTGAGATATTTCTTAAACAGGGCATTCCATTTTCCCTTGCTTCAAGATTCACACTCAGAAATAATGTAGTGAAAAATATTGAGAATTCTCAGGGGAAAGGACACTAATTGCTTTAAGCCATGTATTTTTAGATCATACTAATTAACATTTTCATACAGAAATTTTCCGGGAGAGTGCTAATATAATTATCACAAGATATGAGGATTTGGAGACAGGAAACCATGAAAGGCCTGGGAGAGTAACAAGTCTGCTATCCTGCCCCTCCCATGTCTCTTTAAATCTGTTGAACCAGAAGCCACATTCACTGAAAAATTCCATCAGGAAGCCGTTTTAAATAGCAATTTATTGACTGTGTCATGAGAGGGTTAGGGAAAAGTATCCTTGTCCTGTATTTACACATGACAAAANTAAACTATTAGCTCCTTCTGCTTCTCATTCTTCCCATTTCAAATTCTTCTTCCAGCCTAGCTCTTGAATTTCTTCTTTTCCTCTTCCCACACTAAGCTCCCAAGAAACAACTGCTTGTAGTAAAACTTCAGCGCTTCCTAAACTTGTCTGTCCCAGTCTGCAGAGTGACCAGGGCCTTCGACAGTACAGAGATCATTTGTTCTTCATTCAGGCCCCTTCATGCTTTGTTCCCATCAAGTTCATCAGAGTATTTGCTTTAAAACTCCTATAGCTATAAAATCTCTAGCTAAGAAAGTTGATGGTATATAACATACATTTCATTCATTTGTTTGATATATGTAGATATGATGTATAAATTAAGTATATACTAAATAGATATTACATAATATATATTACATATACTTATTTAGAAGAAATATATATTGTCAAGCATACATAATAATATGTGCTTTATTATACATACATAATAAATGCTGGAAAAACTTCAAATACTTTTACTTATCTATGAATTCTCTGTCACTTTTAACTTGGAGGTAAATTAATGACACTGGGACAGTTTTAAAAATTAGGAAGAGATGGAAAGACATAAGATGTGTTTGTTCAACACAAATGTAGCATGATGTGCCAGGCACTGCATCTAAACACCTTACTAATATTAACTCATTGAATAGACTCAAACGTCTTACCTTCAATACCAAAAATCAGAGCTAACTCCTCTTGTCTGCCTGGTTTATCAATTGGTGTGTGAATGTGGAGCCTGACAAAGTCCAACGGCAGCACCCTTCCCTACTCAAGCCCTTCTTCTACATTCTTCATTGTAAACTTCTGAACTCTGCTCATCCACCAATGCTTTTCCTTGGAGTCCCGTAGTTTAAGCACTGTCATGTCCGAATCACTTTAAGCTCAGCCCTTTGACCAAGTTTCTTCTCTAGTTATACTTGCTCTATTAGAAATCTCATATATTCACTCAGCTTAAACACATACGACCTCCAACTTACATCCAAAAAATAAATTTTGCCTTTGAACCTCAGTCTCATTCAATTTCCTCCTCCACATCTCAAATTAGATTCATAACAAAGAGTTTAATAATAATGGCTCCAAAACTGAGCTTTTCACTTTTCCCCTATTTCTGAGTCTTCCCCAGTCTTTCCCATCTCAGCAAAGGCACCTCCATTCTATCGGTTACCTCTCCCAATAACTTTGGAATCATACTGTCTGGCTCCTTTCACATGATCCATTTAATCTATCAGGAAATTCTATAGCTCTAGTTTCAAAATTTATTCAGATTCCAACTCCTTCAAAAATCATACCTAGTCCATCCACCTCTCACCTGGATTAATATGNTAGCTTCCTCANTCGAGTTTTTTTCTTTCCCTACACTTCTACATAACTCTATTCTCAAATTAGCACCCACAGTGTTCTTTTTAAAATATAAGGCATGCATCCCTCCACTAGAAGACAAAAACCAAAGTGTATGCTTTCCAGCCTAACTCCTAGTANCTGTTCCTCAAGCTACACTGACTTCTATCTTGCAAACACACCTTGCTACCTAAGGACCTCATTGGAAGATCCATCAGCATGGAATTCTGCTCCTTCGGGTGGCAGCACTCTTTGTCCTTTGGTGTCTTCTCAACTGTCAGCTTCCTGAATTGCATTAACTCCTGGTCCCCACCTCTTACATGCTCTGGTTTTCCATGGCACATACATCTTCCACCCCACTACTTAATCTATTAATGCATTGTTTGTATCCACTCTGGTAGAATGCAAGCTTTCAGTAAGCAAAGACTTTTGGTTCAGCAAGAATCTTTTGAAGTTGGAATAATAATTTAAAATGTTGATGTTTATGTTGTCTCTTACTTCATGGCAATTTTTAAGAAGTCTTAAGAAAGAACAGAAACAGACACTTGGAGAGGCCAACTCTTTGNGCCAGGCATGAGATAGTNATTTATATGATAATTTGCTTTTTATGAAGGAAACAAATATTCTTTAAAAATTTATCTTCTAAACCAGATTTGCAAACAACTTTTCTCCTCCTATTGCTCCTTCCTTCACATGCTCCTCCTTCTCTCTCGTCTTCTTTTTCTCCTCTCTCCTCTTCCTCCTCTATCTCTTTCTCTCTCCTTTTTCTCCTCCTCCTCCTCCTCATTCTGTTCCTTCTCCCAAAAAGTCAACCCTATATACATGAAAGAAAGTATCTTCTGTATTTGGGGCACAATCCACTACTTATTTTGATTGCTTTCATGGTGGTTGTGAGTGTTTAATTTGGTGGCATCAAGTGTATGGTAGTGTATATTTAAAATACCATGATAGTTTTACTCATGTGAGTCATCCATCTGCATTTTAACCTCTCTTTACTAAAAGGAATAGGGCTTACTTCTGAGATATCCCAACCTGAAAAGTTGATTTCTGAGTCAATATACTAGTCATTAAGTAATACTGTCCTTGTTGAAATCTGACATATCAAAGTCAACCAGCAGTAGTGAGAACACATGACAAAACACACAATTTGCTATGTGACAGTNCAACTGAGCATGGGAGGTAGCTAACCCCAGTCATGCAAACTCTCAGTACACTTTGGATTCAATGTGCCCAAATTAAAACTATTTTAGTCAAAACAATGAGAAAGTCTTGTATATTCAAAATTCAATTTCTCTAAAGAATCATTAGGCTTAATAGAAACACTACTTTGTCATTAAAGAACAATANGCATGAGCCTTTTTGGATATGTATTTCATAAGCTGTGACCCCCAAAGCCTTACAAAATAAAATGAGAAAAATAATTTGATAATATAATGGATAATCATATAAATTATGTAAAAGAGTGTAAATGTCATTACACAGTGAATAAATTCAAGTCATTCACACTCCAAATCAATTATGAAAGAAAGTAATTAAAGGAATAAAATGGAAGAAAGGGACTTTTCGAGTTAGATTTGAAAGTACAGCCTAGAAAGTTGACAAGATGTGCTTAAAGCCTTCCCAGTGTGGTACAGAGCTCCTTCTGTGGGTCAGTGACTGTGTAGATGGCAGAGTCTGTATGGGCTGCACACCTGAAGGCCAGCATGTTCAGATCGTAGGAGCATGAGAAATCTAATGATTTCACAGCCCACAACTTCACTTTTGTCTTTTTGCTTTTTTCTCTGTAGTTTTTCTTTNTTTGTTTNTTTTTTTTCTCTAAAAGAGTATTCCTTCAGCTTCCTTACGGTATAAAATTTTTAGTATCTCGATGTCCTGCTCTCATATCACTCCTTTCTTCTTCTGTTCTCTATTTTTAATCCTTTTCCAATTTTCCTTTGGGTTGCAAAGAATAATATCAAAAAGTGTAAAGGTCTTTCTACATTTTAGTACTCATCCTTATTTCTTGAGATTACATCAAATGGTGTTGAGTTTGTGTCACTAGTCAATTAATTTGTTTTAATTATGTCATTTCCAGCTTACCATGGATATGGATGAAATCACTCTCAATATCATGCACTGCCTTCTGTAAGTGGCCAGTGGTCAAAAAATAATATATATTAGGAATCACATTATTTAAAATGCCAGATTAGTATCATTGACATGATTAAATAAATAGTCCAGATAAATTTTCCACTAGCTATGACTTTATTCTCAAGAGCTAAGTCCTTCATTCTCACATCGATCCTTAGTAAGGCAAAGGTTGTGTAACAGAAGTATGATCCTAGTGAAGTTTAGGCCTACAAGTAATTAATGTAAAATTAATATTGAATATTTCTAAGTCTGTAGCATGAAAATGTTCATAGTGCTTCTATAATGGACTGAGACACATTTTTAAATGAAAAAGTAGAAGTCTTGGATCTTAGAGGATTTAACCAGATAAATTTTCACATTACAAGTCTTAAAACTAGAAACCATATTATTAACTGTGAAACTATGTAATTAGTTTCTTTATGAGTCTTCAATTTTTTGCTAGATAAAATTAAAACTGCCAGCAAAAATTGAGGCCATTATGAATATGACAGGTCATTTGTTGAGAAAAAAGGTTATGTAGAAATAGCATCTGATAATTTGTTGGAAATATTAGCATATAGATGGCAATAGAATATATAAAGCATTATCAGAAGAATTTTAATCAAAAGTATTTTGCAACATAAGTTAAATATGGTTCTTTTCTAAATGTAGTTAGGTTCGTAGCAATAATGGTAGACATAACCCTCATTAAATATATTTATCTAAAACCAAGTTTATGAGATATTTACAATTCTCATACTTTTTTAAAATTGCAGAATTACAAAACACATAGCTATAGAACTANAACAAAGAATGAAAAATAATTTACTTTCCCAATATAAAATTAAATAAACTAGCTTAATTTAAACATTCTTAATGATATAGAATTTTCTAAACTATAGGAGCTATGCAAATTGTTAAGTCTGGCTACTGAGTCCATATCTGTCCTTGGAAACTGGGCTCCACTCATCAGCTTTCCAAGCTGACATGGTAAATGACAGACCCCACAGAAAGAAAAGAGTAAGTATGCACTATGGAAAAGCACTGCACAACTCTGGGATGCATGTTCCCTACCTATCTCTTGAATGGTCCAGCACCATCTATCTTCTCCACAGCTTGTGGAAGAAACTTGAAGATGGTAATTACAGAACTGCCATAGTTCAGCACACTGTTTATATTGACAGTAGCCAATACATTTGTATAAAAGTTTTAGAAGTCTGTAATAGAGCTCACTCCAAGAATGCACAGTGTTAACCATGAAATGATGGCATTTCCAAAAGAGTGGGAGGAAAGAACACATCTTGAGATTTTTAAATGACTAGCTCAAAAAAAATGCTCAGAAGATGCTAATAACTTTTTAATATAAAAATATATTATAATTTTCACTGTGAAAATCTTATTATGAAGAAAAACAATGTGGCTTCTCTTATACATCCTATAAGAGGCTTTGATTAACTACTAACTACTGACATTTTGGTTTTAAATATTGAACACTTAAGTTTTAGCATATCTAAGTGCTTACAATAAAACACAGTAATTTATGTTGTAGCTATTTCAGTTATTCATGATTGGCTTGATCTGTCTAGAATTTGCCTGCAATTGTCAAATGAATTTTAAAATTGTGAATCAGTTAAGTGTCATATGAAATCCTATTGCCTTCAAGAATATTTTTGATTTTCCATTCATTGTAGCATTTTGTTTAGATACATAGACACAGATAAAGCTACAGTTCCCAGCCTCTGTCTGATACATGACTGCCTGTGTGTCCAAGTTCGTATCCGTGTGCTATGAACAGGAAGGAAGTGAGCTTTTCCTCCATCATTCACCTTGTTCTTTTTCCTCCCTCCACAAAAGCATCTGCAAGAATGGTGAGGCCTGCATTTGGGAACAGGAGAGGAATCCTGTCAACCAAAAGGCCTGACTTCAAATCCTAGAACCCATCAGCTTGCCCTGCATTAGAAACTGAAAGAAGAGCGAAGAAGCCTTTGTTATCACCATTTGCTATAAGTAACCTGTGCTATCTAATGTGTTATTCATTTGAATTATTGTGAAAAGGAAACTCTACTACTATTAGTTGCCATTTACTTCAGAGGCTACACATTTAGATTCCACTTCCATACTATTATTGCACCATGTTTCTTAACAAGAATATTTTAGCCCCTCGAAATTATGAGACTTTCAAAAGGAAACAAGTGAGATTGTATTTAAAGTAAATACCCCTGAATCTATGGCTGTTAAGTCCTTGCTTATAATGTTTAGTACATCATAGAATAGTATGATAGGACAGACAATATCCCTGCATGAATTATGCATAAGGAGTGGAAAAAAAGAAAGGAAAAAAGGAGCAACAATTGCCTTTGGGTTTAAGAAGTGTTAGTAAGTGTTGCTGAACTGAACGGATCAAGTGCTTTGGTGCAAAGCCCTTGAGCCTTATTGATGCCCCACATCAAATGCATCTTAAGTAAAAAGAGACATCTGATGTCAAAGGCAAGGAACCTGTGCAGCTCCCCAGGGGATGCGGTGCTTTGCCCTTACTGAGATTCTCATCATCTCTCACCCTCAAGGGATCTTGATCCGTGAACTCTTGGAAGACATTAAACTAATGATTAAAAGATAGTTGTTAAAGGAGTATTACTTCCTTCAAAATGAAAGTCAAAATGTTTTTCATAAAAAAATACTAACAGATATGCAAATAAGACATGGTAAGAACTGAGGAAATTCATTTGCATATGACATTCTTAGCAGAGGCGATATCCGTATTCTTTCTGTAACAGCAGTTTATTAAATTACGGAAACATTTCTAAACAGTTGCTCACATAGTGCAACAATCAAATACTGGCATCTGAAATCAATTCAAGGAAAAGGCTTTGACCACTTAGATAACTTAGAGAAAATGACCAATTTCTTCAAACCTCTGATATGGTGTGAACAGTGTTAATATTATATTTCCCAGGAAGTTCATCTGAGTCCGAGCATACAGTACATACTGGAATCTGCGCTGTCGTATAGCTATTTCCCGCAGTTAAACATTCCCTCAGAAAACTCACAAAGAAGTGGTAAGAATCAGAAGCCCACCCCTGTGGTTATATAAGCAGCAAACGTTTGCTAGGGATGGGTGGCTCTTTAGGGGAGCTGTCTGCATTATATGTAGAGAATTTAGTTCCATGGCTTGTATGAGTCATCACTGGAGGTCAGGTGAGACTTTTTAGTGATATATTTATTTGGGAGTTATCAATGTGTCTGTAAGTAAGATCAATAAACTCATTAGTGCTCCAAGATGGACCTTGGTAGAATCATCTCTTTCCTCTGTTGTTGGTGCAATATCTGAGATAAATAGACATTTTTTTTCCATTTGCAACCAATTGGCAACCGAAGAAGAACTCTACGGAACCTAAAATGAGATTTGATTTGAAAGACAGGTAGCCTAGCCCCTTCTATGGCTGATGATGTATAAAACTGAGGATGATCTTTGTGAGGGTAAAACACTGTAAGGAGCAATACCAATATGGCTATCCCACTCATGCACTATGGGATAGTATGGCTCTTTGCTTGTTTTGTCAAGCATTTGTCCTCTACTGTGGCTGATAAGACAGTGAAGCATCTTTGAGGCAATTCTCAGGGTAGTTATCTTCCCCTATGTGGCATGGGTGATATACCTCCTTGATGAGTGGGTCCCCTCACATGAATACAGACATTATTCCCAATACGGCTGCTGAACTACAGAATATACCGTTATCCATAGTAGAATGCAGCCTCTGGACATATCACAATGGGACACTGCTGTGAGCAGGCTGTTACTGTTACAAGCTTTCTGCTGTTAGCAAGAAGACCACAACTGAGACTGAACTCCCACCCCCAAAAAGCTTAGTCACTTAAGGGAGGAATTACAGAGAGAAAGAGACACAAAGATTCTGTTCTCCACATCAGCCTCTAATTTTAAAGGAAAAGATTCAAAAACAGCTTGTCATTTCTCACAAGTGTAGGACAAATAGGAAAGAACAAAATTACATCTGTTCTAAGTAGCCATTTTAGGACCCAAATTTGGAACACAGGAGAAGCATCAGAGAGAGGGAAAGAATAAGGGAGATGTGGTAGAGAATACCCTCAAGTACAAACTTTAGTACAGACACAGGTAAATTCATGAGTCAACATACATATGGGGGCCTGTGATGACCCTGAAGAGGAAACTATAATATCGTGAAATATTTGGCATCAGAACATTCTGAATTGGAAATGACGTAAATGAAAACTGAAAAGCCTCCCACAGTCTGTCCTGTGAGGCTGTCTGATAATCAGGTAGATAAGATTGATTTGTGCTATGGAAAAACTGAGCAATCTAATTACACAGTCACCTTGAGATCAAGGTTGCATTCTCTGAGATGATACAAGGGAAATCAGCTTCTAATGGAGGGGAGTGCCTCAGTGGTCCTTTATAGACACTTGGCTGTTGATGATTGAGCTCCCATGACTATCAAGTCCTGGAAGACAACAGAAGAAGAGTAGGAATTACTTGAAGAATTCAGCATGAGAGAGGTGGTGTTTGATGCCCCGTTTCCTAGACCAGCTATGGCTTTCATGAATAGGTTAATTGATCAGAGTCCTCAGTATTGCTATGGGACTTGAATGACTCTGGTGAGACCCATGATATGTCATGATCTTTACAATGTAGGAAAGGCCCTGGTGAATCTGAGTGAATTGGACCGGCATGTAATTGGGTTCATAAGGTACACAAGCACTTAGGGGACAAAGAACGGGAAGCAGATCTTGGGGCTCATCAATGCCTGTTGAAAGCAAAGGAGGTAAGACTGGTGTCAAGCTAGAGTTCTTAGGGGATAGGGAAACAAATGCTGTCTGTGCTTGAGTCTCTGGCAGGGTCAAAGGCTCAGCAACAGTTTGCCAGAGGGATGAGAGAATGAGTGAATAACAGAACAGTACATGTAAAGACTAAGCTTGTCATAGTAGAGGTTCCCTACGGGCACTCAGACAGCATTGTACACATTTCTACCTTTCAGGAAGGTGTATTGAACAGGGTACAGAACATCTGATCAACCCAAAGCCTTCTCAGCAGCCTGGTGTGGTCNGTGAGGAGATAGCNGCTATGGGACCAGCCGAGGAGCTGGTTAGACACAGGAAGTACTAGCTCAAGTGGTGAGTGAAGCAGGTGAGAGCACAGCCTTACTTCCTGTTGCTCTGAGAGCAGGCAGAATGGGGAAGCCATCCCAAGTCCCAAAGAGGTAGGGAGATGCGTAGTGGCCTCACAGAAGCACCCCAGTGTATAAGGTCAGAAGGTTCATGGAGCGTGAGACTGGATTACAGAGAACAAGAATAGGTAGTGCCCCTTCTATCAACGCCACTATTGTGCCAAATTGTCTTTTGGCAGACAAAAATGATAGGACCTACAACTTACGTTGGACATTGCTAAAACATTTTTTAAAAGTATTCCCTTAAATTTTGAACTCAAAGTCTACTTGGCACTTGTTTGGAAGAGATATGGGGGAGGGAGGCTTCACAGGCCTGCTCACCATCTGTAAAAAGGGCTGGATTATACAATACTAACCTTTGAGTGTCATAGATTTGCAAAAACATTTGGAAGAGCAGTACAAATATTTAAAGACTTAGAAGGGTGGGAAAAGCACTCCCAAGAGCCAGAATGCTGTTGCATTTCTGTTTTATTAATAGCTGAGCATATCTTTTGTCTGCTTTACTAAAACATACAAGCTTCTTATATAAAATTAGACTCCTGCCAGGGAAGTAGGGCTTCATCTCTCCCTCCTCTCAACCTGAGCTCTGTATCAGAACTCCTGTTGTGGCCTCTCTTCACTCTCTGCCCTCATTTCCAGGAGACGAAATCAGATCCTATTGAAATGTCTTGTTTTCCTCATTACTGTGTTCTCCCTCAACCTATCACCCCTAGCCCATCTTCACTTCTAAGTGTCAGCTTCCAATATCAATAAACACATTTTACCTGGAACTCCTACTAGCTACACCTANCAGGGTCCCAGAAAAATTCCCTGGCAGACAACATACAGCNACCACACTCTTCCAAGAACCAGAAAAGGCAACAGAAACCAAAGAATAAACATTCACCCAACAAAGTCAAGACCAGATATCAGCACNTAGAATTACAATAAACTTCAAACCAAAACTAATCAGAAGAGAGAGGGAAAGACACTACATACTCATTAAAGGAAAAGAACACTAAGAGTACAGTGAAATACTTAATATTTATACACCAAACATAGAGGCACCCAAGTTCATAAAAGAAATGCTACTACAGCTTAAATCAAATAGTGACTCTTACACATTGATAGTGAAAGAATTCAATACCCCATTCTTACCAATAGACAGGTTATCCAGACAAAAAGTAAACAGACAAATGCCGGAGCTAAGTAACATTACAAGCCAAATGGAACTAACAGATATTTAAAGGGCATTTCACCAACACACACACTAATTAAAAAAATACTTTCTTCTCAACACTTCATGAAACTTCTTTAAAACTGACCANGTACTCAGACACAAAGTAAGTCTCAACAGATACAAGAAAATGAAAATAACTCCCTGCATCCTATCTGACACCATGGATTAAAGCTGGATATCAACAACATGAGCAAGAGAAAGCTTACAAACTCACGGAAACTGAACAACTCACTACTGAATGAAAAATGGGTCAAGATAGAAATTTGGAAGGAAAATAAAACCTTTCTAGAATTGAACGGAAATGAAAGGACGACATATGCAAACTATGGTGCACNATGAAGGTGCTTCTAAGAGGCAAGTTCATAGCACTAAGTGCCTGTATAAAACAAATTGGAGGGATCACATATTAGTAACAATAGCATGCCTGAAAGTTCTAGAACAAAAAGAAGAAATAACACTCAAAAAGAGTAGATGGCAAGAAATAATCAAACTTGGAACTGAAATCAATAACATAGAAATAAAAAAAAAACTAGAAAAAGAATCAATGAAACAAAGAGTTGGTTCTTTGAGAAAATCAATACTGACAAATTGACAAATCCTTATCCAAGTGTAGTAAAATGCAGAGAAAAGATACAAATTAACAAATTTGATATGAAAAGGGAGACTTAACAACAGAGACCAAGGAATTCCAGAGAACCATAAGAATAAACTTTAAAAACAAATACACTAAATGCAGAGAGAGAAGATCCAAATTAACAAAATTAGAGATAAAAAGGGGGCACATAACAACTAAGACCAAGAAATTCCAGAGGATTATAAGGACATACTTTAAAAACTTGTGCTACACCAAATTGAAAAATGTAAATGAAATGGATAGTTTTCTCAGTAGATACCACTAACCTAAGTTAAATCAAGNTCAAATAAGCAATTTAAACAGATCTATTACTCCTTATGAAATAGAAGCAGTTTTTAAAAGACTACAAACCAAAAAACTTCCAGGGCCAGAGAGTTTTAGCACAGAATTCTACCAGTCTTTCAAATAAGAGTTAATGCCAATACGCCTCAAATTATTCCACAAAATAGAAACACAAGGAGCCTTGCACAATTTGTTTTACGAGGTTACAGTTATCCTGACACACAAAACACACAAAAACACAACAAAGAAAGAAAATTACAGACTAATTTCCCTTATGAACATAGGTGCAAAAATTTGCAATAAAATACATGCAGAACAAATCAATGAACACATCAAAAAGATCATCCACCATGGTCAAGTAGGCTTCATCCCAGAAATGCAGGGATAGGTCAACATAAATAAATGGATAAATGCAATCCACCATATAAATAAACTGAAAGATAAAAACCACATGGTCATCTCATTAGAGTTAGAAAAGGCCTTTAACAAAATCCAACATAACTTCATGATAAAATTCCTGGAGAGATTAGGGATACAAGGGAAATACCTCAACATAATAAAGATAGGTTACAGCAAGCCTATAGCCAATATAAATTTAAATGGAGAGAAACTAAACGATTTCCACTAAAATCAAGAACAAGACAAGGTTGTGCACTCTCTTCATAACTATTCAATGTAATATCTAAAGAATTAACTAGAGCAATAAGACAACTGTAGGAGATCAAGGGTATACAAATGGTATACAAAATGGAAAGAAAGAAGTTACAGTGCCTTTATTTGCAGATAATATAATATTATATATGTTATCCTTTAAATTGCACCAGGGAAACTCTTATAGCTGAAAAANAATTTCATTGAAGTAGGTGGATACAAAATTAACTCACAAAAGTCAGTACCCCTCCTATAAACAAATGACAAAATACCTAAGAAAGTAATCAGGAAAACAGCACCTTCACAATACCCTCAAATATTAATAAAATATCATTGGCTAACTAAAAACGCAAGTGGAAGAATTGTATGATAAAACTTTAAGACATTGAATAAAAGAATTGGAGAAGATACTAGAAGATGGAAAGATCCCCCATGCTCATGTAACAGTGAGATTAAAATAGTCAAGATGACCATCCTACCAAAAGCAATCTACAAATTCAGTACAATCTCCATCAAAATTCCAAGACAATTCTTCACAGATCGTGAAAGGNCAATTCTCAGCTTCAGATGGAAACATTAAAAACAGGATACCTAAGAGAGTCCTAAATAATAAAAGAACTACTGGAAGAATCACCATCTTACCCTCAAACTGTACTACAGAGCTGTAGTAATAAAAACAGCATGGGGTTGATACAAAAACAGACACATTGGTCAATGGAGTAGAGTTTAAGTCCCAAACACAAATCTACATATCTATGGACACCTGAATTTTAATAAAGAAGCCATAAATACACACTGAAAAACAGCATTGTCAACAAACGGTGCAGGTTCAACTGGATGACTGTATGTGGAGGAATCTAAATAGATCCATACTTATCACTCAACTCCAAGTGCATCAAAGACCACAAAATGAAACCAGATACACTGAATAGCCTTGAAGACAAAGTTAAAGAACACCCTTGAGCGCATTGGCACAGGAAAAAATTTTCTAAACAGGACACTGTTAGTGCAGGCACTAAGATCAACAATTAATAATTGAAACTGTAAAGCTTCTATATGGCGAAGGACATCATACTTCAGACAAAGAGGCAACCTACAAATAGAAAAAGATTAAACTTTGGCCATTTGTCATCAGAATTTGCTATTTTGCTGTGATATGATCTCTTTAATTATTTGTTCAAACATATTTATTAACCTTCCCCTATTGATGCATATGTAACTTTTATAGCTTTCTCATTTATATATTTTTATATCAAGATTATTTTATTAAATTATTCTTACCATTTTTCCTACAAAGCATTTTTCTGTTTACAAATTTGTAAATTATCTACCATCCAGAAACAGATTCCTATATACAAATTGATTGTATTTGTAATCCATATGATTCCTATATTGTAAATTGATACATATACCTAAATGCTCAAGTGCAAATACANGTATCTAACCATTTGGTTTTTTTTAGTCCATTATAAAAAAAATACCAGATAACTTAAACCACAATTATTTCTCATGGTTCTGGAANACAGTAACTCAAAAACAATATGTCTACTGGTTCTGTGTCTTCTGATGAGAAACTTCATCATCTTCATAATCTTCTCTTTGAGTCATCATATGACTGAAAAGAAACAAGGAAACTTTCTCTACCCCTCTATGAGGACAATGATAAGACTCATGGACGTTTCACTCTCACATCTGAATCACCTCNCAACACTTCTTAAACTATTACATTTGAGGTTCAGACTTCAGCATAAAGATTTGCAGAGAACANGGACAGTTTCATCTATGTGTATAATCAGAGCAAGAGTATTTTACTAATAAGCAACATTTATTAAAATTATCTTCTAATTCTCAGTTGGACGACTTCATATCTTAAAGCTATAGTTAGCTACACATAAATATTTGAATTAGAAATACAGTTAGTGAAGTGAAAAGCCAGTTTTTTCTAGATTAAATTGTAAAACCCTGAGCACTGTTTCTAATGTTCTAAAATATGCCATAAGGAAACTGCCTGGATCTAAGAGGGTTAAGTGTTTCTCAAACATTCCTATAAGAACTTTACTCCTCATTCATAAGGAAGTGATTGTCTGGTTAAACACAAGCAATATAATTTATTTCATTACAAGAAGCAGATGTTCAAGGCAGCAGAAATTAAAATCAAATGCTTCAAACAGCTAAAATTTTATGACCAAACTTATTATTTATACTTCCCCAAAGTAACAATAAAACTGCGTATTTCAGATCTCTTTGGGAAAAATTGAAATAGTTTACTCAAATAAATCCCTATAAAATCCATTAATGCAGCACTAATACAATGTAAAGGAGCATTCATTCCTGGAGAAAAGCATAGACAAAGTTGTTATAGCATTTATACTGCAACGCGTAAAAGTATAAGGTATTTCCATGTGTGCACAGTTATGAACAAAAGAAAATCTACANAGCAACAGTGGGGTGAGTTTTTAATCAGCACCGCGGTCTGTCATTTAGAGGAATTCATCAGTAGTGGAGCTTTCAGCGCACCCCAAAGTTGAGTATGACTTTCTCTCAGGGTTCACTTGAGTTATAAAACTCTGGAAACAATATTTGTATCATATTCATGCTGTTTCAAACAGTTTTTCTCTCCAATGATGTAAAAATGGCTAAACTCCCATATTCCTTTCTATAGTAAATAGATATCCCTGTTGTTTTTTTGTTTCAGTGATATATAACAATGTATGTCTGAGCTACTGTATCAGTTACAAAGACCCAGAGACACAGGAGCTGTGGTTGGGAAGTTCTCACTGTAGTTGTGCCTCAAGTAGATGCTGGTCATCAAGAACTAGGGAAATAGAGATGCCCATGGCTACATGAAGAGTCTTCTATCACCCCACTGTTCTATAGTGAACTGCTGCTAAAATAGGAGAACACATGAAGCAAGAAGAGATATTCAACCAAAGTGTAAATGATTGTGTGAGGAAAATGTTCTGCATGATCATAGAGAACNGATTCACAGAGTGCCAGAGTAGGAGGAGCTTTGCTAAGAATTATAGGAGCTGCTANTTTTATANCTTTGCAGAATAACAGAGGTGTGCCAAGTTTCCCAGTTCCCCAAACNACATTGTAAATTGTTGTATTTGTAGAAAGCCAGCTGACATTACATTGGATAATATTAAATANTTCCTGTGTTATGTATCATTCATTTGACTGAGAGTATACTGTCTACCATTTCATTGGTATTCTTTTTCCTATTGGCTTATATGTTNTGACATGACTGATTTGGTAGAGAAAAGAAAATCTTCATTGTCCATATTTTGTGATTGTTTTGACTTGTTTGGATGAGACAGAATCTCATGTACCCAAGGTTGGCCTCCACAAACTCTTATGTTGCCAAGGCTGGGTTTGAATGCCCTGGTTTTTAAATAGTTTTTTAGACAGATTTTTCTTTCTAATATTTATTGTGTAGCTATCTCCCCTAATTTTTTACAAAGGTGTCAAAAATACACTGGAGTGGGAGAAGTCATTCTGTTTCATAAGTGATGCTAGCAAAATTGAATACCCATCTATAAAAGAATAAAATTAGATCCATATCACTCACCCAGCACAAAAATCAATTTTAAGTGAGTTAAAGACTTGAATTTAAAACACAGAAACTGCTAGAGGAAACACACTTCAAGATATAGGTATAGGCAATACCTTTCTGAACAGGACTTCAATAATACACAAAANAGCCCCAGGAATTAACAAATGAGACTATGGGAAATTAAAAAGTTGCTACAAAGCAAAAAATCTATCAGCAGAGCAAACTGACAGCCTGCAGAGAGGAACAAGAGCTTTGTGAGCTGTGCTTCAGTCTGGGTTTAATATCTAGAATGTATAAAGAATCATAGAGATGGAGAGACAACTCAGTCATTAACGGCTAGGCTCACAACCAAAAAGACAAAAGAATTATTTTTTTTTAAAGTGCATACCAAAAAATGAAACTGCCAATCAGCTATTGGGCTAATCAAACAGATGGTTCTCAAAAGAAGCAGCACAAATTGTCAATAATCATTTAAAGAGTGTTCAACACCCTGAGTTATCAGGAAAATGAAAATGAAAACTACTTTGAGATTCTATTTCATCCCAGTCAGGATGGCTATCATCAAGAAAAAGAGAAAACAACAATGTTGTCAAGCATGAANAAAAAGGTGAACACTTGTTCACTGCTGATAGAAGTCAACATNGGAACAGCTATTGTGAAAATCAGTGTGAAGGTTTCTCAACAATGTAAAAATAGAGCTTCCACAAGATTCAGCTAAGCCACATCTGGGCATATACCTCTATGGTAGGGTTCTATATCCTATCACAGAGATACTTGCTCATCTAAATTTATTACTGTATTATTCACAATAACAGGGAAATAGAGGCAGCCTAGATGTCCATCAGATTAATGGATAAGGAAAATGCGTACACATAGACAGTAAAGTTGTGTTCAACTGTAAACATAAATGAGATCATGAAATCTGCAAAAAAAAGACGGGGGTGGATCTGGATAGTATTATATTAAGCAAGATGATTCTGACTCAGAAAGATGAAAATTATGTGTCCTCCTTCATGGGAATATTTTAACTTAAAATGTCAATATATGTGTACAAGAGCCGTTGAGTGTGGGTATAGGTTGTGAAACTAGTGATTAGACCACAAGAGGCAGAAAAGAATTGCTGAGGAGGAGGAAATGGTGATAGGACATCAAGAACATGAAAGCTAAAAGGAGGCTATGTGGGATGGAAGAATAATGGGGTAGTTAGGGAAATGGGGAGAAGATGAAGAAGGAGAAGGAACAAAAATAGGTGAATCTTGTTTGTAATGTGATTTACTAGTGTATTTCTATAACCTACTATTTCTAAAATGAACACTTATCATTCTCTCCAGGTNAAAATCTCTAACTCTCTATGAGGTATGTTATTTTCAAATTTCTCTGGTTTGGGCAATATTATAATACCACCAAAATTCAATTCCATTCAAGTTCTAGCAAACTCATAGGATTTTGAAAATTCTTTCTGTCATCACATACAACTGTTTTGACAAACTTCAAGAATAGTAACCAATATAAAGTATTATAAATTCCAGTATATATTTTGCTGTAGATTGTAGCAGAGGTCCTGTGTTGTTGTTCCCTTTGGGGGAGGGGGCCAAGTAGGCTCNAAGTCAAGACACACAGACTCTGGGAGAATGTTGAAACTACAAGCTCAGTTTATTCAGGAATACCCTCCACCCCACTCTGGGGGAAGGTCTGATGAATATGTATCTGCTGGTGTGACATGGCTGCCTCTCACTGGTCTAGGTCATCTCCAGGTCGTGTTTCAGCTGCTGTTGCTAAGGCCCTTAGGCAGACCCAGGCTGGCTCTCAGAATGTATCTTTTTTACTGGTTTGGGCCAGCCGGCCCTCAAGCCTCTCTGGGATGAGTCATCCCACATATCCACCCTTTTTTTTATTATTTTATAGGACATGCTCAATGGGAGCTAGGGTGCATTGCCCTAACCTTGTTGATCCCACCTCAGGAGAGCTCAGCATAATGGACAATGCCTGACTTGGGTTGGCTTGCCAAACAAGCTTGTACCCATCTTTGACTACCAGCCCTAGAAGAGCATCAATCCTGGAGAGCAGTCCAGGTGGTGGGTTTTAGGCAGCAGCCTTCTGCATCTCAGTGAGCCATGCATGCATTATCTCTCTAGGAGGACTTTGATCTAGGTGTCGAGAGTCAATAAAACCTGTAGGGTCACCTTTGTGGCCGCCTTCTGTTGGTGAACCTGTTGCAGAAGATATTTGAACAAGATAAGGACTAGTCAAAAATTCAGCCTCAAGGACATGGATGGGATATATTTATTGTGTCAATTGAAGTCTTTCTGGTGATGCATTAGCAACCTTGTAGAGGTTTGATGTCTAGGGTCGCATGCCAGTAATGACATGACCTTTACTAATGCCGCAGTAGGTGGAGCAAATCATACATTACCCATCTGAAGCTTCTTCTTTGGCCAATGTCTCTTGGTCTGTTGCTGGACACACATCTCTGGAGGGTATCCATATCAGCGTGGTGGTATTCTGGGGAAAAATTCAAGCATACCCTCACCCCCAGGTTATTGGGGGAGCAGGAAGTTGCCATTGAAGGGTGATGAGATCCCTCCAACACACGAAAGGCAATGGTGTCTCCTGAGACAAGTAAATAAGAGTATTGTTCAATTTGGGCTGTNTGGCAGAGTTAACATATGGTCCTCGGCCTGTGGGCATCTCAAGAGAAACAGCGATGTTGTACTGCATATTAAAACAAGTCTGAGCCTCAGCGTGTTCATCATAGGCAGCTCACAAATTAAGGAAGACCACAGGCTCCAACACAACCTTAGTTAGTCTGTAAGTGTATTATTGCCCATTGCCGTAGGACTTGCTCAAAATACAGCCAGTCAGGACCTGATTCATTAGTGGCCTTGTGGACCAAAGACAGGTCTGCAAGTGTGGTAGGTATTCATGGCTGGCTGCATTGGGGCCCACATTAACTGGAAATGCCATGGTGGGCATATGCGGCACCATAGGTGGAATAGGCTGGGAGTCATGAGGAGCAGCTGGCTCAACAGGCAAACATCCAGGCAAATTACTCTGTGAATACTGCAGTGAGGGGGGGTAGCCACTTGAGGCATGGGGGGAACAGAGAGAGGGACTGCTGGTATAGGCTTGGATGCTGCCACAATCATTTCCTCTCTCTTTCCATCTCTTTCCTTTACTTTATGCCTATTTTTATTTGTCTCCTTGTCAGCAGAGGCACAGGAAATATCAGTCATGGATGGAATGAAGGTAACAGATAAGTTGGTGTTACATTGTTCCTGGCAGTGTTTATTGTGGGCCAGTAGTGGAGAACTTTAGGCCAGCGAACAAAATGGGCATAAATAACAATTGAAGGGTTACTCCTGAGGCCATTTCCCTTTTTCTGGTTAGGAACAGAACTCTCATCCAAAAAGACTAGGTTTCCACATGTTCCCTGGAGGGGCAGCAAGCACTCGTAACTACTGAGCCATCTCTCCAGGCATCACAACCCACAAGCATATGCATGCACTCACAAACACAAACATATGCACACACATATACACACACACCTAAAAGCAGTCAGACCATGGCTCCATTTCTTGAGGGACCAGCCCTTATATGGAAACACCAGGCAAGCCTGAACGAGAATATGTGCCACAAACAGACTCACAAACAAGATAAACGAAAAGAAAAGCGGGGGTCCCAGCATTTACCTGTTGAAGGGACCGAAATCACACAATGTAGAGGAGCCTACTCACCGAAAAACACCGCTCAAGGGGGCTTTTAAACCAGTGCCGCACATGAGTAAGGGGAGACAAACAGTTCCTGTTCCAGCACCAAATGTCCCGGGTTTCGGCACCAGATGTAGCAGGAGTCCTGTGTTGTTGTTCCCTTTGAGGGAGAGGGACAAGTAGGCGCGAAGTCAAGACACACAGACTCTGGAAGAATGTCGAAACAACAAGCTGAGTTTATTCAGGAAGAAGCAAGCCTTACATATCCTCCACCCCACTCTGGGGGAAGATCTGATGAATATGTATCTGCTGGTTGACATGGCTGCATCTCATTGGTCTAGGTCGTCTCTAGGTCGTGTTTCAGCTGCTGTTGCTAAGGCCNGTAGGCAGACCCAGGCTGGCTCTCAGAATGTATCTTTTTTACTGGTTTGGGCCAGCTGGCCCTCAAGCCTCTCGGGGATGAGTCAACCCACANTAGATAAGCTGTATATTTCATGATCTTCTATCTTAAAAGATACTGGGCCAGGCATGGTACTATATGCCTTTAATCTGGGCACCTGGAAGGCAGGGGCAGTTAGTTGGGTCTCTGTTACCAGTGGGCCACTTTGATTTATATAGTGAGTTCCAGGCCCATGGGGCTGGGCTACATAGTAACACTGTCTCAAAATACATAGATCTGTGTGTGTGTGTGTGAACTGTCTTATTAATCCATCAATTCAACATTAGCTAAGAAACTTAGTATTTAATTTATTAAATAACTTATTTAAAGGACATATGGTTTGACTGAGTGACTGAAATATGACTGCACCAACACTGAATTTATAAGCACAGTAAAATTAATCGAGAAATAAGGAATGGTGTCCAAAGCCATGGATAATTTGTAGTACATGCTACAGTAACTCTCTTCCTTTTAAGAACCATTTGTTTTCATAGCAGAGTCACTGAGCTTTTTTACTGACATTTTAATAAAACAATTTCTTAAGTAATTAATTTTATATTTAGTCTCTTTAATTCCTCATCTCAGTATGTCTTGTTAGTTAACTGGCTGTATCAGTTTTCCGTGGCTATTTACTATCAATGAGCCAAACTTTTCTCATTTATTACTAGGAAGCTAAAGGATTTGAATTTACTTTCCTCTAAGTGGCCTTAATCACATGTCACTCAAAATGCCCATGCACTCTTTCTTTCTTAGGTGTTGGCAGCTCCTTTTGGGACCACTAGGTCTCCAATAATGAGAGACTTATTATTAATTATGAAACCTTGTCCTTTAGCTTAGGCTTGTTCCCCACTTGCTCTTATAATTTAAATTAATTTGTTTCTATTAATCTACATTCTGCCACATGGCTTTTTATCTCTCCTCCATTCTGTACGCCCGACTTCTTCAGTGTCTCACTGGCATCTTCCACCACACCAGATTCTAACCCAGAGTTCCTCTGCCTGAAAGTCCTGGCTAACCTCTCCTGCCTAGCTGTTGGCCATTCAGCTCTTTATTAAACTAATCAGGTGCCTTAGGCAGGCAAAGTAAAACAGTGATGCATCTTCACACAGTGTCAACATATAGAGGCTCTATTTTTGAAAATTTGGTTAGTGTCCTATAGTTATAAAGAATTGTCCTCTTTGAGTCATNCTTTTCTTTCAAGATTATTTTATAAAAGAAATTTTGAAAAATATAATTATTTTCTATTATTTGAAGTAATATAATTACAGTATATACTGATAATGGGATAATATTGTACAACATCACTTCCTCCAAAGCTTTATTTTTTTGGTTCTTTTAACATGAGATTAAAACTAATTAAGGGTCAAAATTTAGATTTACAATGTATCAGGATTCTCTAAAAACCCAAAAAGCAATTGTGAGGAATAAATAACTTTATTTCTAAAAAATGTCCTCCCTGAATATAATTGCTTATCTTTTATAGTTCATTGGAAACTTTTGAGCATCATTCAAATTTTTCCCAGCAGGAACTGAACCAAGAACATAATTATGTCANAGAAAAAAACTAAATCCAGGCTGATGAGAAAGCTCATCAGGTAACAGGTAACAGGTAACAGTGCTTGCCACCAAGCCTAACAACCTAAATTTGGTCCCCAGAATTCACCTGATGGAAGGAGAGAACTAATTCCCACAAGCTGTCCTCTAACCAACCACCACATGTGTACATGTATACATGCACAAAAGTAATTAAATAAAAATAAATAAATGTGAAAATAAAAAATAAGAACTTACTCTCGAAACAGTAACTATGTAGAAAATCTTGAAGTTAGATCCTGAAATGCCATATTTGATTCCTATAATTCTCTAAATTACTAAAGAAATTAGCTACTTTATTCTGTATTTATAATTATTTTTCATTCCAACTATTCATCTGAAAGTTCAATTTGGGGATAAAACTGGACATGTAGTGGATATTTTATCCCAAATTGGTGAATTGCTGTAGGACTGAAGATTGGCAGAAACACATATCACGCTTACAGAACTCACTTCAATGTTTAAATGGACAATATAATGCACTTTTATTGTGAGTACTTTCTTGGATTATTTGATATAAGTGGAACCATCTTTAAAGAAAAGTACTTACTTGGTTTTACTTATGAAATCCCATTTCACTTATTGAGGGGAAGTTGTTGAGATGTGAAAGGAATTCTAGGAATGAATCATGTCCCATCCCAGGCCCTGTACTGCCCTGTCATGTGACTGGCGGCAGAGTTGTCCATCATGCATGGATCTAGACCTCAACCCATTCTGGTGCTTTGGAGTTGTTGGCTTTTTATCCTGGAGTCGCAGTTGGTGTCATTTCCAGAACTGCTTCAACTTGTGTTTTCAGCATAACTATCAGATTAAAAACTCTCACTGCAAAATCATCAACTTAAAAAGCTCTAGAGTCACCAGAGAGATTAGCTTCTAAGTAAATCAGTNATGGATTCTCTTAAGGTAATTGAAGTGGGACAACCTCATGGTGGGAGGCACCATTCCCTGGGCTGGGATCTTGAACTGCAAGAAAGTGAGTGAGATGAGCACAAGTCACCATTCTCTGCATCTTGTCTCCAAGTGCAACATCACCAGACTACTGGAGCTCCTGCTGCCAGGACATCTTGGCCAAGATGGACTTTACACTTGAACCATGAGCCAAAACAAACCTTTTCCCTTACGTTGCTTTTTGTCACAGCAACAGAAAGAGAAGCTGGGCTGCTAAGCAAGAGCACTTCATACATGATAATAGCTAGAATGGATGAAGCATTTACATGCCAGACCCAAACTAAATACTTGAACACCTCAGTTCTCTCTTTTTTTCCTACATATATGTACTTGGTATTTCTGTTATATAGGTGAGGAAATAGATGAAGTTCACACTGTTTTTTTATTCATTTATTTATTTTTTTATT
>LZPO01066288.1:31893-44418 GCA_001675575.1 Neotoma lepida
ACCAAAACTCATACATTACACTGCATTGTTGTTTTGATACTGTTTTGAGGTTTAAGTAAGAAAGTAACAGAGAGACATCTAGAATCATGTAATTGTTATATAATGTTATTATTGAAAANTGCTCTAAAATATTTGCCACAGAGAGAAGAACTGGAAACTGATCCCCACCAGGTCTAACATGAGACAAAACATAAGCAAGGAGTGGGCTGTGAGAGTGACCCACAGGCCTCAAGCCTTTGTTCATCCATTGCCATTGAGTCTCTAGCATTTGTCCTAGCTCTGACTCATGTCCTTCTTTGAAAATATTCCTTCTTAATAAACTTTCCCTTCAGTCAGGCAGTGGTGGCACACGCCTTTAATCTCAGCACTTGGGAAGCAGAGGCAGGCGAATCTCAGTGAGTTGGACACCAGCCTGGTCTACATAGTGAGTTCCAAGACAGCCAGGGCTACACAGAGAAACCATGTCTCAAAAAAAGCAAAAATAAATAAATATAAACTTTCCCTTCTACCACTAAAATAAAACAGTACAATAAAGTGATAAAATATCATCTGCCACATTTTATATTCAACTAACTTTGACAGTATATTTGAAAACAAACACTAAGGTGTTTACATTATCTAGTACTCTTGGTTATTAGTGCAAACAGTAATGACTCAACAGCTCTCTGATGGTGTTTGAGAGATGATTTGCATAGCTTTACTTATCTGACTACTGAAATACTGCATCATGATGTGTGGACTACAAGTTCCCAATAATGACAGTCTAACACACAAAATCTGACAAGCTCTCCTTTGGGCAATNTCCCTGTACTCAGGCCACTCTCAAACAGAATGGGAAACTGTTCAAATCTCAAGAGCCAAGTATGGTGGTAGTTTATGTTTATCATTCCAACATTTGCGAGGCAGATGCAGGTAGGTCAGGAGTTCAAGGACAGCTTCAACCACATAGCTGAAGTTAGCCTGGGCTTCATGAGACTATAAATAAATAAATAAATAAATAAATAAATAAATAAATAAATAAATACAAACAAACAAACAAATAAATAAGCTACCTACCTCAGAACCCAATTGTGCTGGACTTCCACCATAAAGGCCTATTCACCCTTTCTTTTGAAAGATGCTGATAATAATGATTCAGTCTCAAACTTAACCAAAACAAAGCTACATTGAAAGATCTTGGCCTGTAGTGTGTTCTTTAAAAAATATTGTGCTCAGGATTACCTTTACCATGGCTAACTCCAGTTAATTTTCTTTGTGGTCAAGTTCCTTGAAGACTCTTTCATTCTAAGAAACATGAGTTTAAACTATCTATACTTGGGAGTTAAATAGTTAAATAGAAAATAGTTAAATAGAAAAACAAAGTGAAATAATCACCAAATAATCCTTCCAGTGCCATTTCTCCAATGCTCTCTTACAATTGAGTCTAAAAGTTACTCACACTGTTTTTATTATATCCATTATGTGCTGTCTCAACATACGCATGTGTTCACTAAGTGTTCACTAAGGACAGGAAACTGTCCTTATATTTTTGGTTGGAGACTACATAATTCTGTCTCCCAGATCTTCATAAAATACCTAATAGATTATCGTAAACTGCAGTCACTCAGTGTTTAAATGCTTAGTTATTAACTACCTTTCTTTGTTGAGGCCTATTTCAAACTAAATGGGAAGAGAAGAAATTCTCTAATAAAATAGAAAAGTTTAAAGTCAAATTTCTTTACTATGAAGTTAGAGTGTGGTAAGGAGGGGAGGAACATGAAAATGAATTTTTTTTCCAGGTTAACATTTCTTGAAATAGTCTCTTATTATTGTTTAATTAGTTCAGCATTCCACTAAAGTGCTGTTGGTGTCATCAATGATGCCTTGAGGATGACATTGCAGTCTACCAACTATGTAGTACCCAGGATCTCCTTAATAGTTCCAGATTGTTCTCTGGCTAAAGATAACACCTGTCAAATAATATTGACAATCTCATCAAAGTTGTATTCCTGTTGTGTTTTATGTTTTCCTGCTGCTTCCTATCTCTTGGCAGCTCCTTGAGGGCTTTGATGATCAGGGCAGAGGCAGAAGGGGCAACCTCAGCCTTGGTCTGTCTGTTCTGAGAGTTAATTTCACCATCATCCTTAGAACTTCCCAATCCTGTGTTGCCTTGACAATGTCATCACCAACCTCTTTTGGAGATGGGCCCAGGAAATGGATATTGGGGGCCAAGGTAGATGTAGCACCAACCTTGCTCCAGTGTACCTCAAGTACATGACTTTGATCTCATTGAGACCAAACTTGAGTGGTATGGTCAAGGTGAATGATGTCAGAAAAACCTGGATTTGGGATAACCAAACAAAATGCTCATTAGTTTCCTCCAAGCCCAAAGTCCTGAAAATAAATTTTAAAGAGTAAATTTAATAATGATCACTAAAGGTGGGGAAAATGTGAGTAACTTTCTTGTGGCCAAAGAGATCACAGGCATCTCTCTAGTAGTGTGTGGATGGTTAATGTGATGATAATCTTGACTGTCAACTNGATAGAATGTCTCTCTTCATTTCTCTTCCTATTGCAGTGACAGAATATCCAGACAAAGGCAACTGAAGGGAAAGTAAGTCTGCTTCAGCTCACAGTTCAAGGTAGAGTCTGTCATGGTGGGAAAGGCACAGCAAGTGGAGCTTGAAGCTGTTGGTCACATTAAGTTCACAATTGGAAAAACACAGCAAGTGAGGCATGTGTTCTAGTGTAGCAGCCTGGTTTCCCCATTTTATACAGTTCAGAGCACCAGTCCTGGTAACAGTGCCACCAACAGAGGGTGGGTTCCCACCTCAGTTAATATAATCAAGACAATCCCATACAGACAAGCCCAGAAGCTCCTCTCCCAAGTGATTCTAGATTCTGTCAANTTCACAATGAACACTAACCATGGTAATTGTCTGGAAGCAAATCTCTAGGCATGTCTGTGAGAGATTATCTAGATTAGGTTCACTGTTATGGAGAAATTGAACCCTAACTATGAGTGGAACTATTCTGTGAGCTGCATATTAGATGGAGTAAAGAAGGGAAAGCAAGCTTCCTCACTTCAGACAAGATGTGATCAGCTGCCTCAGGCTTCTGCAGCCATTGTGGACTAGAATGTCAACTGAGAGCCAAAATAAGCTCTTTCTTCATTAAATTGCTTTTTTAAGTAAGGCATTTTGTTACAGTGGTGAGGAAAGTAACTAACGAAACTGTGTATTGTTATCTTTACTAGAATGTTTAAGGTCAGTAGAGATGGAAGTTAGCCTATAGAATAGTAGTGATGAAATATTCTTGCCACAGTGGCTCCTGTTACGTTAATGCTGATGAATTTTTGGATACTTAAATATCTATAAATCTACCTCTCATTAGAAGTGATTATAAAATGTTCCTAATTTGCTTATTAATTGAAGGATAAAATATTTCATATGCATTTTAATATTAGTATGAAAAGCCTAATTTTATCATTTTGAAAAATATCCTTTAGTTTCAGGTGCAAAATTAAAGCAGTTGACTAAATTATTGAATTTACTGCAGTGAGAGAAGAGGTCAAGAAAGACTTCATGCAGCTGTTAATATAAGGAATATTATTGAAAATACTAAGAAATCTCCTAACTAATGAGAAGAAAGCAATTATAGTGAGAAGGAATTGCAGGCATAAAAGCTCATGAATTTGAAGTATTATTTAGTTGTTCAACAATAAGAAAAGAGGAAGAAGGGAAGCTAAGATACAGCTTGGAGTGTCAGCAACTTTGAGTAGAAGACAAATCATGGAAACAAAAGAAGTGTGATTCAGGATAATAAAAGGGTAAATGACAAGAATTCTCTGACAGCTCAGAGGAAAGGCATGAAATTTAGAAAGATAAGTTAATTAAGACTGTTTGGAGGAGCTAGATTTGGGGTAATCTTTAAAAATGAATAAAAATCATGAGCTTGGAGAGAAAATGATGAATAGCTTAAATCACTCTTGTGAAGGACTCTAGTTTAGTTCCCAGCACCCACATCAGGAACACACAACTGTCTATAATGCCAACTCTAATGAATCTGGTACCCTCTTCTGGGCTTTGTGGGCATTTGCATGCTCATGTACAAGCCCACATATAGACACATACATACAAAGGTAATTATAGCTAAAATATTTTTAATTGCTCTAAATAGAAAAGACAGGATGAGTAATTGAAGCAGAGGAGAAAGTGTATATGGGGACATGGACTCCTGACTACAACAAACTAAAAATACTTCTGTGTTGCTGGGTTGCAAATGCTAGCCAACTTTCAACTAGGGGAGGAAATGTTTAAAATAATTAAGTAGTGTCATCCTTACTTTATGCTCATAGCTTCTCCACCTTGAACTCTGCACAAACCATAGCCCCCTCCAAAAATAATCTCAATTATAGTACAAACGGTTTATTTTCTTCTCCTATGAATCAAGACAGTCAATAGAGTGTCTACATCAACATATGCAAATTATCCTTCTGTTTATTCTCCCCTCACTCCATTATCCTGCCCCTAAGGTTTTCTTGGCTTTTTCTTCTCTTACAATTCCTTACTGCAGGCATGGAGTTCATCCCTGAGGTGTACATCTGATGGGAAGTCAAGGTCTTCAAAGTGTGGGATTCATATGACAAACAAATCTTCTGGACAATATGTATTGCCATTCACACAGTCATATGACGTATTATTATTTTAAATTATCTGTCTTTTTAAAAAAAAATCTTTTCTGTCAGTATGAAATGTAGAGAAAGAAAGATAGAGATAAAAAAAGAAAGATTTTTCCCAATGTATTCACTAAAGTTTTCTGCTTTCATGAAGCTGTATTTCTTTGCTCAATCAACAGTGCAATTATTTATTCAATTTATTCTATATACTTACTCAGAATCCNTAATTGTGAGTAAGTATTCTTTCTTTTATGGAACATTGGCGATCATCACTAATAAGATTTTAATGTCTTTTTTGGCAAATTAATAATTGCCAATCCCACATCATTATTTCCTTTCTAGTATCTTCTTCAGGGAAAGCCATAAATCAGAGAACCAGACAAGATTATGTGCAGGATGTTATCCTTGGGTACTAGAGTCTGGAGACAGCCACTGGAGTTACCAGTTTCTTGTGTCCTAAAACAAAAAACATGAACAGAGACAGAGGTAGAAATAAAAGCAGACACTCCATTTAAATACACACACTTCCAAGGGATAAAAGACCAGAGGTGGGGAAAAGGTAGGAGCTTAACAGTGCTATGCCTCTGTTGAGGTCCTAGTCCCTTATGGGTCCTTAGCACGAACCTATTTTCTCACACATTTTCCTACAGTGATTGCTCCACACTTGTTCTGTTGCTTTTTGGCCTTGGTCAGGAAGGTGTCTGATCTTCCTCTTGACCAACTGGTTTCTTTCACATACTTCTCTGACACCCTTACTGTCCTCCCTATTCTATGTCAAGAATATCTAAAGGAGGTCATTTAGTCAAATCCTTCAGGCCCAAAGACTAGAATCCCTGTTTTTAGGCTTCTGATCTATTATCTTTCAATCATTCTCTACATGCTAGAAGTCCAGGAATCTGAAGCTCATTGCCTACAACTGGGAGATATTAGTAATACAAACAATGCCTGTTTTCACATTGAGAGATATAATTTCAGATGCATCTTTGTTTTATATTAATCCATTCTCATTTTTTAATCATAGCATTCATACTAAACCAAAACATCTCCATATTTTCTGACTAAAGAAACTGAACAACTTTGGTAGGTGTGCAATCTTATTTCAATAACTCGGTGATTATGTCCTANTAAACTCAATTGTACTAGATTTGGATAAAATAAGTGGGATGTGCTGTCCATGAGGACATCTTTCACTTCTCTCTCTCTCCTTACAAGGAGCTTGAAAAATGTGAGCTCCATGTTTTATGGGAGCAAAACATTATACACCTCCTTCCCAGGCAAAATGAGTTTGTAATGACCCCCAGAACAACACTCAAGCAATTTAAAATACCAAAAATAGAAAGAAATTCAATGTATTTAAATTAAAAAATAAAGGTGAACCCAGGAAGCATGACTTCTATAATTTTCATGAGAATTTTTAAATATATTTATGCTGACATGATGAGATTTTAGAATTATCTTAAATAGTTGACACCTTAGTTTGATAAACACATGGACTGTGTTCTCATTTTTTCTAGGAAAGCAACTTCAACTTCCAGTAGAAAGAGGTCAAAGGAAAGGCACAGCCAGAACATTGAATTCACACAGGGCTCACAGGTCTCTTAAAGCACTAGTAATTGAATGTGTGGATTAAACAAGGCATCTGTTGTAACTGGAATTCAAATATCCTCTTTTGTTGAACGATTGTGTTATTTTTAATTGTTTGGCAATTAAATTTTACTCAACACACTAATAAAATAATGCATTATGTGGAATGTTTTCAAAAAATTAAATGAACTAAACAAAGCACAACACAGCTTATGTTTACTTTTGCTTATAAAGAAAAAGAAAAATACATGAACATATGCCTTCATTATAAAAATACTACATTGTTACATACAAATAGTTGATGGGAAAGGGTTACTTAGCATGTATGGCTGAAGTGGCAGTCTTTATAAAGACCTTTGTATACAATTGTAGTTTATAGAAGCATGCCAATCTTCTATATATTAAATAAATCAAAATTAACAAGGATGAAAAATATCAAGGAGAAGAAATGAGATAGGACTAAAACAGAAAAACCAAGAAGCTAAAACTAAAATAAGCAGATGAGTACAGCTGTATTTCTACTAAGATACCACAGAGAAAATGAGCTCAAGCATCAAAAGAAAGAGCAGGGCGGGGGAGGNGGGCGTGGAATCTGGCACTATTTTCCCACAGATTTCATATTAGTTGCAAAGGAAGCAAAGAACACAATTGAGAAGTGGTGCAATACTGCGCTCAGGTGAGCACAGTGAGCATCAAAATGAGGACCACACAAGCCAGCGTGCCTCAGGACGCACTGCCACTGATAGATACAACCACAAACTTGTGACTTCTCCACAGGGATCACAGGGCCTGACTCTATTTGTGAAGGAGCATTAGTGAACCCCAAATTGGAAAAGGTTTGATTTTAAAATGTGAGATATAGTGGAGAAACTTACAATCTTCAAGAATCTTAAGTTTAGAAAAATCAAAACTTAGCAATAGTCCTTTAAAAAAATCAAATAACTTCAACACCTGATATTCTAAACTCTGAGAATAAAGGTGCGTAAGGGGCATTGAAAGGTCAGTTGACAAAGCTAGAATCTATTAACAAATGAGAAAAACTTACCATTGTTAAATTGTTGTTGATGTTGTTGTTGCTCTTTAGAAGCAAATAATTCATTAGGCCTATTCTTTTCATAAATTGCAGGATTAGCTGGGTAGGATCTCACTCTGAGGACAGCAATCCCTTTATTTCATTTCTACTTATCTCTTTCACTACAAGGCACAGCTCCAACGTCAAGTTTCCTGGTGCTCTTTTTCTCCTCAAACTATACATTTTGAAGGGAAGCAGACAGACAATTTTCAGGCCTTCATTCTCCCTTCCTTCCTCTCAACCAATCTCCCAGTCTCATCCCCTACTCTGTAGCAGACTACTTCCTATGGCCTCTCCTCACTCTCTGCCCCCATTCCCAGGGAAATAAGCAGATCCTGGTGGCACACTATGGTTTCCTCCCTCTTGTAGACCTCCTCAGCACCCTCCTTCTACCCATCTCCATCCCTTAGTGTCAGCTCCTAATACCAAAAAACATATATTAACTGGAAACCCCAGTGGCTACACCTGGCAGGATCTCAGAAGCATTCTCTACCAGGCAACCGACAGCCACCAAACTCTCCTAAGAACCAAAGGGCAATAGAAACCAAGGAACAAAACACCTACCCAACAAAGGAAAGACTTGACATAAGCACCTAGAATTACTATCATCCCAAGCTCAGATGCCTAGATGACAGTGTAAAAACACAATCCAAAACAGCCAAGATGATATGTGTCCATCAAAGCCAAGAAACTCTACTACAGTAGGCCTTGGGAAATGGAAAATAGCTAAAGCACAAGACAAGGNCTTAAAAATAGCTTTAGGAATATGATAGGGGTCCTTAAAGAGGAAATGAATAAATCCATTAAAGAAATCTATGAAAATGCAAACAGTGGAATGAAATGAAGAAAAGAGTTAAAAAATTCAAGTGGAAATAAAATCAACAAAGGAAACCCAAAATGTAGGAAAACTGGGAATGAAAAATCTAGGAACTCAAACAGGAAACTCAGAGGCAAGCCTCACCAACATAATACAAGAGATGGAAGAAATAATATCAGTCATTGGAGACACAATAGAAGAAATGGATACCTCAGTCAAAATATTAAATCAAAAATAAGGGCACAAAACATCCAGGAAATCTGGCACACTATGAAAAGACAAAAATCTATGAATAATAGGAATAGAGGAAGGAGAAGTAACCCAAGTCAAAGGCACAGAAAATATTTTCAACAAAATCATAGAAGAAAATTTCCTTAACATAAAGAAAGAGATGCCTATCAAGGCACAAGAAACATATAGAATGCCAATAGAGANAACTAGAAATTTCCCTCTGCATATAATAATCAAAACAATAAATATATAGAACAGAAAAGATTTTCTGAACAGAACACTTATAGCACAGATCCTAAAAACAGCAATTAATACTTAGAACCTCATGAAACTGAAAAGCTTTACAGTAAAGGACACCATCATTCACACAAAACAGCAGGCTACAGAATGAGAAAAGGTTTTTTTTTTTTTACCAACTACAGATCCAATAGACAGCTAATATCCAAAATATATAAAGAGCTCAAAAAGTATGGGACATCAAGAAAATAAATAACCCAAATTTTAAATGAGGTACAGAGCAGGGTGGTGGTGGCATACACCTTTAATCCTAGCACTTGGGAGGCAAAGGCGACTGGATTTCTGTGAGTAAAAAGTATTGTTTAATTTTTTTAAGTTTTAAAATGTTATACTGTGATGAATGACAGAGAAAGTCCTGCTCAACATTTGGCCTAGCTGTGGGTAGAGCACAATGCATCAACAGTGGTCCCCAACAGAGGGCGACTGTACCCAAAGAGTAACATAACACAGCAAGCATTCTGGAAAGAACAGGAAAGCAAAAACTAGATTAGGAGACTGTTTCGTGGGTAGAAGTGAGACAGCCTTCTCGGAACTTATTGTTCTTAATTAGATGGTAAACTGCCTGGAAATCAGTAGTTCACACCACTTCCACTTCATTTGATGTTACAGTATTTCTAGCCCTTCTTCTGTGATATCTCCTAAGCTTTGACTAGGGTGTGTGTGAAATATATGTACCATTTATGGTTATGCATTTACAGTCTGTTGAAATCTTTTACCACAACAATTTCATGTGTAAAAAGAAATATAATATTTTTACAGTCATAACATGCAAAGCAAAAAAAAAAATGACAGCAACAGAAGAGGAAGTCCAACCAGGTGTTGCGTTCCTCAGTGAATATGAATGTGCTGGATTGAAAGATGACAGTGATGACTCATAGTGACACACACAGATGGCATGAGGTTTCTGGGAAACAGTACAAGTCTCCCACCATATTTTCAGCAGGGCCAAATGGCAACAGATAAGTACGCCACACACATCCAAATCCTCTCCAACATGAGACATGGGTAGTAAGTGGTTTTCACCCAAAGGGGTCATGAAGAATTACTCTCTTCAAGCAAATACGTGGTGGATGAAAAGAACATGTTTATAATGGAATTGGAACTACACAGCATATTTGCTGCATATGACTGCTGTAGGCATAGTAGGAATTGTTGAAATAGAAAACAGAAGTAACACGATGCCTCATCCTAGGTGATGTGCAGCTATTGTGAAAAAGAGTGACATTAGGAATCAAAAACACGAGGATGAATATCTTATATGATCTCTGAGAAGAGCAGAGAAGAAAATGGTGGAAGTAATCCTGGAGGCGCTGATTGTGGTGACTAGTAGTGTCAGAAGCCTGAGATTAAAGGACACCAGACTGCCACCTCTCAACTCTCCTTTCCTTCTTATTAGGTCACAATGGTCATGTGCATTTTCCCAAAATCCTGCAATTAACTACGTAATTTAAATACCCCCCAGTGAAACGAGAAAAGAAATGAAGTGTGTATTGTCAGGGAAAGAAATGTTCTCCCAGCCCCTTCTCTTCATCAGCGCAACTGGACACAACTTCTGGTTCTCACACTATCAGAGTGTCTTAGTTAGGGTTTCTACTGCTGTGAAAAGACACCATGATCTTGGCAACACTTATAAAAGAAAACATTTCATTGGAGTGGCTTACAGTTCAGAGGTTCAGTTCATTATCATCATGCAGGACATGGTGGCGTACAGGCAGACATGGTGCTGGAGAAGGAGCTGGGAATCTACATCTTGATCCAAAGGCAACAGGAAGTGAACTGGGTCACTGGCTGTGGCTTGAGCATATGTGAGACCTCAAAGCCTACCCCCACAGTGACATACTTCCTCCTACAAGATCACATCTGCTCCAACAAAAGTCACACCTCCTAATAGTGCCACTCCCTATAAGTTTATGGAGGCCAACTACATTCAAACTACCACCCAGAGATAGGTTTAAATCCTACATTATTAGACTTCCTCATCCTTGCTCTTACCCTCCACCTCACCATGCTATCTCTCACACCAGAAACCAGTTTTAGAAGCCACCAGGAAGAACTATCATACATGGGGCCATCTCTTCTGAAGTAGTGACTTGGTATATTTAGGCACACCTTGGAATATTTAAATGTTTAAAATTATTAGAAATTAGAAGTGTTTAAAATTACTTTGACATGAAGAAACTGTCAATTCCAAATATTTGGTACTTTTTTTAGCTTGGTTTTGAGACAGGAAAACAGGAAGAGAATAAAGTCAGGCTAGCCATACACAAAATTAGCACACTAGAAAACCAGTTGGCAAAAAGGAAGTCTGGATAATCCCAGTCAAGGATGAGCACATCTGGCTAACACATCTGGCTAAAAGCTCAAGCACAAATGTACCCCAGAGTGCCTGGAAGTCACTCACGGCTCATTATTATGCTAAAATGCACACCCCTCCATGGAGTTTTAAGACACTAATGAGACTTGCAATGCATGAAGTTCTACTTGGAACTGCATGTAACAGAGAATGCTTGAGAAAGCATATGAGTCAAAAGGCCCGTGCTATGTGACACAAAAGTCCCCATACTTTATACAGTGGGTCACTGTGATACTAAGGATCTCTCTTTGCTATGGCCTGTTTCCTGCCTTGAAAGGACATCTTTCTCAAATAAAGTGCCCTGCTTCTACTCTGTGTACCTCTGTTCAATCCTTTGTTTCAGGACACAGAAACCTGGAACTTGCCTAGAGGTCCCCAGGATTTTATGCATTTGATTCTTATGACCTGCCAGAACTATTTACTCTCTTTTATACACTAAAGTGATCTTTGGAACCATTAAACAAATGGCCACACACCAAATAGAAGAACTAGCAGTGAGCCTCTAGGCTAGACTCCCACCCCACTGCCTCTGTGAAAATGATCTGGACATGTGCTATAATTACCCTTCCTTGCATAATGATTTCAGAACATGTTGTTTGGGAGTAACGATGTATGTTTTTTTCTGAGAATATATATTCAGATTGTATCTGTTGTGAACCCCTGTTCTTGAGCATTATATTTTAAATATTGGAGAGACTTTTCCATCTCCAAATAAAACAGGTATGCAGTTTGAAACTGAGATTATTTCCTCTATTGTGTATTATTTTAGTCATGCTTGACATTTATTGGAAGTGCATAAAGCGGCTTAATTTAATGAGATGGGCACAAGTTTAAAATAATATACATAGATTACCTGAGTTCTCTAAACAGCAGCTGTACTGGGTGATACATTTTTAGAGGTAGACTGAGCTTTAAAAATNAAAAATACCTGACTTGTGATTACCAGAAATATACACACATACATATATGTGAATATATCATCAAAAGGAGCATGAGTAACTCACTGTGGTTAATATTTGTGATGGCTAATCTTGGTTCTAGCTCTCTTTCTGCACAAAGCACAAGACACACACACACACACACACACACAAAGTAACAGCCCCTCAGGAATGTCAAGAAGTCAAGAATGTACTATGACTCACATAACAGCCTAGCCAGCACATTTTATACTCCAGTCAGCCTATTGAGTCTGCCTGACCTTATGCCTTCCTTAACCCCAAGACCTATTCCAGGTCCCACAACCAGGGCCTTTCTGCTGAGCCTCTCCTTTCACAACCATGTTGGGACTAGGTGGCACATGCTGTGTGTCAGCCCAACCTCCTATATGTACATCAGACACACAGCCAACAAAAGAAGTCCACATGTCCAGGTCTTATTACGAAAACAATATGAGCCTGGTGGTGGTGGCGCATACCTTTAATCCCAGCACTCCGGAAGCAGAGGCAGGTGGATCTCTGTGAATTCGAGGCCAGCCTGGTCTACAGAGTTCCAGAACAGCCAAGGCTGTTACAGAG
>LZPO01066288.1:47905-64371 GCA_001675575.1 Neotoma lepida
AAAGGAATAATTTTTTAAGGAAAATACATTCATGACATTTATGAAGATAGAAAATTGTATTTGGAGTTTTATGCAATCTTGAATCTGTTTACTCCCTGAGCCTAGCTCTTNGAAAAATAAATATGTTTCATTAAGTGTTCAGCCACCTTAGATGTCTGGCAAAAGGCCGATGAAATTTCCCTTGTTTTCTGGTTGCTTTTGTTGACCACTTTTTGCATTCTGTAGGTGGAACAGGAAATTGTATTATGATTAATGATGAATAATTACAAAAATATTACTTCATAAAGTTTATCGGGTATGTTTTGATGGCCACTGCATTCCTAACTAAATGCCAATAAAACTGAATTCAGAACATGTCATCTTTTCTGAAGCCTGAAGGTACCCAGTTTGGCCTAATAGAAAAGGCAAACTTGGAGTCTACACAAGGCCCTGAGTGTCCTGCTGCTGCCCACAGCCTCCTTGTCTTTCCAATGACCTCCTCTCCTCCTCCTGAGAATCATCTATCGCCCTGGAATGCCCCTCTCCCCAATATCCCAAGACAGGATCCTGCCCAACAACTTGGGCCTATCTTGGAAACTACTTCTTCCTGGTGACTGCTCACCTAACTTCCTCACCTCCTTCAAACCTTTCCTTAAATCTCTCATGATGAGGTCTGATCCAACTGTTCTTTACAAAACTGTACAATGGCCTGCATCATTCCTCCCCCAACCTCCTTTACAAAACTGTACAATGGCCTGCATCATTCCTCCCCCAACCTCCTTTACAAAACTGTACAATGGCCTGCATCATTCCTCCCCCAAGCCCCTCATACTCTTCTTTCACACTTGTAGCCTTTAATTTTATATACTATCAACTGAAGGGCTGATGATTGATCAACTGATTTCTTTTTTGATGTTGTTTCTCCAAAACTCTTTGTGAATAGTATGATGGCAGGAGATTTGGACTGTTCCGTTTATTGACGTACTAAAGATCAGAATTCAACTGAGGACAGAGCAGGCATTATTAACTGTATGTTGAATAAGTGAACACAAATCGAGAAAAGGATCTTTTAATTTTATTTTAATCCTTGTAATAGAAATTTAAATTAGATGCCTTTTTAACTGATTTTTATAGATTGGCTAAACTCAGAACTTTAGAAATTAAATGACTGGTTCACATCAAGCAGCAAGTAAATGAGTTTAAACTCTTAAATATTTTCAACATATCACAATGCAATTGCATTTTCTTTCTTTCATTCAATAATTGTTTTTGAGTGGCTATGCCATAAAAGTTATCAAATTATAAAAATCATAAAGGTAAGATAGGGAAATAATCCACAAGGAATTTACCATTTCTCAATCCATTTTTTACGAGAGCTCTCAACAACTGAAGTAGGGTCAATGTGGCCATCTATGTAAACACACAGATCTCTATGCTTTCCCCTGATCAACCTCTTCTGAGCCTATCTTGTGATTTTTTGCTGTAAGATTTCACCATAAAGAACATGTGCTAGTTTACATTTTGCTTCTGAGATTATAAAATAGACAGTGATCTGCCTTATGTTCTATCTTTTTCTGTATTTATCTTTTAAAGATGTATTTAATTTTTAGTTTATGTGTATATGTGTGTGCCTAAGTGTATGTATGTGTATGTACCATGTACATGCACATACATGCAGAGGCCAGAAGAAGGTGTTGTATCCCATGGAACTATAGTCACAGATGGTTGTGAGCTACCCAACATGGGAACCAAACTGAGGTCCTCTGCAAGAGCAGCAAGTGCTCTGAATCTCTGCATCATCTCTCTAGATCCTATTTATGCACGCTTTAATTAATGCATAGCAATTTCATATATGTACAAGGCACATCGTGGCATGTTAGTACTTCTATACAGTATGTCGTAATCAAATCAGAGTAAATGGCGTCTCAGACTACATAATTTCTTTGTGTTGAGAGCATTCGAAATCTCTATTAGCTATTTTGAAATGTGCAAGCAATTGTTTAATATTGGCCATATTTTGCCTATTTTACTGTGGAAAATTGGGAGTCATTTCTTCTATCCATTTGTATTTCTGTATCCATTGCCCATCCATTCTCCATTTGTCTCATCTTCAATACCTTCCTAGATTCTGGTAACCACTATTCTTTTCTCTACTATTTTGAGACCAATTTTTGTTTCCATATGCTAGTAGGAATATATGGAATTTGTCTTTCATTGTGGGCTTGCTTGATAACATAGTCTTCCAGCTGTATTCATGTTCCTGCATGGATTTTATTTTATTTTTCAATGTTATTTTATGTGTATAGGGTGTTCTGACTGCATGTATGTCTATGGACCACATGCATGCATGGTGCCTATAGAAGAGACCAGAAGAAACTACCAGATGCTGTGGAACTGAAGTTACAGATGGTTGTGAACTTCCATCAGAGTGCTAAGAATTGAACCCAGATCCCTCTGAAAGGGCAACCAGTGCTCAAAATCACTGAACTATCTCTACAGGCCCAGAGAAGAATTTATTCTATGTGGTTTTCTTTTGTGTATATGTGTCACATTTTCCTCCAAATATTATTTGATAGACACCATTTGTTTCCATTCTGTGGCTATTGTGAATACTACTACATGAAAATGGGAGTGTGGCTGTTTCCCTGACATTGGATTCCATTCCCTTCGGATAACCAACCAGGAGCAGCATTGAGGAATCCTGTTGTAGTTGTATTTCTACTTTTGGGAGAAACCATCATAATAGTTTTCATAATAACTGTAGTAATTTACATTCTTTTCCATAATGTACCAGAGTCCACTTTCTCTGCATCCCCACACTATTTTGTCTTAAAATATTTTATAGCCCATAATTAGGAGATAGTTACACAGTGAGAAGTGCTTCTGCTACCTTTATCCTATTTGTTTTGCAACGCTTTGTTAAGTGTGTTCTCATTCTTTTGGTGTGTGTGTGTGTGTGTGTGTGTTGAGACAGGAGGAGAATAAGAACTTAATGAAACTTATGCTCGAGTCTTAGAAGGTGCTAGTACATTAAGACATTAAAGTGAAAGATTTAATATCTAGCCTGCACTCCTCTTAAGTGCACAATAACCTAGCCGAACTTGGTGACTTGTGCTTCCTACTTTCATGCTGTGTTCCTGATCATTTCTGGGTCTTTGATTTCACCTTTCACCAGGATTGCTACTTCATCTACAGTGCCACCTTTAATTTAACAATCTTTTGCTTTGATATTATAGATCCAAGGTAGAGAAACACAACACAACTCTGACAGAAGTTACCTAAGCAACATCTTGCAGGTTTGTGCTACTCTCATTCGTCTGGCTTAAAATTGCCAGGAGTCCAATCGATGAAAGAGAGGAAGGATTCTGTGAGAAAGGGACAACAAGATCATGATAGGAAAATGTGCAGAGATAGCCAGTCAAACTTGTGGAAACGCATAAAGTGTGGACCAATAGCTGAGGGGCCCCCATGGTACTAGGCCCTCTGGATAGGCGAGACAGTTGTTTAGCTTAAACTGTTTAGGGGGCCCCAGGCAGGCAGTGGGATTGGGACCCGTCCCTGGTGCATGAGCCGGCTTTTTGGATCCCAGTGCCTGTGGTGGGACACTTTGCACAGCCTTGGTGCAGGGACTGTCTCTTATACACATCTAGATGTGTATAAGAGACAGGCCTTGGAGGAGGTGGGAATGGGGGGTGGGGTGAGGAGGAAGTTGGGGGGGGGACAGGAGGAGGGAGGAGAGGGGAATCTGTGATTGGTATGTAAAATGCATAGAAAATCTCTTAATAAAAAAAAATAAAAAAAATTTGTCTAGAGAGCCAACCTATGAAGATGTGAATCACCAGCCTAGAAGAATCTGGCCTCTCCTTAATTATGCAAGTCCAATCTTGAAATGCTAGTTTGGCACAAACACTCGAAGGCATATTAAACTCTCACCCAACAATTGCCACTTAGATATTAAGAAAAACACCAACCACTCAACATCTGCTGGAACACAGCTTCCCTAGGTCCCATCCTGGCCAGAGTCATGGAGAATGAACCACACATCTAAGCTGAATGTAGGCAGATTTTTCTTTGGGCTACGAGCTCACAAATAATGACCCAGAGACTTAGTGTTAATTATGAAAGCCCAACCTTAGTTTAGGCTTGTCCCGTTAGCTCTTATAACTTAAAGTAACCCATTCATTTTAATCTATGTTCTGTCTCATAGCTCATTACCTCATCTCTCCCCACTGTTTATACCACTTCCTCTGTATCTGGCTGGCAATTCTTCCCTTCTTTTTCCCAGAGTCCTCTCTGTCCCGGAAAGTCCCACTTAACCTCTTCCCAGCTATTGGCTGTTCAGCATTTATTATTACACCAATCACAGCAGTACATTTTCACACAGTCTACAAATATCCCACAACAGCCAAGTATCCCCAGTTCTAACAAAATAGACATTACTTATGATAGAGTACTCTCCATAATTATGAAATGATTCATTGTTACAGCCTCTCTTCCTGGCAGAGATCTACTGGAAATCTTCCTGCCTCTTCTGTCTCTTTGCCCATTGTTACTCCTATGTAGAACACCTCTGGTTCTCATGTTCTGACAGCTGCTGGGGCCTTGATGGCCTTCTTTTTATGTCAATTCTTCTTATCTGCTCTTCTGGACCGGGTAGTCATTGATATTTTAAACAAGGTTACTAATAGTTTAATATTTCCAAAAGGATAATGGATTCTGATCACAAGGTCCTTAGAGTGCTATATACTAAAAAAAGGAGGAAATTCTGCTGTAGCAATATACCTCCTTTGCTGTCCTTTTCTCTCTCTAAACTAGGCTGAGGATAGTACGAAATGGCTTTTTATCAGCACTTCATGTGACTTTTTTTGTCATCTGTAATCATAGATATTACTCATATGAGGTATTTCAAAGCTTTAAAACTGGTATGTTCTGTCAAAAAAAATTTCTATTTAAATTTGAGTCAAGTTTTACTTTTTGTTTTTCTAGAATTTGGGGGAAGGTAAAATACAAATGCAAGATAACAAATCCAAAACTCATATTTCTGGTTATGTTTGCATTTCTAACATGGAAAATAATGAGTCTATGGATGATGGATTTAATACTGGTGATAATTGCAAAGGTTTTTTATATTATTAACCAGCAGACACTAATAAAATCACACCATGACCATCTACATTTTAAAAGTAATATAATGAGACTAAAATAAGAAACAACCTTGAATTTTTTGTTTTTCTTAATAGATGGCAATTAAGCTTTATGATTGTTCCAGGCTTGATATTCTTCTGAGTAATTATCATTCTTTCCTTGCTATATTCTCTACAAGTATTATCACTCATAAAAATATTTTTATAACATAGAAACAATCTTCTTAGTATTGTCCACATAAGACCATGCAAGGCACCTTAACCTGTCACTTTACAATAACCCAGCAAAAGAGGTGGCCTGACATTCACAGTGTCAGAGCTCAAAACAGCTCTCCCAAGCTTACACAATCGTACATGGCAGGCGCAGAACCAAAGGCTCTTAATTCTGAAGCATGAGGAAGTTATCTGATTGGCTTCTATATAGACAAAAAGTACAAAGAGGGTTGCTTGGTTGGCTGTTGTATGTACCAAATGACTAGGTTTATTTCTTTTGCACAAACTCACTTTGCTCCTTCTGCANGTCTCCTCCTCTTTCCATACCCCAAAGGGAGTTTTTCTATCACAAGTTCCTATTCCCTGCACACTCTTTCTCTCCTCAGTCATGGATGATATTGTTAGTTGAAGTTCCCNTGGAGCTCTATGAACACAAGTCAATAGAAATTAATGACACAATCNTCAGAACAGATAACATAATCCCATTTCTCCATAGGGGCCTGCAGAAATGTCACTACATAGATGTTTTCCTAATTGCGAATTTTGGAGGGGTAGCTCCCAATGATTCTGTTTAGTCAAGCTGAGCAGAGGTCTGATACGCTGCTGCTGACAGCCTGTGAGGCCATTCTTCATCGCAGCAAAGTTAGAAACCACTGGATAAATCAAAGCAGAAACGATGGCCAATAGTCCTCACAGGACAAGGACAAGCAGCACTCAGCTGCCCTTCCGATCACCTTTCAGTACTTTCAAAACCCTGGTCCTGCTTAGACACTGGCCCGGATCAATCACATCAGGATGTCTGGAGTGAGACCTGAGCCTCAGGACTTTTTAAGAGCTTCCTGGGTAACCGCATATGCAGCTGGTGTTGAGAACCACTGTTTTAGTGATGGGAATAGTCCATCTGACCACTTCATTTTTATCTCCTGGGTCACCTCTCTGTCCCTCTTTCTGTCTCTGGATGATGATTGCAGAGGCATCATGTGAATGTAACTACAGGATTACCATCTCTGGCTTGAATGTCTAGGTGGCCTGTCTTCTACTTAATCTAAATATTTAAGCATACAAAGCTGAAATATGAAAGAAAAAGAATGTACCTTAATTTCTTTCATTTGTTCCAGTTGATATTTAAACTGATTTTAAACATTAAATCATTTAAAGAAATTTGAGTGACTTCTACTCCTTTTTTAAAATATTTTCTTTTATGAAAACAGCAGGGCATACCTTTAATGCCAGCATTCAGGAGAGAGACGAAGGCAGATCTCTATAAATTCGAAGCCAGCTTGATCTACTTAGTAAGTTCCAGGACAGCCGGAGCTATATAGTAAGATCCTGTCTTGAAAAAAATCAAAAAAGAAAAAAATATTTTTATTTGGAGAGAAACTGAAGAGATGGCTCAGCAGTTAAGAGCACTTGCTGTTCTTCCAGGGAACATGGGTTTGTTTTCCAGCATCCACACGGCAGCTTATAACTGTCTGTAACTCTAGTTCTCTGGGATTTTCTTCTGACCTGAGCACCAGGCACACATGTGGTACACAAATATTATGTGAAGACCAAACACCACTGTGCTAGTTGTTTATATCTGAGATGAAGGAATCTTGTGTTTCTTATTAGCTTTTAATGATTGAGCCATCTCTCCAACCCAGGAAGAGAGAATCACAACTGAGAAAACACCTCCATTGAGACTGGCCTGTAGACCAGAATGTAGTACCATCTCTTGATTAATGATTGATGTGGGCCCCACCCACTATGAGTGACCATATCCCTGGGCAGATGATACTGGAGTATATAAGAAATCAGGCTGTGCAAGCTCTGAGGAGCAAGCCCGTCAGCAGCACTCCTCCATGGCCTCTGCTTCAATTCCTACCTCCGGGTTTTTGCCTTGAGCTCTTACTTGGACTTCTTTCAGTGATGGAGTGTGATCTGAAAGTTGTAAGCTGAAATAACCTTTTCCTATCCAAATTGCTTTTGGCCGTGGTGTTCTGTCACAGAAATACAAGCTATAACTAAGATATTGCTACTGGATTATGGAATATTGCTGTGACAGACCTAACCATAGTGTTGAGGGGATGGCATGTTTGGAACTTTGGGCTGGAGAAGCCATTGAGTGCTCAGAAGTCAGTGGGCTGTTCTGTGGGAGATCAGAAGGTAAGAAGGCTGAGAGCAATGTAGACAGCACAGCCTGTCTTGTGAGTTTCATAGGGTTGTAAAGACTACCAGAGCCAGGTGTGGTGGTGCATACCTTTAGTCTCAGCACTCAGGAGGCAAAGGCAGGTGGATCCCTGAGTTTGAGGCCAGCATGGTCTACAGAGTGGGTTTCCAGGATAGCCAGGGCTACACAGAGCTGTCTCAAAACAAATAAATAAATAAATAAACTACCAGAGTTGTTAGAGTGATGTTTTAAATTAATGATCTGTGGTTCTGGTCAGCTGGGGCTGAAGAATCCATTGTGATTGAGAAGAAGCCAGGATCATTGAGTCAAAAACTTCTGGAAAGTGTTTCCTCAGGTTTGGCACACAGAAGCTGTGGTCCAGATAGGGCTAAGGCTGTGTGTANGTTGTGCTGGCAGCCAAACCTGAGTTTGTCATGTGTAGTAGGCAGCAGTTCCAGCTTTGACCTGGAAGCACAACCCCTACTGAGGCTTCTGATAACTGCCACACCTATCTAGGACCTCCCCCTGGGGCGGGTTCAGGCGGGAGCCTTAAAGACCAGAGATCCGTCCATGTGGGCCCTTTTGGTTCCGGGATCCTGGTCGCTGGATGGTAGACCTGACAGAGTTCTCCAGAGAACACTGCTGGACTGCACCTCACCTCTCCTGGACCCTGTGACCAACCCTTTTACTTGCTGTAAGTTGCCCTAAATCCCTAAATAAACCTCTTAACTACATGAAGTTGCCTTAATAATTTCCCCCTATAGTCATGTGTAAGAGTTTTCCAGGTGGTTTTGATTTTGAAAGCATGACGGAGTCACAGAGAAAAGCTGAGACTTGGAGTCAGATAAGGCCATTGGTTAAGGTACAACCTCAGTTGCAGTAGAAACCCCAAAACGAAAGGAGTCATGGGGAGAAATTGAGGCTTCGCACCATGTGGAAGGGCCAAAGTCTCTGAAGAGAGCCCAGAAGAAGTTATTGGTGAAGGTGCTTCCCAGTTGCAATGGAGACCTCAGAATTTTGGAGATACCAGTGCTACAGAATGATGACTGAGTACAGATACAGCTGTGGAGTGGAGCCAGCCTGATGTGCTAGGTGTGTTGTGAATGGCAGAGCCAGAGGTGGAACTGCTCCAAGCCCCTGGGGATCATGAGTCCCAGAAGTCTTGACACAGTTGGACATCGCCTGTGGTTTGTTATGACTGTAATTGTGCCCTGACACNTCCTTTTTGAAATAAGTATGTAATTTATTTTTTATTTTACAGAAGCCTAACCCTAACCCTAACCGTTAAGAGTCTGGAGTTTTAGAGAGATGTTGAACTTTTAAAGAGACTTTGGACGTTTTAAGGAGACTGAACTTTTAAAGTGTTTGAATTTGCAAAGCCTGTGGGACTTTTCAAAGCTGAAGAGCCCATGGAGACCAGCAGTGTCAGAGCCCCCAGCACTGGAGTTACAATGTTGGCGCTGGGTATTGAACTCAAGCCCTTTCCAAAAGCAATACACACTCTTAACCGCTGAGCTGTNTCTCTGGCTCCGTGATTTTCTATTTCTCTCTTACTTACACACATCTACATACAAATTCAAAGACACAGACATGGAGTTTATATAATCTTCATTAAAAGTCTTGCTTAATGATTTACTCCTTCCTAAGGCATTTACCTCGTCTGTAATCTCAGCTATACAAGAAGCTGCTGTAAGAGGTTCATGATTTTAAAGCCAGCATGGGCAAGACAGCAAGACTCCATCTTCAATACTTTTTTTTTAATTCTTTTATATATTTCAGGACAAAATGGATGAAAAGGAAGCAAGGCAGAATTATTAAGAGCCCTAGGCTCCAAATAATCTTTNCTGTTTTCCTCTGTGTGAGACTAGACATACCATTGGAAAAAAAAAATCTTCTACATTATTGAAGATTAGAAGTAAAAGTACCCAAACTGGATATGGCATGTTTACATCGAACCGTGCTGTTATTCCAGTTCCCAAAGGGCATTGTCCGTAGAGTGAGGATGATTCAGGTTCTTGAGAGAAAATGGGAAGCCAGCAGCTAGCACTGACAACAGAGAACATCAGGGGTCAGGCAATCCGAGCTAATGAGGTGATGACAGAATGAAGGGTCCTGTGTCATCAGTACTTGCTGGCATTTTTTTTTTCCTGAAACAGATTTGAATACACTTTTTATCTAAAACCTACCTTCACTCCTGAATTTTTTCCTCTGAATGTGTTTGAACCTGGGCCAAGGTGCTCTCAAATCCCCTCAAGGGTTGAGATGCCGTCCTAAGTTTCTGTCATGAGGACATAAAATAGGAAGGCAGCAGTCTGGTGACTGGAAAGCAGAGGAAAAAAAATTGAAAATTATCTCCAGCTTATGTCTAAGTCAATTTAAATCTGAGGATGGGCTCAAACTGAAGCAGGACAAGCTCACAGTTTTATGAGCCAATTCAAAGTGAGTTTTAAAGCAAATTTAGAGTCTAAAAGGCAATTTAATTCAAAATTCCTCTAGGCAGAAAACCAATGGGACTGTAAAACAGCAAAATGCAAATAAAAGAGCAGATTCAGGGGTAAAAATATTTTACAAGTTCCAGTGACAAGACAAAAATTCTATTTAAATATAAGGTATCAGAAAACTGCTGTTGTGTAACACAAATATGTGTGCATGTATACATTAAAAATCATTTTTAAAGCAATAAACTAGGACATAGCAGATTCTGAGAGAGTTGCAAGTCTGCCAATAACTCATTCCTGGGTGAGACACACTATTTCCAGGGTCNTGTATATATCCTTAAAAGAAAAGCATGGTAAAGTGGATCTTTTGGTCACAAAGTGATTGGGTCTATATCTACTCTAGTCTGAAATGAAAGGCCTAAGCATTTCATTATCTCGTAAGTAAATTGCTTTAAAATCAAATTTCATCCTTATAATTCCCTGTCCCTGTAACAGATGACAATCAGCCNGAGCTTGCCCTGGATGTCATATATCACTGGATGTCAGTAATATAGCATGGGAAGGCAACATGTTTCAAAGGGTTGAAAAATGTTTCAAGATTAGTAAAATATTCCAAAATTGTCCCTTCCTGAAACCATATTCCAAATACTGTTTTAATTCAAGTTTAATTCAAGTTAATTCAAGTTGGAAGCCACATTCCAAATACTGTTTTAATTCAAGCAGCTATCTCTGGCAAGGAAGAATATTTGTCCTAATTGGTAAACGGAAACATTCACAGAGCAACCAGCCTTCCATTTCTCCCCTCCTGCAATATTCTTATTCTGTCTAATCCCATTCCNACCATCTTCCCTCCTAACTACAGGAACACTTCTCTTAGCCTGCAATTTTTTTATGTTTGTAATTCATAGGATTTCTTGCCTTTCCAGTAATCTTTATTCCTTTTCTCTAATTGATTCTAATATTCGACATTATAGCAACTACTTCAATTATTTGTGAACTGGATTTTGGTAATGGAACTCAGTCTTATCAGAAATAATATACTTCTAGGTATATTGTCTAACTTCATGATAACTTCCCAGTTTAAAAGAGAGTAAAGACTCCTGATTTATCATACGATTCATAGACGCTAAAAGGTGACACCATAGTGAGTCTTCATTGATCTAGAGTAAAACCCAGAGANGCTTACCAAGTAATTCTGCTGTAAATGCCATTGATTTACTGCATGATATAGAGAGGTTCCCATGTAGCCTCNCTGTGAGATTCCAACCCACAAGCAACAGCATGGAACAAACTGAGTCACCCATTATGAAACTCTGACTTAATACGCATCCCAGTGGATATTATTAAGTACCCAAGCTTCAATTTTTATTAATTCATTGTAGTTTTCTCATTGTAATTTTCTCCAGAGAAGCCCTTCATAGCTTAGTTAACTGTGCAGCTTTACATGTCCATGGATAACAGCAAGCTGGTACTAAGAAACCATGAGAGAGGACCCTGAGGGGATCATGTACCAGCTTCTGATGTGTGTTACAGACTTTCCCCTCATCCAAAGTCACTAAAAGACTAATATTATTAGTGTAAGTATGTCAAATCTGAGCAGGAAATAATGCCATGGCCATCTAGAGTGCTCATCCATTTTAAGGCAGGCTGAATTTTATAAATACCTTGATGATGCTTGTGACTACTTCAACTCACCCACATTTTGTTTTCCATTTCAAGAAGTCTATTCATCACTATTTAATCTCAAAGGCTACATGTGGTGGTAAAAAATAAATTACTATTCTAGAGGTACTTCTGCCATATTCAGTAGGAAATACATATCACCTTTGACAGGATTTTCAAATCTGAAATTGTGTGGACAAAGCCTTAACATTATAAAATATGGGAGGTTTCTGGTTCTAAAAGCATTATTAACTTTGTGTTTTCATTCTAAATTTAATTTTAGATATACTTCTTTGGGAGATGTTTTTATTTAAAAGGTTATCATAAGTCTGTTATGATTGAGAAGAAGCCCACTTTCCTAGAAATCTAATAAAATAAGCTCTTTTTGGAAAGTGTCTGTTGAACATAACTTTTCTATATGCTACATTTTTGTTCTCTGTATAAATTACTCAAGTATGTCTCTCTTTTAGCCCTGCATATTTCTCTTCCAATTTATCATACAAATGTATGCAGTTGTAAGAANAGGGATGAAGAGATTTCAGCCTCCCCTATCGTTCNGGGAATGTGTTGTAATTTAGTATGGTAGTGAGACTCCTTTTAACTTTACAGGCAGATGAAAATCTATGCTATGCAAGATTGTTCTAAATGGTTCTACTTGTGAATTCTGGAATCTTCTCTTATATTTGCAGAGTATAATTATAAATAATGATGTTTGAGGAAATGCTTAAATCTCATGAACATTGTATTTTCTCTCAATCAAAGATGAGATTTTTCTGACATACACTGTAAGTAATAAACTAACTCNTAAATCATATGTATTGGGCTGGATGGCTACTGATAAGATTGACAGCCTGAGTTATGATTCCCAGAACCTATGTGGTAGACAGAGAGAACTATAAGGTATCCTCTGCTTTCCACACATGCACATGTGCCATGATACATATACTCCACATATGTGTACACAATCACATGAAAATAAATAATATATGTAATAAATAAATAGATGCAAAAAATTTAAATTGCACATACTAAAAAAACAACTGTTTCCTTATCCTGTCTAAAGCAGTGAGAGGTATCATGAGTTGGAAGGAGGAAAGAAAGTAGAAGTCTAAATGACATAGGGTTGAAAGCCTACAACTCATCCTGTTTTCTGTGTATTCTCCCCACCATGACCATTCCCAAGGAAAGTCCTTTTTTAGACCATAACCTCCAACTAGGAAAGGCTTAAACTATATGAACAAGGAAAAGATACTGCACATTGCCTACCTTGTCAAAAAAATAAGTAATTCTTTAGTTCACTTGCAAACATGTAATATATTCTNTATAAATGCCAGGTATTATTCAAGTGGCTTTTCACAGTGTCTAATCTTCATTTTTCTGGCCTGAGTGTGATCATAAGTCCACTAATGCAGAAACTTAACAGAGGCAGCCTTTAAAACCCTTCCCAGCATCTCAGAGATAGTAAATTGTAGTCCTGGGACTCAAACCCAGACAGCTAATTCCAGAGGCCATACTACAGAAACCCCCTCAACTGTGCTTCCCCAAACCAAACTTCTTTATTTTGCTCAAAATTATACTTTGTGTATGAGTCTTATGTAGTGATCTAAATCTACTATAGATATATGTAGTCTTTCAGAGAGAGAGAGAGAGAGAGAGAGAATAGTACAAAGGCCAGAGGACAAACAGGACTCTGTTGCAGGAATCTATTCTCTCTTTTGATCATGTGGTCTCAGGAATCAAACTCTGGGTAGCAAGTGCCTTTACCCTCTGAGCCATCTTTTANCGCCCCGCANCCTGGCCAAGTTCTATTCTTAAAAACATTCCAAACCAAATAAGTCAGAAGCTATTCAGTCAGAGACCCTTTTTTACAGTGTCTTTCCAAGAGGATGTTCGTGATTAAGTGAGACCACTCCCATGTCAAGAAGCTTTTCACTGCTGTGACTGCAAAGCTGATTAATAATCAACACAGTGGATCTAACGGAACTGCAGACAGCATACCCTTTTAAAGCGTGTAAAAAGCCGTCCTCCTACATTCGGAGGAGATCCTGGTTGTTAGGACAGCTGTTTGACGTCTGCAGCAGTTCAGAATAACAAACATAAGCCCCAGGGGCACAGTCCTTGGAAACATGGGAAAGGCCTCAAGAAAGCAGCAGAGCCTTTGAGTTTTTCTTTNCCTAGAATTTAAGGCTTGTGGAAGCCCCTGTGAACTGTGGGACAGAACTTGTTAGTGCTTCTCAGTCGTTGCCTGGTATACTTGTGAAATTGCACGCATCTGGGCCTGGGGCATTGCCTTTCTAAAGAGTGCGGAGGTGGTTCTGTGGCTACTGCAAGGAGACACTCAGAACTGTGTTGAGCAGTGTGCTCCATGTTATCCTTGCAGGCCCTGTCATCGCTTGCCCTGCCTTACTTGCTCAGGATTCATTTCTTTTCTTTCATATCCACAAGGCTGAGAAACATCTCTGGAAATACAGAACATGCAAGAACAACTTTTTCCTAATCAAAGGGACAGAAATATCCTATTAGGTCACTCTGTGCAACACAAAATTTACCTGAACAGGGCATGAGCATGAAAAATGAAGTGTCCTTGATGTGGGGAATGCTTTTAGTCTTGTGTCCTCAAGGCTCTACTGTGGCAGATAAACTTACCAGTTAAATCTTTGATTGTTACATGATACTGATAGTATTAAAGATTTAATACACTATGCATGAGGAGTACAATTCTGAATCTGTAGATTTCAGCCAAAAGTCCCCTTAGCCTCNGCTTAACTTTAAGCTTCCATTAATTTAATTCAGAGCAAAATTTTCACTTGAAGTGTTAGATTAAATCATACTAACATGTAGTATCATANTTTTAAAGGACTGTCCAAAGCAAAGGTTCTCAACCTGTAGGTCACAACTCCTCTAGGGTCACCTAAGACCAGCAGGAAACACAGATATTTACCTTATGATTCATAACAGTAGCAAAATTACAGTTATGAAGTANCAATGAAAATACTTCTATGGTTGGGGTCACCGCAACATGAGGAACTGTATTAAAGGATCATAGCATTAGGAAGGTTGAAAACCATTGGTCCAAAGGAACATAACACAACATATTTATGAAGCTTCCTGGAACAACAGTCTCACTTTCTGTGAAGTATTTTTACCATGTGAAAGAAGGGAAAATAATTATAATTGCAGATTTGCTGATAAGGGTTAAGAGGATGCACTCACTTTATAGATNGAAGGATTNTGGCTCAAATAAGATTACTTCTTAAAGATTGCATACCAAGATCATAGCAGACTTGCTGTAGGTAATGATGTGTGGGGTGAGGGGACACTGCCCAGGGTATCACTTAAGTTCTGCCCTGGATGGAGGATATGCCTAAAACTGAGGGGTCAATCACGCCTTAAAGAGCCAAAGTAGCATTGAGTCAAGGTTCAGGAAGAGGGTGGGTGGACATCTTAAGCAGGTAGAGAGAACAAAGTACATGTATCACTAGCCTTCCCAGGCTTGATAGCAGCAGATGACCAATGATTGGACACAGGTAATTCTAATGGGAGGCCAATGAAAGAAAAAATAGAAGAGGACCAATATGTAAATGTTTTAGTCTGAAAGAGTAAGAAAGAGGCCATGAGTTAGACACTTGATGTGTTGAGCTCACTCAGGAAGCCTGTACAATATTCAACAGGAGGTGTGTTTTGAGAAACTAACTTAGCAATCACATGCCTGGCATCAGAAACTCAAGCTATGGGACTTACCATTGGCTCCTNCTGCCTCTTCATCTCNTAAGATTCCTCCTACCTAGAGTATTCACAGTTTAGTAGAGAGGACAGCCCTGCAGAAGAGGAATGTGAACATTTCACAAGCTAAACCAAGAAATTTAGAGTAGGAGAGTTCAACTTCATATACATGGCTTGTAAACGTGAAGGATACATATTTGGGCTGCTGTTTTAGTGCATGTTTTCTTTTTTTTTTAATTGAAGAATTTTTTTATTCATTTTATATATGAATCACAGACTCCCGGAGCTTGGCCTGGTAGCACACATTTTCTATCATGCAGAGAAAGCGTTAAAGAGAACCAACATATGCAAAACAAGAGACAGCATGATAGTGGCACAAAAATGGAAGCAGAGAGAAAACGTGCAGGGTTACCTACCACACTTCAGTCCCCGAAGAGATCCGTGTCTCATCCTCCTACATCTAAGGTCTAGGGTCTTTTAATAATACAAAAAAAATCCACAAAATTAATCAAGTCTAATTTGTTTCTATTGTGTCTAACCAAGAGTCTTAAGTATTGAAAATTTAATGTTATTCATAGATATAAGAACACTTTTTTTAAATAATAAGAGGACTAAAAGAGGAAGGATCCTAAACAATAATCAACATTAAATTTCAGGATAAGATAAAGAAAAGAAANGAAGGGAGACGAGAAAATAAAACCTACGTTATCCAATATCTTGGAAATCAAGAGGAAACCATTTCAATAAGTGGCAGAAACCAGTAATTCTCAATTCTGCTCTTCTACCAGTCATGAAATGGAGAAGAGAAGCTGTGGTCAGGGGCTAACAGGAGGATGGTCACTATCAGCTTCGGGGGCAGTTGGTGTGTATTGGTAAGGGAAAGAACAAGAGTATTTGGGGTCCACGATAGAAGCTGTGAGTAGTGAATAGACAGAGTAGAAAGAGCAAGATTTACATAACATAACAGTAAATTTTAAAGAGAAGAAAGTGGATAAGGTTACGTGAGGTTATAATAGACATGGATTTGGGTGTTTTGTTTTGTTTCGTTTGTTTTGTTTTCCTCCGGGTGTGGGGGCATGTGTGATACACACACTAGAAAGATGTCAATTTGTTAAACTGAAGGTGAGCAAGGATATCATGAGAGGGACATACTATAGA
>LZPO01066288.1:65761-80495 GCA_001675575.1 Neotoma lepida
GGTTGGGAAGGTCAAACTTGTGTTGTCAACCTTAGCGGCAAATACCTTTACTCAGCCATTTGGTTGGCCCCTCAGTAGAGGGTCTCATCTATTACTCCCTAAACAGCCAGGTAGAAGATTCAGGTCACTTATGCCCTCAATGAGTACTGAGTATTTCCCAAAGATTATTTCTAAAGACAAAAACATAATTGAAATTGAATCAATTCAAATCCTAAAAACTGTCAGAAATTTCAGCAAGGTAATTTTATGTTCAAACATTTATAAAACTATTTGAGGCATGAATTTCTATTCTTTGAGAGGTGTTTGAAATGTTTTCATAGCATGTTGTTCCTCTGTGATGGTCTTTCTGTCTTAGAGGGTTACCNGGCAGAGAGTAACTTAACGGGCAGGTCCATTTCATTTTAATCAAGCATATTGATGAAAGCCAGGGGAGCCACATTTAACTGGAGTGCATATTAACAAGGAAAGGTCCAGTTATTTAAATATCTGCCAACACGTGGGGTTTAGAACCTTAAAATTGACAGACAACCCTCAGGATCATTTTTGGTGCTGCTTGGACTGTATAGTCAATTGCATTTTGGAATAGCATAGAGACCAAGAAACAGACAGAATGGACATGAGGATTTGGTTCCAATTCTTCCAACATCCTCTGCCATACATCTTTGACTTCTAACATATACACATACATTTCTCATAAAACTGTAGGGCCAAGAAAGGAGAAAGCACTTGGATGACAAATGTTATACCCTCAGAACTAATAGACCTTCATTTACCCTGAATCTAGTGTAAGCATTAAATTATTTCTTGTCTTCTNATTAATGAGCATTTCTTGCTTCTTGCACTTCCTTTTAGAAACTATGTTTCAGCATATATATTCAAGGTACTTTAAATAGGAAGTAATATATCCTTTAGAATATTCAATAATTCATAGAACCTGAAGGGCCCCAAAATGCAGGTTTGGAAGTTAGACTTGATGCTCCAGAGAGATCCACAGAAACCNTCACTGGACAGTAGCACCACCTGGTGTCCGCACCATAGGCTCCTAACACTCTGATGCCTGTCACTCCTGCCTGACTCAAGCCTGCTTATTGTGGGGTTCACATAGGCTCCATGTCTGCACCTGACATGGCAGTTTTACACCATGGCTGCGGAAGAAACTGAAAAGGTGAGGTTCTGATTTCTATTCTGAGAGCCAGAATCAATAAGGAGGCATTGCACAAAGTAAGAAAAACATTGAAAAGTTCCTTGTGCCCAGAATCATGACTATTCCCCTCCAACCATTTAATGCAATCTCCATCAAGCTCATCAAATTTTGTTTCCCCCACAGTTTCTAGGATCAGAATGGTTCTAAAGAAAAATACATCTCNGGGCCAATAAAACCGTTAACCGCTGCTTTTCATAGTTGTATCTGTGGCTGCTTCCTCACTGTATCTGGGCATATGAAGGTGTATACATTACATGGTTCTAAGACAGTAGTGCAGTATGGTTTTCTTTATGCTCTAATTGACTGACATCTCCAAGTCTAGAACTTATTCAAGGGATAAGGCCTATAAAGACAAATATGGAAAGATGTGTGTTCTTCATTCTCAGAATTCAATTCTCATCAGGAAATGTTATGTGAAGTCTGTTTCAGGCAACAGAAGAAGGAATCATTGTTAACATACGAGATGTTTAGAGACAGATGTTCTAACACCTGGAACAGGAAACCCTCTACTAATGATTCTGACCAATAACCCTGCATCATAAACATTGGTAATACTGCTCTGGTTTCCAGGCAGCTNAAAGTACATCAGTAGATATCTACCTGCTCAGTGTTGCCANCACATTCAGAATTTACTGTATGACTTCAAGTTTTATTCATTCTGAAGGTTTAGATNTTTCATTACCTTCAAAATCACCATTTTAAGCTTTACTGCTTTTCAGATGATATAAAATGAAATTTTAGATTATAAAATATCCTTTAAAATAGTAACTTTTTATTATGTTACTAATGTTTTAGTTTTTACTCTTAAAGCATAGTTTTTAATTTAGATTCTTATGTATACTCATTTAATAACCAACTTTAAATTCGGTAATCACATTTTCCTCTAAGCTTTGATTAGAACAATTATGGTAAATGAAAATAAGAAAGTAATTTCTGTAAAGATTCAAAAGCATCCTTTTCAAGCCATAAAGAAGCCTTATAAATAGTTTTTTTTTCAGCATGGGGCCTACATTAAAAAAAAAAACTGTTCCATTCTCTTTAAGTCATGTAGATCCCAAACTCTCTCATTGCCCACCCATTGTCTTTGCCCTAGTCTCCCCTAGGACTGAAGNTGGCTTTTCACACAAAAACGTGGTCAACATGTGCTACTAAATGGGTTTCTGTTGTCTCCCTGCAGACCAAGAATGCAGAGACTGTAGCGGAACATCCCTCACTCCACAATAGGAAACATAGGAGCAGATCAAAGAAATATAAAAAGGAGTTAACTAGAGTTTATATCAGCCTGCCTCAAGTTTTCCTTAGTCCTAAACTGTGTTGGCCAANGCTCACTTTTCACTTTTTTTGTGAACAAAAGTATGCAATTGCACACATCTAATGTGGATCTCTATAGAGGCTGCCATACCAACACATGCTCTAAAACTGACTTGTAATATGTTGTTGAACATTTTCTGCTGANTAACTACCATACACTTAGACTGATAACTTTCCCAATTATATAATGCCCTCACAACGGGACCTTGCATACTGTACTTTTTAAATTATGCTGAAAATGCAATAAAGACAATGAAATAAAGACTGAAAACACTGTGATTAGCAGAGTTTTTATAGCATCTTATAGACATAGCAGTAAAACCAAGAAAAACACTAGACAAATTTCATTAAGGCACGTGAACTTATAAAAAGATTCTCTGAAGCTCTATTAGAGGGAGAAATAATACAATTTTTTTGCATGAGTGGATCCCTCTAATTAACTCAGATCCCCACCCCCAACNTCAGAAATGAAAAGTTTTCAGAAACTATCTTTCACTGGACCTTTTATCTTTATCCTTTATCCCCCAATCCTTAACACACATGCATTCACGCACACACACGCCCACACANGCACATGCACACAAGCAAGAAACTTGGTACTTTGTTGCAAATATTTCATCACTACCTTCTAGAAGAAATTGGCTAGCCTCATCTTCTAGGGGCCAGTCAGCAGGAGGGGTAAAAACAGAAAGGGGACGGCAAGACACCTCCTATTGTCCTCCACAGAACTTAGCTCAAGCTTCCATAGACTTCTTCNGCATAGTCTCTGGCTGAACTTAGTAACACCAACACATTCAACACAGTGGAGGCTCGGAAAACCACCTTAGTTTTCATTGTATCTTCCCAACTGACCCACTGAANTCTTATTACTGAAAACAGAATTTCCTGTTCTGAGCTTCACTTCCTTCTCACCGTGTGTTGGTTCCCTCTAACCTTTATCCCATCTGTGGATTTTATTCTGTTTCCAAACACGTCTTCTGCTGGAAGATGAACACAGCTCACAATTAGTGAAGGACATACTGACTTTCACCATTTACTAGATGCTATGAACTTTAACAAGAGGAGTGAAGCTAAATTCTGGTGTTCTCCTTAAGTGTTTGCCATCTCAATTGAGACCACAGCCAGTTTTAATTGAACATAAAATCTCCTATTTGATCCTAAGCAGTGGAACAGTGTTTTCATTTGCAAGTAAGTAGATATTGAACTTGGTCCCAAGAGATGCTGAATTTCGGTGATAAGTTGCAATATTATCACAGTCAAAGAAAGGCCTGNAANATTTTCTAGTCTCCAGAGAAACACCAGCCTCTGTGGCAATGTAATTAGTAATTTAAGTGTGCGTTGAAGCTGCACACAGAGCCTGGGCTACTCAGGCAGTCATTCTCCCTGTCTGCCGAGCAGAGCTGTTTCAAAGGGATGTCTGCTTTCCAAGAACGGAGCAAAGCTGGTGGAGCAACCCAGACCCCTTTCACCCTTCCTGCATCCTGCATTGTGAAAAGAAAGGCTTCTACCACTTTTTAAGTCTGACCTCAGTGTTACATGATTCTTTGTCCTGTCATTTGATTCTAGGGGACACTGAAGCCTTGCAATCCCTGAGCCTTTGAAGAGATGCTAGAGAAGTGTCCAAAGTGAAAGAACTTCCGGGTCTGTCATGTCCTACTTTGTGCAACTTGACACGTTTAAAACCGTCATGGTGATGCAAAGCCGACCTCAAGATGTTCTCATTAATAAGATTTTGCTAACGTACCTGTCTCCCAGGTAGGCAAAACCTGTGTCTATACTTGATAGTGTTTCTTCTTTTGACACCAGTCTTTAAAATTCTGCTTCCTAATACTTAACCTCTTTCTTTAACATATGAATATGTGGTTTGCCCCCAAACACTACTGAGGCTAACAACACAAAGGAAATGACAGACTGTCAGGCTGGGTCAGTTTGCATATGCTACTTCACCGCAAATTTATTGTTTATATCCGAGATCAGAATCTCAACAATCCCATTTCATCTGCCCAATGGTGGGGGTGGGGTGGGGCACGGAAGTCTGTCTAGTATTGTTAATTACAGAGGCTCAATCTTTTCTTTCTGATAGCTTAACTACTTGTCATAATAACATCTCTAAAGTCAAGAGTTCCATCCTATATAAAATACTCCAGGAATTTATTCCCCTCTGCGTCCGTTTCTTCATTTTCCAATTCATACTTCTTCATGGCAACAAAGTAGCGAATGAAAGTCTCTCCCAGGGCCTGCTTCAGACACTGATCTTGCTCCAGGGCTGCCAGGGCGTCTTCCATCTTCANAGGGATCTCGGAAGGTTCTGGTTGATCAAGATCCTGACTCTCACCGTCAATGTTCTGAAGTCCATCCAAGCCTGCAGCCACAGTGGCGGCCAGCACCAGGTAAGGGTTCGCAGTTGCTGAACCTAGTTTATTTTCTATCTGGGTGCCTTTGTCACCATGACACTTGATGTTCAAGGCACAGCTGTTGTCGTTATATCCCCANGTGGTGGGCACACTGTCTTTCAGGTCTCTGCTGTCCTTGCAGTAGCGCTTGCGGCAGCTGACGGCAGGGGCCATCAGGCAGCTGAGAGCAGCAGAGTGCTTCAGGAGACCAGCCAACCACTTCTTCCCAGTGAGTGTGAGCTGCTCCGCCCCAGAACCACTGCAGAACATATTTGTCTTTCCACTGACATCCCAGACACTATGAGACAAAATTCCTGAATTGCAGAATCCGGTCTCAATGACAAGGCTTGCTATATAGTTATATCTCCTGGCTACTTCTTTGACACCCGATCTGAGGGTAAATGCATTATCGGCTGAGTTAATGCCAAACTCAGGGAGGAAACAGATCTCCATCTGCCCAGGCCTGGTAGAAGACGAGAAGCTCTCCACGTTGGCCCCCATGTGATACAGGCCATCAACCAGCTCCTGCATGAAGGGCTGGTCATGATTACTCAGTAATGTCGAGGCAGGAAAAGATATGGTCTTTGAATTGATCACTTCCGGCACACCAAAAATGCAGAAATCATATATGAAAGCAGAGAGCAAGGAGAAGCCGGCATCCTGCAGCTGGCGCAGCTGCCTCTTAGCAATGTACCTGGGGGAAGTCAGCAGAGGCTCGCCAGTCACTGTGAAGGTGTCACAAATCACCCGCGCGGTCCTCTCGGCCCATGGCAAGACTCTGAAGGTTGACAGCTCTGGCATGAGGACTATGTCACTATTGAAGCACGTGGCTCTTATGTGATTCACCTCATTGTCCTTAGGGTTCGGCATCAATTCCAGATAACCACGGGGCATGAAAACACCATGGATCACTTTTTCCTGAAGAAGAAAAAGGATAAATGAACTAGGTCCTGAAACAGGAAGACAAACAAGCAGGGGAGAAAATCTTGGTAATAAGAAATGTAAGCCTAATATCTGTGAGTTAATATTAACTCTCAGATAAACTTTTTGGTTTTTGTTTGTTTGTTTGTTTGTTTGTTTGTTTGTTTGTTTTTGTTTGTTTGTTTGTTTGTTTGTTTGGTTTTTCGAGACAGGGTTTCTCCATGTAGCTTTGGCACCTTTCCTGGAACTCACTTGGTAGCCCAGGCTGGCCTCGAACTCACAAAGATCCGCCTGTCTCTGCCTCCCGAGTGCTGGGATTAAAGGCGTGCGCCACCACCGCCCGGCTTCAGATAAACTTTTTAAGATGCAGAAAAAATACCCAAAAATTCAACATTGAAAGAACTATTTTTTCATAACGACCTTTTAACAAACATTTTTTAATATTTTAATACAAGCCTTGATATGCTCTTAGATGTGGAAAACAGCAATAATAAATGTTTCACATAGCTATAAATAAATGCTTTAAGGATGAAGAATGGTACAATATAGCAAAAGACAAGGGTTTATAACTTTATGAAAATATTTAAAATTATTACAATCAAAAATATTTTACAATGCATTTCATTTTATAGTACAATTTCTAAGATCTTAGGTGAGGCTTTTCTTTGACTTATTCTATAGTATTTTATTACTTATATATTTTATTTTTACTTTACATATTTAANGGGTATATTGTGGTCATCTCATACATGTAAGCAATGTTTACTGATCACATGTTTCCATTGCCTCAAATTGTTGACAAAATATCCAACAAGTCNTTATGAACTATACTCACTACANTGTGTCAGAGAATTAAAATTTGCAACTCCTGTGTTTCCATGCTCATTAACTAGCCTTCCTCCATNTCCTCTCCCTTCNACTTCTCCTGCCTTTTGGAATCACCATCCTATTTAGATCAACATTTTGGTGTCCACATGTGAAAGAGAACATGCAGTATTTGTTTTGTGTCTAACATTTCACTTAATTTAATATGTATCCTCCAGTTTCATGATTCTGCAGCAAATTATAGGTTTAATTTTTTTATGTCCAAATAATGTCCTGTTTTCATATATGCACCACATTTTCTTATCCTTTCATTCATCAATATTAATTGAGATTGTTTCTATATCTAATTATTGTGACTAGTGCAGTAATAAATAGATCTACTATGTGATCCAGCTCTCTCACTTCTAGTAAATATCAAAAAATTATATCAGTCTATTAAAAACAGAAAAGTAAAGCCTCAGTTATGTTTTATTCTGTTGTAACCTCTAGCTGACTCTCAGAATTCTACAGAAGGAATCCTACATTTTTGTTGGCGAGGAGACTTGGGTCAGACCAACAGGACATAAGACAGCTGTCTCAGACCGCAAGAGCCGGGACTTCTGAGAGATTTACTCCTCTCTTCACTTACACAACTCACTTCGGAATTATCCACTTGGTTGTCTCACGGAGTCCTAGAAAACTTTTCTGTGGTTGTGAACCTTTAGCTCCAAAGTTATAGTTTCCAAACAAAGTGTTCAGGTCAGTGTGAACTGGGTACCAGCAGATCGTACCACTAGTTACAACTCTTTTATTAATAGTTGGAATGGAGTTAAGCAAATTTCTGGATAGTATGAGTCAGCATCCATGTCCATAAAACAAGTTTTCAGCTAGACAATGGCTGAGGCCCTTTCCAGTAATATATCTCTTATGTCCAATGGGTTTACATATTTAACTTGGCTATGTCTCAGGCAACAGAGAAGTCATGAGATTATAAAGCTAGACAGATTCNTTTTTTAAAAAATTTGGAAATTGTGGAAGAACCTCAACAAGGCTTCACATGGGTGGAGAAAAATCCCTATTAAAAGTAGTTTTCATAAACTCAGTGAGCATCGTGGGGTTAATACAAACATCCTAACATGCTACAAGTGATATTAGTTTGCTCACATCATCCACAAAANCCAAAAAGAATTGCTACTCTGCAGGGCCAGCAAATCTGCAAGATCATATGGACTGGTTCCTTCATGATCTACCACCTTTACATACACTCCTAAATGCCACTTTGACTTAAATAATCTGTGTCTGTGGTTTCTCCTCTCCTCTCTTATTTTTTTTTTTTTTGTTTTCTTTCTTTGGTTGGTTGGTTGAGACAAGGTCTCATGTCATGAATGCATTGTGTTGCTCTAGAATACCTTGTCCTCTTGCCTCTGCTTCCTGAGGGCTGAGGTTACAGGTGTGCACCACCATGTCTAGCCCCCGAATTTGCTTTTACCAGCAATAAAGAATGGACTCACACATTCTTTTTGGGGTTGCACACATAAATTTTATGCATATCCACATGCGTGTGCACATATGTTCACTTACATCCACATTGTAAGATTTCTGTATAGAATATTTTAATATTAAGTTTCACTGAAAAAAAATGTTATTTCCCTATTTGATTATTTTTAGTTCAAAAATCTATATGGTGGTTGTATGTATCTAAAATGAAGGGTAATATATTTTATTCATGAAACCTCTGAGAGATCACACAATCCAAATCTATATCATATTCCCTTTGCTATGAACCATGGAACACAGCTGGTCACCATTGGACTCCAGCAGTCCTTTGCAAACTGNAAGAATAGCAAAAATTCACACTTTATTCTTTAGGCTCTTTAATCTGTGAGGTTCAGAGCACTTTTTTAATATACACACATTCTCTTTTTTTATANATTTTTGGACATATATCAGAACTTAAACCATTCTCCATTTGCTGTGTGATATATTTAAACTTCTATACAAATGTATGAATAGCTCCATCCCTGACAACAATTTATCTTAAATTATATATATAGTACTGAAGTACTGAAATGGTTTCATACTTCAAGACAGATCTCTCTGAACCAGATANAAATTCTTGCAGATTAAGTTAAAACCCTATGACACTTGTTATTTGGAGCAAAATGACGGTCACCTTTTCAAACAATCCAAGCATTGATTATGAGATCTATAGTAATATAATCATACTTTTATTAAATCTAGGATAGAACTCATATTATCCANATATAATTTAAACCAAATCAGTNCTTTGATAGATCAAGACACTATAAGTTTGTTGAAAGGTTGAATGTGCTAACATCTGTAAGAGATTTTGTTCNGTGTCAAGCATGTGGAGTCTTTCTAAACAGAGGAGNTGCCATTTAACCACAGGTTTCCACTTTGGCCTCTTCCCATGGTATACTAGCCTTTTCCTCTACTCTCAGCAGATGATCTGGTTTTTTGTTTTTAGAAAATCAATGTTTGCATTTAAAATAGGAAGTAACATTTAGTCCAGATAAAGGATAAAAGGAGATTAAAGCTGGGCTGGAGGCAGTGNATACAGAAAAAACAATATCACTGAACTGTTAAGTGATGGGTCACAGGCTAGTGTCTCAGCACTAAGGTTGCCTGACTGCTTTAGTTTCAGAAAGCTTTTCTGAATCCTATAAATAAAGACACATGTTATCTCTTCTAGTCACTCACAGTCCAGCTTAATCATTTCAATTTAGCATTTTATTTCCATAAATGAAAATGATTTAAATTTATACGTATAATCCCAGTGCTGAGAAGGGGAAGTGAACGTGGGCTCACATCCCTAACCAAGAAGTTATCTGAAATTGACACCCGCTTGCAGAGAAAAATTAGTTTTCTCCATTAGCGTCTCACTAGGTATATTAGCCACACTTTAGGGTAGACTCCATCTNAAGTTGGAGATGCTCAACACAAAAGGACCTCAATGGTATTTTTGTAGACCTTTTGTCTCAAATTTCTTNGGGTATTTTTTTTCCTGTCTGACTGGTCTTTTGCTTGTGTATTTTGATTTCCATTTTTGTGGTGNATGTGAGAGACAGAGATAGAGACAGAGAGGCAGAGAGATAGAGAGTTTCTTGTCTTTTTATTTTGGTTTTGTTTGCTTGCTTGTTTTGTTCTTTAAAGAGAGAAAGAAAAGGCATAGAGTATGGAGGATCTGAAAGGAGTTGGGGGAGGGGTGAAGCATNATCAGAACATATAGTGTAAAAAATTTTTTCAACAAAAAAATCTAAGTTACTTTTTTATAAAGCCACAGACAGACTATTGATTTCACATTTTTGCCAAAGAAATTTCTCACACATAATTCCATATATATATATACATATGTGTGTATATGTATATATTTCAGAGATTAGCTTGTACAAATGAATTTATATGTTCACAATAAAGTGTNCAAAATAAATTATTTAGCCTTAAATCATTAATATTTATGATAAAAATACTNATGATTTATACCTTCAAAAGTTCCAAAATGAATTTAAAGAGTTTTGTTTAACGATACATGCTCTATGATTATGAAATTAGAACAAAAGAATAATGAACTAAGGAGGAGAATTATTTGAAAATGGAGGCTAAGAAGAAGCAAACCAATGAGAAGGATGTGTGTTGACTTACATCAAATTCTCAGGATAAAACAATTCCTTCCAAGCCAAGTCAGGGAGGAAAAGTCTTCTGATACGTGAAATANTGAACAAGAAAACCAATGCTTTCAATAGCAGTGTTAAATGCAGACATTTTCTTCTATGTCAATGAAATCAATCTTCTGCAAATGTAAGCCAAAGGATCAGCTCTATTTGGGGGAAAAGCGTTTCATGGAAGCACTGGAGTAGTGTTCTAAGTGTTTAGTTTTCAAGTGCCACTAGTGAAATGGGTGACTGGAATTTGGCAGAAACAGAATAGCAGACAGGTTGATGTTGTGGTCTCAGGCAAGTGTCTGAAATGTCAGTTGTTTTTTATTACTAGTTAAAGGAGATTAATGTAAATTATCTTCTGTTCCTNCCCATAGTGATTTCACCTTTTCTTATCAGAATTAATGAACATGTAGAGTTCTTAATAAATATAGAAGAAAAAATATCTATAGGCTATTTACAGACAAGACTCAATACTTTAAAATCATTGATGGTTGATTGAGTGATTGATCAGTTGATTGATCATATGTATGTATGTGAGCATGTGTGTGNGGATGACAACCTGTGATAATCAGTTTTCTACTTCTACCATGCAGATTCAAGAGATAGAACTCAGGTTTTTAGTGGCAAGCACTTTTTACCTTTTGACCCATCTTGTTGGCTCCCAAAGAACCACCAAATTTATCAAAGAAATTTAAACTGTTCAAATTCTCTAAAAATTATTTTGAAAATAGCCCCTTTCATCAGCACAAAGAAAATTTACAATTTGATATTAAAGCAAAAAGATAAAACATATTATAGAAATGGTTGTTGTTGTAGAATATTATTTTAAAGTGTGTTACTTTTGTTTATGTTGCATTTGTTTAACTCTGTAAACCTGTGTTACTGTGCCTGTCTAAAATACCTGATGGTCTAATAAAGAGCTGAACAGTCAATAGCGAGTCTGGAGAGAGAAAAAGGTGGGGCTGGCAGGCCAAGAGAATATATAGAAGGAGAAAGAGTGAGAGAGAAGGAGAGGAGGAAGTAAGGGGCTAGCCATATAGCCACACAGCCAGCCACAGGGTAAGAGTGAAAGTAAGATACACAGAAGGAAGAATATGAAAAATCCCAGAGGTAAAAGGTAGATGGGATAATTTAAAGTTAAGAAAAGCTGGCAAGAAACAAGCTAAGCTAAGGCTGGGCATTTATAATTAAGAATAAGCCTCTTTGTGTGCTTTATTTGGGAGGTGGGTGGTAGGCCCCCTCAAAAGTTGTAAAGCCCAGTGGCGTGCAACCTGTCTCTTATACACATCTAGATGTGTATAAGAGACAGATATAAATGTGTGTGTAAATAAATAAATAAATGTAATTCTCAGGATGCTTTACTTTTACATTTTCTTAAATATTGGTACTGGCTGATACCCTTTCCTTACAAACATGATATTTAATAATCCCAACAAATCAGTNACTAAAATAAACACNTGATATAAACTAAACAAAACAACCCTAGANAAATCCTTAAAGGTATCCANAAGTGCGATGTTTCTTGATATCACTATTTTCAAAACTTGACATTCATTAAGTTATCTAATGACAATTGGGTATTTTCATATCTGAATTGCTGCTGAAAGAATATGCTTTTATCTAGCAAATCATCTTTACTTAATCATTTCTACCTTTCATGTTTGCTCTTGGGTCTTGGGTTGCAATTTTCTCATGTCAAATAAAATACAATCTTTATAATTGCAGTATGAAAAGAAAAGAGAGTTCTGTAGAGTGAAATTATTCAAGGCAGAAAGACTGAAATAACCAGCCTTAATTAGGTTCCTACTTCTATTGGGTAAAGGAATTGCTGTTGTGTGTTCTTCTCCTTGGGGAGCAATAACGGGGGAGGGACAAGGAAAACAACAAAACAAATTATTGCTTTTCAACTCAAATTACTGTGTAGATTACAAGAAAATGCAGATGAGTAATAAAGAGCATTTGCTTGCTAATGGTCATGAAATCACACTCATCATAACTGGAAAACTCACTTGAAAAAACTGTGCAGGGATGCTCTTAGATCTGGAGACACCATGCAAGTCTGTTGCTTCAAATCGTACAAACTGGAGGTGATTTTTGGCCATTTCTTGTTTTATGTGTTTCATTCTAGAAGAAAGTTGAGGCGGGATCATAATCTGAGCATTGTCCTTGGTGTGGTCTGTGGAGTAATGATTTGAAGTCACTAGATTAGGATGGACCAAAAANCCGAAGAGTAGACATGGTGAATTGATCACTAGGGTTACAAAAAGATTAACATATGCCGATCACATGGATCATAACTTCACACAGAGATCTCATCTCTCTCTTACCTGCTTTACAGTCATCCCAAGAACACTGTCTAAGTACCCTCAGAAAGTGCTCATCAGTTAGGACATGTCTAAAAAGATGGTAATGTCACANTACTTGCTGAAAGCACTTGCTCAAGGAAAATGGCAAGAAAAGAAAGAAAAATAAAACAAAACAAAAAATGCAAAAAAAACAACAAAAAACCAACCTTTGTTTATGGAAGACAATGGATAGTCTGACAGCATTGAAGACACATAAGTTGCTTGTAGATGCCTATCATTAAAACTTTAGGGCTTCTTGGACTAACCTGTAATATTTAAACTGTAAGCTCCTACATACTTGGAGCTAAAATTGTGTGTTTATTTTTTTGGTGTGTTGGCCCCTTTTTCCTTTCTTTTCATTTTCTTTCACTTTGTTTTCCAAAAGTTACCTTCCATCTTTGTAATGACATGTGAGTCTTAGAGGTACACATCTCTGTCAAATTTTACAATTATTTAAATAAAGAAAGATATCAAAAGTGGGAGTGGAGATGAAAACTTGGGACTACATGGTAGATTTTTAAAGTCAGAAATATAATAAAATGTCCATTCCAGAATTTTAAGATAGTCTGAAAATTCTAAAACTGTGGAGCTAGGGAAGACTTCAGAGACATAGTTAAAGTAGTCAATCCATTAGCCTGAGTCCCAGAGAGACACACAAAGTAGAAGCACAAGTCTCCCCCCTCCTACCCCCCCTCTCTCACACACACCCCACTGTCAATATAGAAGTTAGAGTCTATATTCCCGGTAGGTGGCTTGTGTAACAGGGCATGAATGGACAATCTGTACCCATGGACAGAATAGCCAGGCCCACAGTATGAATTATAAACACCACTGTCAGGACTTCGAGGGAGGGTGAGAACACAGAGACTCAGCACAAATCAAGACACCCCCCCACCCCACTGCCATATCCTTCCTTTCAGGCCTGGCATCCTTCCCACCCTCTGTGTGTTTCTGCTTCTTCATTGTTAAAATATTACCTGCTTCGTGGGCTTGTTATGAGGATTAAACAAGGTATTTAACAATACCNTGAGTCAATAAGCACCCTGTAAGTGCTACTTAAACGCAAAAGGTATGAGCCCTATTACTCTAACTCCAGTAAACAGTCCCGTGATCGTGCCTGCATTTGAACACCCATCAATCTGTCACACCACTGGCATCAAACAGCTATAATTTTTAAGTGATAACTGGGTATCAGTTTTCAAGATATAATTAGGCTTTAAAATAAGCATAAAGATTGACAGTATAAAAACACAGATTGAGCAGATTTTAAATACACGAAGCGTGAGGAAAACAAATTACTGGTTCCACCTATGCACATATATTAGATATAATGTCCTGTCACTGATACGTCTGGCTACTCTGGGACTCCTGAGGGTTTATAACTACCTTCCATTTAACACAAACAATTAAGCTGTNGCAATTAGAATGTTACAGGCTAAATGAACAGTTGGTGTGTTCCTACCTTACCCTGAAACATTGTGTGTTCAGTCCAAGTTGAATAAAGCTGCTTATATAAAACTCATAAGCAATTTAAAATATGGAAGTTTTCAAATAACCAGTGTTGCAGACCTCATAAACAATTCTGTATGAGCTATCAAGCACTCTTTTCTCCTGCAAGAGAAAAGGGGCCATTCTATTGTCAGACCAGTGATGAGATGGCAGGAAGTCTTACTAGCTGTATCTTATCTGTATCTTCTAAATGTCCTACAATAAATATATATTGTATCATTTTATGTGTTTTCCTTGTCTTTCTTTTTTAATTTCTAAGCATACAAACTAACAGGTTTCATTATGAGATTTTGTTTGGTTTTTTGAGACAGGGTTTCTCTGTGTAGCCCTGTAACTCACTCTGTAGACCAGGCTAGCCTTAAACTTGGAGATCCATCTGCCTCTGCCTCCACNACCCAGCTCATTATGACATTTTTAATCATATGTGCCATTGTCCTTTGCTCTATTCACTGACTTCTTCATCTGTCTGCCTAATCCTCTCTCTTCCCTCCAAACATCCCCTCTTTTATTTTACAATGAAAAAATATTCATCCACTTACAGTCAACCACTCAAGGTAGGTATTTTTA
>LZPO01066288.1:84401-97329 GCA_001675575.1 Neotoma lepida
TCTGGGGTTCTGTGTGTTATGAAGATAGAGAGGAGAGAAGGGTGAAGAAGGGTCTGAACTGTGCCCTTGTCCCCTGGGAGTTCACTTCACTGTTCTTAGAAGGATCTACCTGTCATGAATGTGTGTATTTATCTATAGGTTGTTTGTGTATCATGCCAGGAAGTCAAACAGTGTCATTTGTGATGATGACTTTGTACACAGCCCAACTTAACCCACAAGGACTGGAAACAGAGTTCAGTCACATGACAAATACACCATGTTCAGGTAAAGTCCCTGGATACCAATACTAAAATGACCTTCCCTAGCCAGCCAAACACATTGACAAGTGATAGTGTTATTTATTCTCCCGCTGGGAGAGAACAAGCCAGCAGCCATGTTCAGTACCTAGAGTATCATACATGGTTTTAGTCCTTTATGTTATAAAAGTGATTATGTTATATAAAAAAAGTATGGCTGTGAGTATAACAGTTTTCATGGCTTCTACCTGTCCTCTTAGCAGATAAGCTTAGAGAATCCTAAAATTAATCATGAAAAACTCTGCAGCTGGTAATTGTCATCAGATGTGAGGATAATGTGTTATACTCCATTTCTCCAGCATCATACCCCTTTGTATTAAACCCTATTTATTTAACCTTTTCTTTATAGGTTTTCTCACACAACAAATACCTCTTTCTAACTAGTTTTTATCTTTTGTATCCAAGAGGCCGTTAACCAACACATTCATGCACCAGAGTAGTTATTCAGAAATTCAAAGACTTCGAATGATAGATTTTCATGCTTAAAGAAGACTTGAGTACACCCCCATGACAATTCCCCAATTTTCTAGATCTGTAGCATGAAGGGTAACGAAGCTGCAAAGAGCTTTACAAACACAGATGTAGAAATTCTCTTGTCCTCACTCTGGGGCTGGCATCTTTACCATCAGCACATCACCTATAGTTCAAAGGTAGACTTGGAAACAGTGGCTAGAAACACTTCCCTGTTTCCTCCAGAATCTTTCCAGGTAATTGCTTACCAGAATTTTGGTTGAATTCCGCATCAGGAGCACTTGCTGGGGTGGTNGGAAGTGATGATTTTACCACTGGCATCTGATCCCGGACGTCTTTGTCACTGTGGGAAGGACAAGACTCAGAAGAGCCAGGTTTGTTCAGATCTGCTGTTTGGTTTCCGGTCCTTTCTATGGTGATAATGGGAAATGTCAAAACATGTTAGAATTGTTTTCAACTATCTTTAACACAGCTTGGAGAGCAACGCTAGAAAGGATACCCTTTCATATACAGTGACACACCAAACAAGGACACTGGGTGTGGTCTGCCCTAGATGCAGACTAGAAGGAAGTATGTTATCTGTAATAAAAAAAAATTAAAACAATAATAAAACCTGTTAAAGTCTGCTTTTTATTGTCATCATGGGCTAACAATTCCTTTTTTCTTCTTCTTTGGAACACCAGGAGTGACCTTGTCTATACTGACCCCCATTCAGGATTATTTCAGATCTTTTAGAATATTGTTGGAATTTCAGCGTGTCGCTAGAAACTCTCCAGACCTTTCCTACAGTCTCCCAGTCCTTAGCCATAATCTTCACATTCATTCTCAGTGCAGAAGAAAGCTTCTCTCCCACTCTGCTTTGCCTCTCCCATCCCCCACCAGCATTCTACGCCCTCTCCTTGAATTCTAAATACTATGATTGGCTATGTCTATGGAGTTAATGTAAGCTTATATTTGCCATCTTTCATGTAGCAATACTTGGCATCTTACTGTCTTTTCGTTTCTCCAGAAGAAGAGAAATGTTTTATGGAAAGGAACATGAAATAGAAACTGCCACTGTCCACACCATTATTGAAAGGCCATAGTAGCCACATACCATTGGAATTGGCCATGGTGATTTCGCTCCCATCCGTTGGACAAAGATGTGGTTTGGTGACTTTTTTCCTTGTCCTTCTCACNTTGTTCATCTTGCTGCCTTCAGCTTCATTACNGCCGTCTTTTGCTGTGTCCTGTAGTCATTAGTAAACAAAGATTCACATAGCACACCGTGCAAGCAGCTGGATCTGGGCATCAAAGGTGCAAGTCAGTTGGACAGTTAGGTTTAAACTGAGCACAGGATGTTCTTTAGAGGAAGTAAACTGTCATATCCTTATCTCTTCAACTCCAGGAGGCTGGAGTTTTGATACGTGTTGCTACAGAAAATTGTTAAACAAAGTAAGCTCTTGTCTAACCATTCAGTGTTTCTTATTTTCACTTCAGAATGTTTTAAATTGTTTAGTCCTTAATAATTGATAAAAACCTATTTCTTTTAAAGGTTTGTATTTATGAACTCTGTGTTTTCTAATCTTTTTCACCAAAAGCACAAGGACCTGAAATTTTTGGCTTCTCCTCTTTCCTCTCACCCTCCCTCACCCTTTCCACATCAATATCTACTTTGATTCAAAAAGGAGTTTCATACACTTATGCCTTTTTGAAACTTGACTTTTTAAAANTTTTTGCATTAGAGTATATGAATGAGCTACCATGACATTTTCATANATGTCCATAACACACCTTGTCCAGATCCACCCCAATGTTGCCNCTCCTGGTCTCTGTTCCTCTGTTCTTACAACTGATATTAAATGTATTAGAAAGTCCAACTCAAGTTATTTTATAGCTTGATAAAAATCTAAAATACATTAAAAGGAAAATAGCCAAAACAATCTACTTATAATCATTGAGAAGAATTTTCTAGCAAGGAGTTTGTTTGGCAGTCAGCAAGGTTGGTAGTAGAAACTGCTGGCAGTAGAAACCATCACCTCTGCAAGCATGGGATACAACAGTGGTCATGGAAAAGAGAATTTGAACCTAGTGTTGGTGTTTTTAGGGTTTTGATTTTTGGCTTTTGGTTGTGTGTGTGTGGCTCTGTGTGTGTGTGTGTGTATGTCTGTGTGTGTGTGTGTGTGTGTGTGCGTCTGTGTGTGTGTCTGTGTGTCTGTATGTCTATGTTTGCAAACTTCAAATTTAGTCTTCAAGGGAGAGGAAAGTGACAACGTCAAGGCAAAGACTGTTCTAAATGTTTTGAGCTGTTGCTTTTTTAAAGAGCAGGTTCTGAAAAGTCTGTATCTGGGAGAAAGTCATATGAACACATATCCAGAGCAGTTGCAGGCAGAGCTATACCAATTCATCATAAAACCAATTCAGTCTCTGAAAACAAAAGAGGGATTTTCTCTAGTGATATGTAACCATGATGAATTATGATTTTTGTTATCAGATGAGAATATATTTCATGAAACAGTCTTTTTATTTTATTAATTTTTAGGTTATACAAAGTAATGAGTTTTATTGATAGTCTTTTCTTGAAATTTTATGACTTATCCAAAAATGGTAGTCTTTTCACTTCAGATAATCTTATATTTGATTGTACAGGACTTATTAGGATAATTTTTTTCCTAATACTTTAGGAATTCATTCAAATATTTGCATAAATTTCTCAGTATTTTTTTATAAGATCAAGCAGTAATATTGGACATGTGCTTATTTCCAAAATTGCGTAGCCAGAAATNTACTATTTTGTTTTTGAATGCCTTTACATGGACATATCTCAGATAGTTACAGAAGTGATATTTAGAAAGGTGTACAAGCATCACTGGACTCTGATCTGGCTGACATTTGTCTTAGTCTGAGCTCCTTGGGAATTCCCTCAATTTATAGATTCAGGAATTATGTGAGACGAACATGAAGACACCTCTAGCTTCAAACTCCAGTGTCAAGTGAATAAACAAGAGTGTCACAACATGCTAAATTAAGCACATTGTCATACAAATTTCCTGGTATGACCCTTGAGGTAGGGAATCTAGTTTAGAAATGTTTAAGGCCACAATAGTCCATGGAAGGTAAAGTTCCCATTAAAGTCTTCTCATTTTTCCAGATTCCATTCTTCTCCTTTAAAGCCAAAGGTCCAAGTCAATTTTTTGCCATCATCTGAGCCAACCAAGAGGGAAGCTTTTGTGACAAAAGCAAGAGTAATTTACTGAGGTACAAACTTGAAAAATCCAGCAGTAAGAGTCCTAGAACGCTAAAGTGTATGCATCATACTCAAGAGGCTTCTCTTTTAAAGGAGAGGAGTTGGTCCTAATAAAGAAGATATTCCATTCTCTTTTAAGTTTTCTCTTCTATACTGGGTTGATCAGACTATAGGCAGGCATTGCTATAATAGCTGAAACAAATGTACTGAATCCCCAGGCTCTCCCACTCCGGTAGAATGGTTTCATTCTTAATCTTGGATTTGCACTCAACTACAGTATGAATGATGGCTTGGTGGAAAAAAACCTACCAATACATAGTCCTTACAATACGACTAGGAGAACCTTTATTACTGTCTTTATCATAACACACAAGTATTATGCGATTTTTCTCAAGGTCATTATGATGGACAAGTAAGAATTCAAACCTAAGCCACTCTATTTGGGGTGCTTCCCTCAATGTCACAGACAAACACTTGACCTAAATCAAATTCCATTCCTATTACATAATATTACCTACTGAATTCATAAAACATGCTTTATTTCCTCATTATATGTTCTCTTTCACTAATATTTTTTAAATACTTTTCTCCTATATAATATTTAAAACCTCCTTAGTTTGTGTCACTAGAAGCTCTGAAGAGCAGCAACACAGCCTGCTATGGATAAGGCAAAAATCAAAGATGTAAAAAGAAAAGATGATCCACAAAGACTCTGGCAATGCAGTCCAGGCATTAAAGTGTTTTCATAACAGCTGAAGTCCTTCATAATATGAAGAATGAAGTACTCTTAGGTCACCCTAGGTCAGGGACAGAAAACTCTAGTGTCACAATAACAGACAGAACCAGTGGACCGGGACTGAACAAAGGCAGATGTTCCCTCTAGGAAGGAGCTGACACTGGTTCTGTCTGCCCAATGCCTGTCAAAGTATTGCCCTAGAACTGTCAATCCTACACATTGCTAAAGCATTCTGGAAATAAGGACTCAGTATTTTTATCTAGTATAGAAAACACTCAGTTTTGTCCTGATGCTTTATGCACATATAGCTTTGTACCTTTCTCATAGTCACCCCTACTGCCTTCCNCATCTCTCCTGACCCAGTCTTGCTGAAAAACATGGATTTCTTTCCATTATANTTTTCATGATTTTTAAATGTTAGGAATTAATTTAACATGAAAGATGAGGGATAAAGAAGAAAAGTTTCTTAACTCTCTCGTAACTGGAGAATGTATGATTGACTCTACGGGGCTTTTCTGGGCACAACTGGATGGCAGTAGCGCTGTCTCTCCCCCAGCAACAGTACTTAGTGTGACACTGAAGGACAAGTGATGTTCAAAATACCTAGTGATCACACGAGGGATAACGGTTTAAGAACNCATTACAGGGCTGGGGAGTTGGCTTAGCAATTAAGAGAACTCAAGAAACTAGACATCAAAGAAACCAAACGATCCAATTAAAAATGGGGTACAAATTTAAACAGAATTCTCAAGAGAAAAATCTCAAATGGCAGAGAAACATTTAAAGAAATGTTCAACATCCTTAGCCATCAGGGAAATGCAAATAAAAATGACTCTGAGTACCTTCTTAGACCTGTCAGAATGACTAAGATCNAAAACACTGAAGACATCTTATGTTGGAGAGGANGTGGAAAAAGGGGAACACTCCTCCACTGTTGGTGGGAGTGCAAACTTNTACAGCCATTTGGAAATCAGTATGGCGGTTTCTCAGAAAATTGGGAATCAATCTACCTCAATACCCAGCTATACTACTCTTGGTCATATACCCAAAGGAATGCTCAATCATACCACAAGGACACTCAACTATGTTCATAGCAGCATTATTCATAATAGCCAGAACCTGGAAACAACCTAGATGCCCGTCAACTGAAGAATGGATCAGGAAAATGTGGTACATATGCACAATGGAGTACTACTCAGGTATTAAAAACAATGACAACAGGAAAGTAAAAGACATTGGATATAACTAGAAAAAAAAATCATCCTGAGTGAGGTAATCCAGACCCAGAAGGACAAACATAGTATGTACTCACTCGTAAGTGGATATTAGCTGTGAAGTAAAGTATAACTATGCTATAATCCACAGAACAGAGAGGCTAGGGAACACGGAGGGCCCAGAGANGGACATATGGATCTCCCTTGGCAAGAGAAATAGAAGGGATCACCTGGGTGAACAGGGGGCAGATGGGCATGAGAACTTGAGGGACCTAGTTGAGAGGTGGATGGAGGGGAAAGTATTGAAATGAATGTGGGGCTTTTGGGGTCAGGTAGAAAACAGATGCAAAGGAAACTTCCATGAATCTACATGGATGACTCCAGCTAAGACTCTTAAGCAAGAGTGGATTCATAGCCTGACTGGACATCTCTTGTTATCATATTGTTAACTACCTCAATAACCATCAAAGAGCCTTCATCCAGTAACTAACGGAAATAGATAGAGACCCACAGCTAATTAGGCTGAGCTGGGGGAATTCTGCTGAAGAGAGGAAGGAAAGACTGTAGGAGCCAGAGGGATCAAAGACATCACACTAAAACCCACAGAAATAACTTACCTGGCTCATAGGAACTCACAAGGTTTGAACCAACATACCAGGGANACTGTATGGGACCAACCTAAGTCCTCTACATATATGTGAATATCGTGTAGCTTCATCTACTTGTGGGACTCCTAACAACGGGAGCAGGGCTGTCTCTAATGTTTTGGCTGGCTCTTGGGAATCTATTCCTTATACTGGATTGCCTTGCCCAGTCTAAATACAAGAGGAGGTGCCTAGTCTTACGAAACTTGATACACCACGCTTTGCTGATACCCGTGAGAGGCCTGCCCCTTTCTGAACAGAAACAGAGGAGGAATGGATTGAGGAGGAGCAGAGGAGANATGGGGGGAGGGAATAGGAGTAGCAGAGGGAGGGGAAACTTTGGTTGGGATGTAAAATTAATTAATTAAATTTTTAAAAAAAGAAACAGAAAAAAATAGAGTATTTGTTGTTCTTGCACAGGACTTGAGTTCGATTCCAAGCACCCACTTCAGGTGGCTCACAGTCACATGTAACTCCAGTTCCAGCCAATCTGACACTGACTTCTGACCTGCACAGGCATAAACACACACACACACACACACACACACACACACACACATATGAATACACATGCACACACACCTAAATAAAAATAAAATCTTTTAAAAAAGAAGAACATATACCAACTATATTCCAGTTCACTCTTAAATGCTTAACATACATTAATTCATTTGTTCTCAAACAACCCGTCAACCTCTCAAAAATGTGGTAAGTGCATTAAGCTTAGGAAAACGTTTATCAGAGAAAGATGAGATTAACCCCAAATCACTTATCTCATAAGTGCTGGAACTAACATGTGGACCCAACTAGTTGGATGCAGGGTACCAAGTATTTAACTGACAGCTAATGAACACTGCCAATGAGAACACCCATCATCACTGTGGAGGGGCCAGGGTGCTAAGAAACTGGAACTAGGTCCTAGAGAGTCTTCTGCAAAGTTACTCTAGTTAACAAATGATGGGGAGGTCCCAAAAGTCCCAGGGGACCAGGAGAACAGCTAAGGAAGGTTTTCAATTTCGTTCTATTTTCCTGGATGGAGGCCATCTCTGTTGTTCTCAGCCCAGTCCATTTAGAAACATTTTCCTATTTATCAGGCTTTCCCTGGTTGTGCCATTGTTTTAGACAATCAGTGACTGGTGTGAATTAACTGTTGAAGAGGTGGTGGCCAGGGTTATCATGACCCAGACACTATGTGTCTCCAAGGCTCTTTCTTAGGGAAGTGCTTCATTCTATGTTACCTCATGGACCATGGGCCAGCCTCAGCATAGCCTTTAGTATCTTATCTGAGCATCTCTGGGTTCTCAACAAGATAAGCCAGCTGACCCTCTCAAGAAGATGAGGTCATTAAAAGCAATGTTAGGATTCTCAGAGGGATTAAAATGGCCAGCATACACTTGTCTGGACTCTAAAGTACTTTTGTCATTAAGAAGGTGGAGACTGAAAACATTTTTCTAATATAAAAAAAGGCCCTAGATTCAACCCCTATGATCAAAACATGAAATAAGCAGGCATATTATTTTGTTAGTTCAGTCTTTATCAACCAAGAACCTAGGCTAAGCTTATATGGAACAGAGAACATGTGAGCTGACGATTGAAAATGTATGAGGAAAACCAGATTGCAAGGACAAGGACATAAGCACAGGAATGCAATTTTGCATTGATTAATTGGCACAAATAGGTAAATCTAATTCATCTAAATTCAGATAGTCTCATAATTCCACTACAACAGGTTTGTTTGATCTTTGGATATTTCTGAAGTGTTTCTGCTCTTGTCCATCAGTGGTCTCCAATAGCCATGAAGAGCATTCTGTATCACAAGCCATATACACGATGTCTCTTTTGAACCTTCTTCCTGTGGCTTAATATAAGTCTGTCATTGTGAATTTCAGCCTGCCTCCTTGATCAAATTAAAGAGCCTTAACCTAAAGAAATCCTGTCAGGCATTNAATTCAAACCCTAATTAAACCTAAAAATTTCCCTTCCAATATAGTAACCAGTGTTATTTAGGTTCTAAATATCACTGGTTTTATTCATCTACTTTTAATTTCCTTTAAGTTACATTTTTAATGTCAATACTTTAAAAACCCTTGTTTAAGACCCCTGTGTAACCTTCTTGGTTTGAGGTAAAATCATCAAAGCATTTACCAAGCACTCTAATTATACCGGTGATGGGCTCATGAAAGAAAAATGATTAAAAAAAAATGACTGTCACCAAGCTTTAACCTCTGCTACAAATACTAGATTCAAGAATCAATAGTCATCAAAGTTATAAGAATATGTCAAAGAGAAAAGAAAAGGATATACCCTCTAGTCACCTTAAAAATGTGTTAGTCAAGGAAAGGGGAAGCAAAATATTGAAAATATTGACTGCAGACATATTGGCAGAAACACACCAGACACTTACATCAGATAATCTAAACATGTTATTGGCCCAAGATTCCTACTCTAATGACTTGGTCTAACAACCTCCCCCATGTACAGTGAGTGGGTCCATTGGCACTGACAGTCTACCAGTGGAACCCTGAGAGCAGCCTAGGGCAAAACACAAAGTTACTGTGTCATGGAGGTACAATGAGTTTACCATTTAAAAACAAGTATTTCTGTTGGACTTGGTGGGATGTGCCTTTCCTGCTAGCACTGGGGAGGCGGAGGTTGGTGGATCTCTGTGAATTAGAAGCCAGCCTGGTCTACAGAGTGAGTTCCAGGTCAGCCATGACTCTTTAGTGAGACCCATATATAATAATATCGATAATAATATAGCAAAATTAGTAAAGAAAAAGTGTTCCTGATACTCATCCTTTGTCATCTGAGTCCCCACAGTCTTTCCTCACTGTCCCTGCAACCAACATTGGCCCTCTCCTATGACTGCTACTACTGTACTTCCATAAATNACAATGATAATTATGCTATTGCTTTGCTGAGGATTCAGCCATGATTCTCCATCACTTTTAGAAAAAATTCAGATCACTGTTCCCTGAGGCCCGGGATAATCCAGCTTCATCAGTTTTTGCAGCTTCTATATCTGGTCCCTTTTTATGCAAATGCCACCTCCATCTATTCCAACTAGTTTCATCATTCTTTGTGTTCATATTTCCTTCTTTCCTAGGACCCTATTGACTAGTCAACCTGCCCCAGTGAGAAATGTGAACCGTTCTGGACACATCTAAACACTAATACTGTAGGTGATTTGCTATGGCTCCTCCGCGAGGTAGCTAGTTAGGATTGGTNGGCTTGAAATGCANCTTTACTTTCTGTGTATTTCTGTTTCCCAGACACCAGCTCCAATCTCCAGCCTGCTTGTCCTGACCCCCAAGTGTCTCACTTTTGCTGATATCCCTTCTCCTCATGCACCTGCTCACAGACTGCATTGCTAAGCGTGTCTGTTTTCTTGACCTCTAACTCAGAAAATCTCACCGTTTTCCCTCCTTTTGTCCTTCTCCCCACTCCAGGCAGCTATCCAGCTTGACTGCTTGTTGTTCTTTTTGTTAGTGTTGTTGTTTTCACTCAAACTCCAATAAAATTGTACTCAAGTCTCCTTTTAAATTAAAATAATTATATTATTTAAAGTAAAATACCTATAAGACTAAGAACCTATAGAAGGGCCACGTGCTCCCTGGTAGCAGCTCTACTCAAGGATGACCAATGTGTCTAGTTGGAAGGAAGGGGTTACAAATGATGATTTACATATTTTCTTATGAATCTTTATCTAAAATAACAAGTAAAATCATATGTTGTCACCATCTACAACATAATCCTTTGATACATGTATACATTGGGAAAATTGCTAAATCAAGCCATTCAACACATGCATTATCCCATATGCATTTTGTTTTTAGACCACTTAAAAATCTACTCTGTTAGCAGTCTTCAGACATACAATTATTTTTATTAACTGTAGCCATCACAGTGTATAATATACTTATATTTCTCATCTAGCTGAGTGGTTGTGTCTTCTGACAGAAATTTCTTAGTTCCTTTACATCCCAGACTCTAGTACCTACCATTTCAATCTCCATTCATATAAAATTCAAAATTTTAACCTCATATATAAATGTCATTTGTCTTTCTGTGCTTGGCTTCTTACTATGATATCCTCCAGGGTTATATGTGTTGTAACAGGTGGCNTGATTTCCTTTTCTTTAAGGCTAAGTAGTATTTCGTGTGTGTGTGTGTGTGGACATTTTATATATACACACACATACATATGTATGTTACATATATATGCGTATGTATATATGTATGTATGTATACATTTTTTTCTTTGTATACTTACTCATTGATACTTCTTAGATTATCTGATTCTACATCTTGTCGATGATTAACAGTGCTGCAGTATGAGCCATGTGAACAATAATAATCATACCGCTGTGGTGGTTTGAATGAGAATGGCCCCCATAGGCTCCTATACTTAAATGTCTGATCCACAGTTGGTGGAAGTGTTTGGGAAGGATTAGGAGGTGTGGTCATTGCTGGAGGAGGTGTGTCACTCAGGTGGACTCTGAGGTTTCAAAAGCCCAGGCCATTCCCAGTTAGCATTCTCTCTCTCTCTCTCTCTCTCTCTCTCTCTCTCTCTCTCTCTCTCTCTCTCTCTCTCTCTCTGCCTTGAGTCTATTGTCAGAATGCAAGCCCTCAGCTACTGCTCCAACATAATGCCTGACTGCCTGCTGCCATGCTCCTTACCATGGTGGTCATGGAATCTAACCTTATAAAGTCATGAGCCCCCAAATCAAACACTTTCTCTTAGAAGCTGTCTTGGTCATGGTTTTAGTTGTGGCAACAGAAAAGTAACTAAGACAACCACAGTGGGCACAGGATTGTGCTTATCCCTTCTACACAGATGCCATATGTTTGATTGTAAAACACAGTAGTGGAATCACTGTATCACATGAGTAGCCCTAACTTAAAGGGAGGTTACAGTTTGTTATTTGCTTTGTGACCTACTCATAAAACTCACAACTACTAACTTCTTCCTATCAATTGATAAACCATGTAACACCCTTCTGGAATTCTTACCTATTTTTTAACTGACTCTCAATATCATGAGAGCAGATCTCTTCAGTCTACATGCTGGTCTACCCAGACTTATGGCAATGACTAGTTCCACCCAAGCACTGCTTTCCTCTAAGTGCCAGGAATGTATTTATAGTAGAAGACAGCATGCCCAGTTCAACAAGCTGGTGAGCAGACCATGGTGTCTCTGAGACTAAAGCAAATAAAATCCTCAACAGAATATTCTGTACCAGGAAACTGCACCTAAATAACTACCTCAACAAAGGAAAAGAACACTTTCTAAAAATCTGAACACTCCTTGTGATTTCTTATAATATGAAGGCAAATGGCAAAGGAAGGAAAGTAATAAAGACAGCAAGGAATTCAACTAATTCCCTGCACTTTTGCTGTTTTTAATTAATGTTTTGATAAGTGAAGTGAAACTTACCAAATAAATCAAGGTTCTCATATCTAAAAATATACATCTGCATAAATGAAAAGAAAGTAAAGTATAGGTTTGGTGGATGGATGAGCAGAAAGACAACAGATAAGTTTTCAGCAAATATATTTCAAAAGGTAAGAAATGAGAGCTGGAGGACTGCTGAGTGGTTGAGAGCACTGGCCACTGTTCCAGAGGGCAGGTTTGGTTCTCAGCAACCACATGGTGGCTCACAACCATCTGCAAGTCCAGTTCTAGGGAACCCAGTGACTTCTGGTTTCCTAGGACACCAGGTACACAAATGGTATACAAACATACATGCAGGCAAAAAAGTAAGAAATAATGGATGAAAATCCAGTGTGTAATATATATGTATGATATTAGGCTCTGTGATAGACATTGAAGAAAGAGCTAAGTCTGCTACAGAATCGTCAGTAAGATATCAGATAACAAACTATTGTAATTAAAAACACCAGGCCTAATCAACAGGACATTTAAAATGTTACAAGAGAGGGCACTCCAGTCTGTAAAATAAAAGCGTACTATGTACATAACTGCAGTATTGTCTTTAATAACCATTAATAGACATGTGTCTTTATGCAAAGGTATGGGCACACAAAGAAATGAAAATGTGTTTTTGATGGTTTGTTGTGGTTTTTTTGTTGTGTTTTTTTGTTTTTTTCTATAGAATGGTGAGAGTTACATTTTATAATATAATAGTTCTACACTTAGAACTTTAAAAATTCTACCTGCTTGGTTTTCTTTTGTTGTGTTTTTTTGTTTTTTTGTTTTTTTGTAAGATTTTCAAGACCAGGTTTCTTCGTATAACAGCCCCAGCTGTCCTGGAACTCATTCTGTAGACCAGGCTGGCCTCAAACTCAGAGATCCATATGCCTCTGCCTCCACAGTGCTG
>LZPO01066288.1:98989-120715 GCA_001675575.1 Neotoma lepida
ATATATATATATATATATATATATATATATATATGATCTAAGGTCATTGTGGTGGCCCACACCTTTAGGCCCTGCACTCCAGAGACAGAGGCAGGTGGATCTCTAAGTTCAAGGCCAGTCTGGTCTACATAGTGAGTGCCAGGACAACCAGGGCTACACAGAGAAACCCTGTCTCAAAAAACAAAGACAAACAAACAAGGAAGTAAGCAAATAAACATCAGAACCAAAACACTGCCATCACCAACCAACAAAGAAAAAACCCCAAAGCATATTCCAGGGCCTCAGCCCTAGACTGGCTTCTAGCCTTGTCCTGGTGACTGGCCACATAAAATGGCTCCTCTGCCTCATAAGTGACTCCTACACTGGGGATATCCAGGAATTGGATGTGTAAATCATGACTGCTGAGTTCCTGGAAGCAGCTCCAGGGACTGGGCAGAGAAAGTTTCAAAGCTAAGTAAGGCTCCCGTTCCCTATGCCTGGGCTTAGGCTTTCTGCTCTGGCCACTTTGGGGTTTCTCGCCTATCTTTTCTCAGAGAGGTTCATGAGTCTCTGAGGGTCACACAGCACGGAGATGCCTGAAGTACTGGAGGTGGAGGAAGAAGTATGTGGATGGGAGAGTGTGGAAGGCCAGTCCCCACAATTACTTTCCCTCATGGAGTCCTTTTTCTTTTTTCCCTTTGGTGGGGGGCAGCACAGAGAATGCAACAAGAGTGAATTTTTAGAAATGCAAAGACCATTCTTTCAGCAGTAACCAAAATTAGAATAAAATTTTATGGCATTCTTAATCATCTAAAGCCTAGTGTCTAATGACCGTCATTTCAAGTGATTGCTCAAACTAAGCAAAATCTGCTAGGTGAAAATTCCAAGTTGGTCAGTTGTTAACAACCGACTGTGGAATAGAAGAGACTTCTCAAAAACAGGCACACAACAAATCACAGTGCCCTCCACCCCACTGGTGCTCAGAAAACTTACACCATCAGCAAACCTTCACTGTCAATATTTTGGTAAATAATATTTTGCTTATTAGCTTCATACCTCCTGTGGAAGNTCCCCTTCATCATTCATCTCAACACTTTTTAATGTATATCAGCTGTGGAAACCACGCTCCCTTCAGCGATGACTTCAGGGATGCATTTATATGAAGACCTCCAACAAAGGCAGCAAATGATGAATTCCATGGAGATTCTTTCCAGGGGGATCCAGCAGGTAATAAAAGATAAACATCAGACTCTGTCATGCCCAAGGCACAGTGTGTGAAAAACGCTCTGGAATAGCCTGGTGACAAATGCTCATTTATGCCTGACTCCCTGCAAACAAAGGGGCACAAAGCTTAAAATTGTGTGGGTTGACTTTTTCCCCCTCCAAACTCGTGAATTTTGTTATATAACAGTTGTGTTCTGGGNTGAAATCTATTGTTATAATCAGATGGTGAAACATTTTTTAGATAGCTGTGGTATCAGAGCCCAAAGACAGAAATACAGATGGAAAAACACGGCTGTATGTGACCTAGATTCGTACCAATGGCAAAGACGTTCTCTTTTGTAAAGCACGCACTTGTTTTCCATTGTGGGGGCCTTCCTGCCTTCAGCTTAGGCTGGCTCTTCATTCTATCACTACAGGTATCTTTCTTTCGCCTTTCTAACATATCCTAGCCTAACCTCTGTCCTCACAGAACTTCATGAAATCTGCAGGCTACCTGCCACTCAGGACCCTGGAAGCAACCCTAACCCCAGCAGAATCAGTGGGGAGTGCTTTCTCNGTAGGACTCATGAGGGCAGAAATTCCATTTCTGCTGCCTCATAACTGTAAATGTAGGTGTAGCTTGTTAGGGCAAACGTAGAGTGTTTCTTCTGAATCAAATCAAATGCACTAGTGAGCCTACAGTCTCCACAGCTGGGCACTGCTGTATGGTGATAGTGTCCCCCAATATATTGTGCACCCTAATAAAGTTATCTGGGGTCAGAGAACAGAACAGCCACTAGATAGACATAGAGGCCAGAAAATGGTGGCACGTACACCTTTAATCCTATCACTTGGGAGGCAGAGATCCATCCAGATCTCTGTGAGTTCAAGGCCACACTGGAAATAGCCAGGCATGGTGACACACACCTTTAATCCCAGGAAGTGATGGCAGGAATCAAAAAGTTATATAAGATGTGAGGACTAGGAACTAGAGGCTTTTTAAGCATTTACGCTTTTGAACAGCAGTTCAGCTGAGATCCATTCCCGTGAGGACACAGAAGCTTTCAGTCTGAGGTAACAAGATCAGCTGAAGAGTTGGCAAGGTGAGGTTGGCTGTGCCTTGTTCTGTCTCTCTTATCTTTCAGAATTTACCCCAATATCTGGCTCTGAGATTTTTATTAATAAGACCTTTTAGAAATTCGTCTTACACTGCTGTCCAGGTCTTCTGAGCCTCTGCCATTTAGTCAGGCCAGAATCTGGCTTCAAAAGCCCCCTTTCATGAGGACAATGACCACTGTTCTTGTTTGCTTCACATGGCCCTTCTCTTGCCTGCTGGCAATGCCTCTGTTCTGTGCTGGCGGCTCTGCACTTGGTCTTGGTTTAGGTCTAGCTTTGATACTGATGCTTGCCTGAAACAGCATCCTGAATGTCCTCCCCTGACAGATCTCCCCAAGAAAAGCATCCCCACCTTCCATGGCATGTTTGGCTTGCTTGGGTTGCCTTTCTCTCCTCCTCAGCCGGAGTGTTTCATTTTCACCATGCTGTGTGCCAGAACCTTACCCAGGCTTCTTGTCCATTCTCTTCTCTTAGAACTATTTCTTCCAGGACCCAAAATAGGCAACATTATTCCATGGGGAAATGTCTGTGAAAACTTCTAAAATGCTTCTTTATGTTAGAGAAAACAGCTGTCGAAGGTGGGTTACATATTAGGACAATCTTTTAATATTTATCTGTTTATGGGAATGCACCCGACACAGTGCACACGTGGTGCTCAGAGAACAGCTTGAGAGAATCTGTGCTCTCCTTCCACTGTGCAGGTCCCAGGGATTGGACTCAGGTCCACCAGGTTTGGTGGCAGGTGGCTTTATTCACTGAGTCATCTCACATGCTCACATCTCCCTGTTAGGATACTTTAAGAGTCAAAGCCTTTCTTCAAAGCAGTATGTCATTTCTCCTGGGAATTTGTTATCTTTTCTATCTTCTTTATCATATTGTAGTAATCACATCACCCCAATGTGGATTCATGAGTTTCTTTCCTATCCTTTCCTGAGCTTTTGAATTCAGATCAATTATCTGATATCATTTATGTCCATTTTTTCAAAACTTAAATCCCAGATTAAACAAATTTGCATGTAGTATTTTTATGGAGACCCAGGATTGGATATGCATTATTTGAAAGCATTTTCCTACAAGTGTATACTCATTATTTTGTCTTTGTAATATTGTCTGTGTAATATCTTTTATTTCTTTGTCTTTCTACTGGCTTATCTTTGTCTTTATTTTCAAAGTCTATGAATTTCAGTATCTTCTCATTCTACAAACTCTTTCTTTTTCCTTTTCCTTTTCCAGTGCTGTGTCTCCAATCAAACAGCAAAGGCCTGTGAGATGGCTCAGTGAGAAAGGAACTTGCCACCAAGGATGGATTTGAACCCTGGGACCCACATGTCAGAATTGGAGAACTCACTCCCACAAGTTGTCCTCTGACCTCCACAAGAATGTTGTGGCACAGGCACACACACACACACACACACACACACACACACACACACACACACACACACAATGAAATGCTATAAAAATTTTAACCAAACCATAATTTTAAATTCAAACATACAGTTTATAATAGATCTGTTCTTATCTTCAAAATTAGAAATTGGAAAAGTTTTTCATTTCTTTCTTAAAGTTTAAAGAGCTAAATCATGCTTGGTTCTTTTTCTAATTTCATTTAAATCCTAACAGTGATTCTCTTTATAATTTTTATTTTTTAACACTGTATNTGTATATTCACTGTGTGTGTTCACACATGTACATGTGTGTGTTGGAGCATGTATGGGAGTCTAGAGGAAGCCTGAGAGAGTTTGTTTTCCTACTATATGGGCCCTAGGGATTAAACAGAGCAGAAGTCTTGGCAGCAAATGCCTTTAACAACTGACCATCTATCCAGTCTTCCTTACAGATTTTAATAGCTTATTTAGTTTATAGAATCAAGATGAAATAAAAATTCATTAGCAATATTTCTAGATATTCATTACACATTTATTTAAAACACAGTCTAATGCCTCTACTTATATGCATAACCACACCTTTTTCTTTAATCCTCCAAACAATATTCTAGTTAGAAATTTCTAACATTTAAGATAATAGAATTAATATAAGACACAGAGTTTGTGTATTCCAGCAAATAAATCATTTAAGAAGTCAGAGTTTGTTAAANTGCTTATTTATTCCTCACAAGAATTTTCATGTCACATGCAGAGCATTTGTCACTGCACACATGACATCACAATTACACATCACAAGTTGGAGAAGTCTTAGCTTAGGGGTTCCCATGGCCAGCTACAATATCCTTCCTGGTCAGTCTTCAGTCTACTTGTTATATGCAGATGTTTCCCTCACTCTGCATGGCAGATTACGTTAATGACAGCCCCCTCCATGTCCATTCCCGCTAGTTTATCTCTATAACTACTAAAAGTAAATTGTATTTTTCAAAATTGCTTATCTCAGTTGCACCAGTTATTCTAATATGCAATTTAATGAAAAAAATTTTGTGGCAATGCATTATGGTAAAAATATTTCTTACATTCTAAGGAACTGGAACTTTTGCTGGACCCCAGAGTTAATAATACATCTTAAAGTCACATAAGACTAAATACTGTATCCCACTGTGTACTTAGACTGTTTAACCTACCTTTAAGAGAATAATGTAACAACTAATTTTACTTACCTTGGATTTCCCATGCAATCAGCTTTTACAACCTGAGCTAATACATAGCTGCAATCTTAAGTTAGGTACTCTTCCATGACCCTGAACCAGACTACCACAGGCCTGTTCTAATAACTGTTTATTGAAAACAGTAAAAATAGAGGTTGAAATCAGTCTTCTAAAATGAATCCCCACATACTGATGTTGAGCACAACATTTGGNTATCAGTATTATTGTTTGTAGTACTGTTTGCTGTCTAAGTTAGTTGAGGTCAGTTGGAATTGGTGACTCAATTCCTTTTAAAACTTTATTAAAGATTTCTGTAAAGTATCCCATTACTTCTTCATGTGATGGTTTCTATGACATTCAGTAAGGACAGAGCAAACCCCAAAGCCCTTTGTTAGGGACAGATGCATAGAGACATACAGAGACAGATAGAGATGCAGGGACAGATTCATAAGATAGCCTTCAGACAGGCACAGTTTCAGACTCAAACAGACAGACAGAGAATGGAAGACAGAAGGACTATGAAGTAAAAAATTCAAATCTGGACTCACTCTTGGTTAAATGACACCAAGGAGGAAATGCTTTGATTTCATTCCTTGATGTGGCACATTATTGGTAACTCAGAGTCAATCACTAATGTGCTTAATCCACACATTTTTTCAAATGATATTATTTTTTCAAAACTAAGCTGAATATCTTAGAAGAAGCCGAAAATTGCACATGCCTAATATTTTTTCTAATATAATTTGGATGAGGCTACTATGAAGAGCTAAGAAAAGTTATTAAAGCAGGATTACCTTAAAATAATCTTTAAGAAAAAATGATAATCTTTAAGATCTTGTTTCCAAAAAAAAAGGTGAACATTTTAATGCACTATAGTAGTATATTTTACAAGAAATACAATTGGGATTCGGGTCAGTGGGTGTGGGGTCTCTGCAAACACCACAGTGTCGATCCAGGTGAGGCAAGAAGGAATCCCATTCCACAGGACTCAGTAGCCAGTGTTGATTCAAACTTCGAGAATCTCACACAGGGTAGTTTATTTCAGGCATATTTAAGCACAGCACAATTTGGAGGAAAAAAAGTTTCCTGGTGATAATTAATTCTATCCTGTGTGCACAACAAAGCTTCAGACGTAGTCACGTGGAAACTCTTGTAAAGTACAATGTCTTCTGTCTCTGGGAGGACAGCACTATAGATTGACTGATATAAACTTAAGAGTCTGAGGGAGCTGATATGGCCTGGCCATACATATATTGCAGAGGTCACCATGCTATTAGCCACATTCATTCCCACCCTTCTGGGTGGAAAACAGGTTATACATCTCTCCCTTTGAAGAGACAATTCTGAATGCTTAACATTCCTGGTTTCCCTGGTGTTCATCTGTGAGCACAAGGCCTCTGTGTCTCCTACAAGTGAGAAAATGTGAACTAGCCAATAGCCTACTATCTACTAGGGTAAGATGGGAAGGAATTCAGGTTTAAAAATGCATCATCAGGGCAGGAGAGATGGTTTATCAGTTAAGAGCCTGTGCTACTCTTGCAAAAGGAATATAGTTTGTTTCCTAGCACCCATGTCAAGCAGCTCAGAGCCACCTATTAGTCCAGCTCCAGGGAATCCAACATCCTCCTCTGGCTTCTGAAGGCAGTGCATTCACACGTATAAACCCTCACTCAGACACATAATCAAACCCAAATGCACCATGTAAGAATATGTGAATTCGTTTGAAGTGGAGACTTTTGCTAATCCTTATGCCTTTGCCCTGTGAAAGCCTAGAAAGTAGCAAACAGGTTTTAAAACAGTCTTCACTGCCCTGCATTGTCCAAGCTGAATGACGAACATGCATGACCACTTACAGCTAAATTGTCCATCTCTTATAGGATGGCACAGATGATTTCAAGTTTTCAAGGTCTGGGAGTCATAGCGCATAATTAGCATTACTGAATACTGAAGACATTGGGTGAGCCAGTCTGTCTGAGAAATGAGATGCTTCTTTACTCAATAGCAAGTGAGTGACAGTTGAAGGCTTGAGGGTGGAGGAAATGATGCCTGATGGCACAAAGAGAAAACTTGAGATGAAGATGTATCCCATGCAGTGCTGTCTCTTCTTTCTCAGACACTGCTCATTTCACACTTTTCTCAAGTTTTCAATGAGAAAAAAAAATACAAGTCTTAAAGATAAAGAAATACTTAAGAAAATATTGAAGGACAACTTGCAACCTGATATTTCTCATCAAGAAAGAAGCAGCAACCTTTCTCTGGAAAGTCCAGTGTAAGCATTGTGCATTTCATGGTCATACAATCTCCATTTCAAGAGCCCACCCTTGTCACAGTTAGATGAAGGCAGCCACAGGCAACAGGTGAACACATGGCACAGTTTCACTGAAGCTTTAATTACAAAAGCCAAGTGGAGACTAGGCAAGGGGCCACTTAGCCTCCCCCAACAAAGAGGATTTGCCCAATAAGTACACATGCTTCCATTTTGTTGTCTTCTTCAAAGGATTTTTTTTTTTTTTGCTGGTAATTAAACCCAAGGATCTGCACATGCTAGGTAAGTACTTTAATACAGAACTACACCCCCAGCCCCTTTACTGCTTATATAAACAGAAAATGCATGACCATATGTCCCATACATATTACTTAACATTTGAAAACAAAGGTAAAGCATTAAAAGAAGTCAAATAAACAAATAAATAACTTGCTTTTTTAAAATCTCCTTTCATCACTGGGCATGGTAGTGCACGCCTTTCATCCCAGCAGCCAGGAGGCAGAGGCAGGAGGATTTCTGTGAGTTGGAGGCCAGCCTGATCTGCAAAGTGAGTTCCAGGACAGCTGGAGCTGTTTCACAGAGAAACTCTGTTTTGAAAAAAGTAAAAAAAAATNTACTTTCATCAAGTCCACATGTCTGAAAGTATTCTTATTTACAGGAGTGTTGTATATTCTCTTTAGAGTCAACAAAAGAAGGAATAAATTATGTCTCTTTAAAGCAGTTGGTTTCCTTCTGATACTCTTTGTGTGTTTCATAAGGTAAACGCATGTTCCCTTGAATTATTTATAATTTGTTCTTTAAAATATAGATTAAGAATTCAGTAAATTCGGCTGGAGAGATGGCTCAGCAGTTAAGAGAACTGGAAGCTCTTCCAGAGGACCCACGTTCAATTCCCAGCACCCACATGGCAGCTCACAACTACCTGCAACTCCAGTTCCAGGGGATCTGACACTATCACATGGACATACCNGCAGGCAAAGCACCAATGCACGTGAAATAGAAATAAATAAATAATCCAGTAAATCAAATGAATATTTTAGAGCAACTGGAATTTCAAACACAGAATTCTATTCTATCAAGAATTTATGGGACTGGAGAGATGGCTTGGTGACTGAGAGCACTTGTTACTCCTATAAAAGCCCTAGGTTTGGTTCCCAGAACCTATGTATTAGTCCATAAATGTTCTGTTCTGAACTCCTTGGACATAAGGCATGAGTGGTACACATTCATACGCGCAGGCAGAACACTCATAAACATAAAATAGAGATAATCAAATCTTTCAAAAAAGTTAACAGGAGAAAAGAATTTATATGCTTTGAGCANTTATGCAAGTTTAGGCTTGTAATCCCAAGTGCTTTGGAATTCTCATGCAGGAATATCACAAATTTGAGACCTGCCTGGTTTATAGAGTAAGTTCAGGGCCAATCTGAGCAATTTAATGAGGCTGTGTCTCAAAATTTAAAAAAATAAAAATAGAATTCATGGTGTACTGTTGCATACTGCTAAGCCCATGTCTCAGGAGGCAGAGGCAAGTAGATCCGGATCTCTGTGAATTCTATACCAGCATGGCCTATATACTAAGACCCTGCCACTAAAAATAAATAAATAAATAGATATACAAATAAATAAATAAATGAATGAATGAATGAATGAATGAATGAATAAATAAATAAATAAATAAATAAATAAATAAATAAATAAATAAATAAATAAATAATAAAAAGGGCTGGAAAGATGGCTCAGCGGTTAAGAGCACTGGCTGCTCTTCCAAAGGTCCTGAGTTCAATTCTCAACAGCCAAAAGGTGGCTTACAACCATCTGTAATGAGATCTGGTGCCCTCTTCTGGCCTGCAGGCATACATGCAGACAGAATACTGTATACATAATAAATAAATACATCTTTAAAAAATAATAATAATAAAAAGAAGCACTGAGGAGATAGGTCCTTGGTTCAAATCCCTAAAATATACATTGTAAAATATTAAACCTCGTTCTTAAACTTGAAAATATTGAAATAAAAGTAAATTTTATCAATAACAAGATTAATTGCTCTATTTATAAATATTTGTGCATGTGTATTTTATGCCATTAGAAAGTTAGTGGTTCTTTACTACTTTGTTAATTCATTTTTTCATGCATGGCTTTAGTCCACTGCAGACAAGGCTGAAAGCCACACCATTGGCCAGCTACGAAGGCAGCTAAGGTAACCATCTGCTGTGCCTTACTGGATGTAAGGTATACAGCCAGATCCAAGACATCAGTGTGTTGTGGTTCAAAAGTCTTCTNTTAACTTAAAATTAATTTCCCGAAGGAGGAAGCAAATCTTAGGAAGTGGTTTGAGATATACATAAAAGTAACAAATTGAATAAATCTATTTTCAGCATTTTTCATTTCACCAACATTTGACACCTCTTACATTCAGAGACCTGAATCAGTCAAATAATTTCAGCCACTGAATCACGACACAGAACAGTCAAGCTTTCCCCTGCCCCTCTTCTGAGACAGCATATGGGAAGACTGTTCAACTCAAGGACTTCTCTTGCCAAAACCTTGTACTCTAATAGAACAGATCCAGAGAAGAGCGACTAAAATGATTAAAGATATTATGGAATTTGTTTTAGGAGAACAGATTGCAGGAGCTGCAGTTTACCAAGTGCCAACAAGGGGAAACAGTATGTTGTTTACTACGAAGTTACTGCCTTCTGATGAATTATTGAACAGGGCTGGAGGAGCAAAGGATGTAAATTAGGTACAGGCTTCAATCTAGCCTTTCATTGTAGTGAGAATAGGAGAAAATGAAAGCACAGTGGTTCTGGTTTGGTTTCCTGTTTGTGTATGTGTTATGGTATAATGTACAAAACACAAAGTCCAAGCCTTCTTGGCAGTGACTGCTAAAGAAATTAGATAATGACAATCCGAATGGGACAAAGGGGATAGTTGATTCATAAGGCAAATCTACAGAAGGAAATAGTTTTCCCTCAGTTACAAAACCATGTTTGAGGCCACCATAAGGCCACAACAACAGNGAGAAGACACTTCTACCTGATCTTTCTCCAGGTCTATCTACAATCATTTTAANTTAGCATTGTCAGGGAAATTGTGCATAATCTTTGGTATTCCTGCATTTATCACAAACATGCATAATGTAAATGCAGTTAGCTATGCATATAGAAACATGACATTCTTCATTCTAAGGCATGTAAGGAACTTGCAACCATATATAATTACTTAAAAATTATTCAAAAAACCCAAGCTATTTTAGAAAACAAAAATGTCACCAAAACATATTTTTCAAATGCTTTTTTATAACTCTTAATTTAACAAGACCATCATGTGGAAGGAAAAAGGCAACCCTGACATATGTGTACCACAAAATGCATGAACCCGCTATCTCCCCCCAACACAAACCAAACACACATCAATTGATCAATCAATTTGTGTAGAGGAGGAGGAGGAAGAAGAGGTGGACGAGGAGGAGGAGAAGGAAGAGAGAGACAAATGTCCCTAATCAGCTCTCTTCCTTTTATTCAGTCCAGAACTCCAGCAATGGGATGGTGCCTCTAAGGCTGAGGTATGTCTTCGAGTCTCAACTAACCTAATCTGGATAATCCCTCACAGACATTCTCAGAGGCTAATTTAGCCTGTGTAGTCCTTCACAGGCACACCCAGAGGTTTGTCTCTCAGGTGATGCTAGGTCCTGTCGAGTTGACAGTACTAACCATCACAGATGAGGTAGATGGAAGGGCCTTTAAAACTCTTCAAAACAGCCATCTACTCTTCAAACCCTTCCTCTTGCCTGTTCCTTTTGGTTTGGAGGACTGAATCCAGACCCTTGAACATGCCTCACACTAAGCCACATCCAGAGCACAGCACAGTCATTTGAGACCAAAAGAAGAAGGAACTAACCACTGGATACCTTGGAATATGGTGAAAGATCCCATACAAGAATCCAGGTACTGGTGCTTGTAAACACATTGAAGAGGAGGCAGAGACAAGAGATTCCCAGAAGCTCGCTGGCCAGCCAACCTAGCCAAATTAATTAGCACTTTTAGATTCACATCTCACTTGTAATTTACGAGTTTTGGGTTTTTTAATACTTGTTGTCTATTTGTTTTATGAGGAGGCACACATGTGGAGGTCAGAGGACACCTTGCAGGTGTCTAGACCAACTTTAAGGAGTAATTTGCTCCTTCCATCACATAGGTTCCAGAGATGAAGCTTGGTTGTCAGGATTGGCAACAGGTACCTTTACAAGCTGGACCATCTCAGTGGCCCCAACAAGATCTGTTTAATATGTAATGCTTCAGGGGCTGGAGGTGTGGTTCAGTTGATAGAGTGCTTGACTATCATACACAAAGACCTGGGTTCAGTTCCTAGAACCCCATAAAGCTGGAAGTGGTGCCATATGCCCTTAATTCTAATACTTGAGAGGTAGGGGTAGGAAGATCAGCTATCCTAGGTGATCTTCAGCATATAATGAGTTTGAGACCAATCTGGTCTACATGAGACCCTGTCTCAAACAACAAAGAGGTGGGACTAGAGAGATAGCTCAAAAGTCAAGAGAGCTTCTCTTCGAGAGGATCTGGATTCAAGTCCCAGTACCCACATCAGGTGGCTCACACTCACCTATAATTCCAGGTCCAGGAGAATAGGAAAACNCTCCAAGCTCTCATGACTTCTGCACACATGTGGCATACACTCACATACACATAAATAAAAATAGGAAATATTTAAATATAACTTCAAATTTCTTAAGATAATCCCCTGCCCATTCCTATCATAGCTAGAAAATAAGCTGAACATTATTCCATGTCAACAGAATGAGTGAAAAATAAGTCTATAAGCTAACTCATTACATAGACTTGCATCATTTTCAAATGAAGTCCTATCCACATGTTAACCCATTTCACCATAAAAGAAGAGGTTTTCATTGAGCCACATATTGATTCTTTTCTGGTTATTTTCATCAGCCTGAGATATAATGTGGTGTTCAAGAGCATATCACTTTTAATTTTGTTTATAAAACGGAGAAGTCAAAACATGTTACTTGAATAAATGTGTGTGTCAGAAAAGAAACTACCCAGCTCCCAGTTCCCAATTTACAAATATGCCTTTCTATCTCACTTTTTCTGCTTGTCTGTCAGTCCCCACGGGATCCATAATGGAAACCCCATCTCTGACAGATGACCCCTATCGGATGAGAGTAGCACTCCTTATTCCAGTAGCAAAGGGGAAGAGCTGAGCCTTCCACTAGGGGGCTCTTCTGCAAAGTCCAAACNGCTGTAGTGGCAGGAAGAATCCTAAAACTAGGTCCCCAAGACACCTATCTGTCCCTGCTGGTTTTATGGCAACTTGATACAAACCAGAGTCCTCGGGGAAGAGAGAACTTCAGTTAAGAAAATATCCACATGAGACTGGCCTATAGGCACATCTGTGGAGCATATTCTTGGTTGNTAATTGATGCGGAAAGGCCCATATTACCATGGGCACTGCCAACCCTGGACAGGTGGTCCTGAGTTGTACAAGAAAGCAAACTGAGCAAACTAAGAAGCAAAAGCCAGTAAGGAGCATTTCTCCATGGCTTCTGCGCCAGTTCTTGCTTCCAGGTTCCTGCCCCAACTTCCCTTAGTAATGGAGTGTGACCTGAGCATTATAAGGTAAAATAAACCCTTTCTCTCCCCAAGTTGCTCTCNGTCATGATGTTATGGCACAGCGATAGAAGCCATAACTAAGACACAGTCCTCTGCTTATTCTCTTCTATGGTCTGATGAGAGAGAATGTGCTAATGCAGTTAAAACCCATGGTTTTAATACATGGAGATTATCTAGGTAGCCTAACTCAACTACAGGAAACATTTGAAATCAGTTTCCTCTGACTACCAGAGGCAAGACAGCAACTCAGAGACACTGAAGGCCACCAGAAGGAACAAATGCTACCTGGAGACAGAGGAAGCCACAAGTCGGGCAAGGAGAGCAGCCAATGGATGATATGGCAGGCCCCCATCTGACCAGCGACAAGGAAACAGACTCAGTCCTGAGAAAGAATGCTATATCTGCCATAAAAATCTAAAAGAGTTTAGCAGGTCATTTTTTCCTTAAAGTCTTTATCTCATAGCCCAACCCCAAATCAAAACTTCAATTTCGCAATATACCAATTTCTATGCTGTGGAATTTTTGTGTGTAAGTAAGTGTGTGGGGGTGCCCTTGTGTGTCTGTAGAGGTCAGAGAACAATTTTGTGGAGTTGGTTATTGCCTTCCACCTTTATGTANGTTCCAGGAATCAAACTCAGATCCTTAGGCCTGCACAGCAAGACCTTCACCTGCTGAGCCATCTTGCTACCCCTCAGAAATGGGATAATAAATAGGTATAGTTTAGTTTGCTAAATTACTGGCAAATTTCTTATTCCAACATAGAAAACAAATATAATTCCAAAGGAATATGAATGTCTCACCAGCAAAGCTAAAATCTAGAAAGAAAGCAATGTCAAATCTAAAACCACCATCCTACAATTATCAAACAAGAATGAAGCTATCCAGTGATGGTCCAGAGACCCAGTAGCCCGTTGATCTGAAATTAGTCACATAGCCACTTAGCTGCAAGGGTTGCTAGGAAGTAATTGTCTCCTTTGTGGTCAGCCATACATCTTGCTGGAAGTTATGGGCTCCATAACATAAGGCAGCACCAAGGATGAGTCTGAGTAGCAGTCTTAAGCCCAATGTCTTTCCCTGAACAGATTTCCCTGCTTAATGAAAGAAGACTGTTTCCATAAACTAAGTTTACAAATGAAACAGTTGGTGTCTGGAATCCATNTTCTGTTTCCTCAATCCATTTGTTTATTGTTATGCTAGCTCTATGTCATCTTATTGCCACTATTCTAAGATATATGTTATGACACTTCAACTTAACCAGAAATATATATTTATCCTCTGCCTGGCCCTGCAAGAGTCCCTTGCACTCTAGCAATTTCCAGAGCACCAAGTGTGCTAGAGGAACCTTTGGTCCTCACATTTGACCTCAACCCCAGTTGATAATGGAACACCAAGGCCCTTAGAGTTTCCTGGTTGATAGGATTGTCNTCATTGCTACCTCAGTGATNTGGGAGTTGACCAGCAGAAAGACCAACTCACAATGACAAGTTCAGAGTTCTCAACCGCACCTCCCACAATGAGGAGAAGCTGGAAGTTGAGTTAATAATTGATAGAGTCCCTGTTGTATGAGCATATAGTGCAGGCAGGTCACCATTGCAGAGCAGAGGGTTTGTAGATGGACTTCTGTTTACCTTTCTCCTCTGGGAGNGTGTAGAGTACCTTCCAGTACCATGAAGAGTAGGGGTCAAAGTTCTAGATAGGTACAAGTTCTACTACTGCGTGTTTAATAAGATAGGTGCTATCTTCAGCAATAGGACCTCACCATCAGTTTGTGGCAATAGCTTGAGTTGTTTGAGGTTTCCATGGGGCCTCTTTGGCCAAAAATTCAATTAGATGTAACCCATTCCTGGCACTGCAAGTTTCACTTGCTGGTGAAAGATGTCTACCCANGGCATCGTCTTCTCCATTATTTTTTATCTCACTGGTCTTTTGCTTGTATATTGTGGTTTTTGATTTTGTGTTTTTATTGTTTTGTGTGTGTGTGTGTGTGAGTGAGTGAGTGAGTGAGTGTGTTTCTTGTGCTTTGTCATTCTTTCTTTATTCTGTTTTTTGTCTTTTTTTATTTGCCTATTTGATTTTTTAAAGAAAGAGAGAGAGAGAGAGAGAGAGAGAGAGAGAGAGAGAGAGAAAGAAGTCCTGAATTGGATAGGTCAGGAGATGGGAGGATCTTGGAATAAATGGGGGAGGGCAAACCATGATCAGAATATATTAAAAATGAACTTTCAACAAAAATAAATAATAATTGATAGAGACCACCAGAAGACTATGAGCTGTGTTTCTTGAACACGGAGGACAAGGAGGTACTGTATTGGTGGTACATATCCAATAGGACATGGAGAAGGCTCTAAAATCTGTCTTGTAGCTTGCTTTATGCAGCTGCCTGCTCACTTGTATCCTCTGCTACATCCTTTCCAATAAACTGATAGACTTGAGTAAAAGGTCTTCCTAAGATCCAGGAGCCACTCTGGTAGATGGCAGACACAGGTAGTGAACATTGATGTGTAGAGAGAAAAAAACAAAATCTGGTGTCTACATAAGGAATTCAGAGTGCAAACAGAGTATCGAGGTAAGGGCCTTCTGTAAAACAAATCTGCTTTCTTGGTCCCTTTTCAAAACTCCTTTATACAGGAATTTTGAAGCCAGTATCTATAAAACAGACAATAAAACAATGTTGTCATTTTGAATTTGCATCAATTTGTAGGGTACCCTGGGGGAAATTGACTTCTTTACAATTTGTAGTGGCATTATAACGATACTGTTCTCCATTTATTTGAGTTATCTGTGTTCCTTAGTTAAACTGAATGGTTTTATTTGCTGATCAGACATACAATTTTCAAGTCATTTCTAGAGTTGGTGAGGTGGCTCAGTAGCTAAAAGTGCCTGCCATACAACCCCAACCACCTTGATTGGATTCCCAGAACTGATGTAAAATAGCCAAACACTATGCTTCCTGTCTCTCATCCCAGCCCTTTTACTCATATGGGAAAATAGGAAGTAGAAACAGGAAAATTGGCCAGAGGCAGTAGCAAGTGTGACCCTGCTTCAAAAACAAGGTAGAACGGGAGAGGAGAATCAACCCCTGATAAGTTGCCCTCTGATCTCTACCTAAGAGCCGCACATACACCTGCACACCCACCTCCCCACACCACACACATACACACACACACACACACACACACACACACACACACACACACACTAAATAAAAATAAATCTTAAAGTCATCATTTTCTGCTTCCATTTCATTTCTATTCCTCACCCCATGGCTCCTGCCCTCCTTCATTCATTCATTCACTTTTTCCCCAGGTGCATTTCTCCAATGGAATATGAAGTCTAGGGAGGTCTCTAGCTAAGGGCACGTTTTTTTCAGTTGATGACAGGTGTTTCATGAAAGTAAATGAGATAAATGATGCTAAAGTCCTTTGAAAATTTGGAAAGTTCCTAAGTAAATTTGTGTTCTTATGTCCAATTAGTCACTAGCTGGAAATGTGCAAGCTGCGTGACTAACGGTGTTTGAGAAGCCTCTTCAATAAATGGTAACTCATTAAGAGTCTGAAATACTTGCCGAGTCATATGTGACTCACACAGCACAGTCCATTAGTCACGAATGACTTGTGCAGAGCTATTCCCAGTATTAGAAAAATGTTAACTATGGGAATGAAAAATAAGATGTAAGACTAAGCCTCTGGTCCTCGACACCTCCAAAAATTGAAGCAGAAACCTTTTCTTCAGGTATCAAAAATCAAACACAACCATTTATTCATAATAGAGGATAATAAATGACTTGGTTATTCAGTATTAGGCAAGAGCTAAGGAATTTAATCAAACTTAACAGATTCAGGAGAATAAATGGGCTTGAAAAACAGTGGCCACATAAGAAAGAACAAAGACTGTCAGCCAGATGCAAAAGATGAGGGGATGTCCATAAACTCCTGGCTTATATAACATTCTGATTTGTGTTATTATTATTTTTAGTTAATAAAAAAATCTAGAACATGTCATCTCTATAAGGCACCACCAGGCTTGTAGAGAGACAGAGGTAAACCATGCAATTCTACGTAGAGGAATAAACCCCTTGGATGGAGCAGTGAAGCTTCTTGGAGTACTAACTATAGTAGAAAAAAAAAAAAGGCTTTCAAAGGGTAGAGGTTAATGCAAAGCTCTTTGGAGGCGTGGTTTGCATTGGTATGCGGCCTTGAAACAAATGCTGTTTGTACTTCTGGAGATAACGCCAGGCAAGAGCAGCCAAAGCTTGAGCCTCCGTTCACTAAGCTAACAAGAGGAACACTTAACAGTGCATTAAGGGAAGCAAAGAGCTGAAGGGCTCAGGCCGTTCCCAAGACCTTGTTTACCTGCCAGGCAAGCCTTCAATCCGTTGATTGTTACGGAAGTAGGGGAGATATTTAACTTAACCAGAACTGCGCTTGAGAAAGATTCCACTGGAATGTGAAATGGGAGTGTTAAGGCAGACTGGAGAATGGGGCCAAATTACAGAATGCTTGCAACTGCTGATGAGACACGTGGTCGGCACAATTCTACAAAGGCCCCTGGATTTCCAGGCTACTTCTTTTTATATATGTATTCGGGTGGTGTGCTAGTGCCATGGTGGGTGTATGGAGGTCCGATGACCTCTTCTTTTTTGTGGGGTGGGTTCCAGGCAAGATCTCAGTGTGTCAGGCTTTGCCTCTCAGCAAGGACTCTCTTAACCTGCTGAAAAAGTCTCACCAACCCTATACATTCTATTGGTTATTCAATCACACACTAATTGAAATTCTCCTATGAACTTTGTGATGCACTTAAGGTCTCAGATCCGTAAAGGCAGAAAAATTACCCAGAAGGGCCTGCCCTAATCGTGAGCCCCAGACTNTNTCTGGAGATACACAACAGCAGAATTCAGAGAGAGCCAAACTGTGAAAGGAATGCCACATCTCAGGTGACTTTGTCACAGGCTTAGTGAAAGCGGCCTCTGAAATTTGAGCTGCAGAGGCCAAAAGCCAGTGAAGGACTTCAGTCACACTTTGTATTATGTCCATCTGTGCTTCCACAGCTCCTGGAGGTCTGATATCCGAGTGTGACATGGTTAAATTCTGCGCTCAGGTAGCAATGCTAACATGGAGACTTGCATAGGTGAGTCTTGCATGGAGACTCTGTGGAATGACGCACTTCCAAACTCATTCAGGAAGTGAAAGTAGAAAAAGATTGAGTACCTAATACACAGCTTAATTAAACTAATTCATAACTTTGGAGTTAAGAGAACTAAACGCGCCTGGCGATGGTGGCACATGCCTTTAATGCCAGTGCTCTGAAGGCATAAGCAGGCAGATTTCTGTGAGTCAGAGGCGTGCCTGGTCTACAAAGTGAGTTTCAGAACAGCCAGAGCTGTTACACAGAGAAACCTTGTCTCAAATAAGAAACAAACAAACAAGAGAACTAAATGCACAAGGTTATTTTAGCTAGATGAGGGACATCTATGCATAAACACAAGTACTTCAATTTCTTTGTGTCCAACTTCCCATATCTGTAACATGAAAACAATTATTTTACTAATTACCTTACAAGCTTGTTAGCAAGACCAAATCTACTAAGACATTCAAAGCATTGCAGACTATAAAATATTTTACATGTTTTACTGAACCCCAGCACTGATCTAGCCATAACCATCTGTCTATAAGTCAGGTATTATCTCAGAGCATTTAAAGTAACCTGAGATACAGCTGAAAGTTTCTTGACATTTACTTTATTTCTGGATTTAACAGATGACACACTGAAAACTGTGCTCAACTCATACTGCAGAATCGTCACTCACAGTTCAGAAAACTAATTAACAAGAAAAGAGATTAATTTTCAGCCTAATAAAAAAGAATTGGCCACTCAGTCACTGCCTTCCAATGTGTTCACAGTGCCACTGCCTAACAGTGTTTATGCCTCCAGCTCTNCTCCATGGATCCTGCATTCAAATCCTGCCCTCCAGATTATGATGCATTTTGCATTTGGAAGGACTTTAGATGCTGAGTGTGTCAAGTGAAAAAACAAGATGAGGATCAGAGATCACTAGTCCCTCTACCAACAAGGTAGCCATGAGTAGACTCACAGGTCCCAAATCCTAGGCTGCTTCTGTCTGGTTCTCCTTATCCTACAGACAGAGATAAATGTTTCTACTCTTATAACCCACATAACTTATGATAGACTAAGCAAAAAAGAAAGGAAAAAAGAGAGGAAAATCATTTCCACAAAATAAAACTAAGTGACAATCCAGTAAACTTGATTGCTTCAAATTCAGTTAGAGAATGATATATTTTTCAATGAGATTTCAGTTACATAAACTGTAGCCTGTTCAAATCTAAAGCTGGTTTTGTTTGTTTATTTATTTTAATATACTAAAAGAGATCTCGAGAGAATTAGGAATTTACATCAGGATTTTCCAATCTGTTAAATAAAAATGTAAGTAATTTTAAAAGAGAAGGGGACTGAAGCAAGGATGATCTTTCTGGTAAAAGAAATGCAGTTCGGGAGAGAGTATTTGTTACATAAGGGAGCTATACCATGAGCAAACAGCAGGTGGCAGCATCTGCACAGCCTCTATTGCCGTCACCGTGGCCGTGAGCTAATGATTCACCAAGTGTGGGACTTTCCAAAACTCACTTATCAGAAGCACTATTTGTGTGTGAGTACATTCTTTGATTATATTCTTTCTATTTTAGGATAGCATGCTTGTGCCTTATCAGAGGGACTCCACCAGAATCGTTCATCTTTGAAATGTTCTGGATGAGTCATGTTAGATTGTTCATCTAACTCTGAAAAGAAGACACAGAATTTCTTCCCACGTGTAGGTTGGACAGATGAGGCAACCGAATTAGATGGGGTTCAGAATTCATAGAATCAAGGGTACAGGAGTTTTAAAATCCAAAAATAATCATTCAATTCATTAAGAAATGAACTCGTTAATTTGCTGGTGGATATGTTTGCCTACTCGGAGCCCTGGGGATTATTTTCTTCATGAAAACACACCCTGGCATAAATGAACAAGTGGAGGTTGGAGAGGCAGCTCAGTGGCTAAAAGTGAATACTGCTTGCTGATTCCCAGCATCCAAAACCCACAGGTAAAGGGGAGGGGGGCTTCAAGGTTAGGGTTTGGGGAGGGGGAATGAGGTTGTATTAAAAAAAAATAAAGCAACCACCACAGCATCACCCCAACTACCATATTTTGCGGTCATTGGCAGAGAGTACCTTCGGAGACACTGATTGTTTCTCCCTTGAATACAGCAGCCCACTCTGTTCTCCGTAACCCTGAAAACTAACACAGATATGTGCTCCTATGCAATTCTCACAGGTGAGTCTCCACACCTAAGAGGCCTCTGAAGAAATAAAAGGCGAAGTCTCTGTGGCCTTGGAGTCTGTTATTTCCAGTTACAGAGGCACACAGGTGCAGCTTTAGGACACCAGAGGTCAGTAACACAAAGATGAAGGACAAAGCAATCTTCAAAAAGGCTGCCTTGCCATACCCCACTGTCAACAGCAAAGAAATAGGCACCAATTTTCCAACACAGATACACCCCACATACACACACATATGCACAGTATGTATACCACACACACAAGACATACACACGCTATACACATACCACACATACACACACACAATATATATACCACATACACTATACATATACCACACATACACACACCAAACCATAAACACTCACAGACACANAAACACACACACAACTACACACAATACACCCTGCGTACAAACAATGACTTGGCCCTCAGCACTCAGCGGAGCCTCTAGACCATGTGGATCTTCCCCTGGCAACAATGCCTTCAGGATGTGGTCAGAGGTGCATAAGACTCTTCCTATCCAGTAGTTTCAATTACAAAATATTTTTTAAAGAACCATAATAGATTATAAAGTAAAAATTATAAGTAAAAATATATTCTTATATTTCTGAAATTGTGTCCCAATTCATTGACAGCTAGTCTGTTATTTTTTTTCAAAAGGGAACACATTATTTTTTAAATGGAAAAACAAAATATTTACCTCTGCATCCTTTTGACAAATATTCTTTGAGTGCCATGCACTGTTCTGAGCACTGAGGAGTAAAAGTGCACAAAGTATTTCATGTCCCTTCCCTTGTAAAGCTTAGCGTCTATAATGGCAGACAGAAATAGCACAAGTAAACAAGCTAAAACTTGATTATTATATATCAGGCGATAAATCCTAAGAGAGTCAAAGTGAAGTGTCACAACGGAGTAACCTAAAATAACCAAAATTTGAGGGCTAGAATTACCAAGAGGGGCTTGGCCAGGCCTTATCAATCTGAACAAGCATCCCTGCCTTTCTCGGCTGTCCAGTGTTTTGCTGGCAATGACTTGAGATGCATCACTTCGGTCCTCTAGCCTCACATAATGAATGCTCTTTCTCTCTCTCCATGTGTCTGTCCATCTTTGCATGGCTCTCTGTGTCCACACATTTTTCTTTTTGTATAAGACACCACTCATATCAGACTATGGCCCAATCTGATCATCAAATCAAGATCTCAACCACAAGTACCTCGTTTACAAATTCATAGCCTGAGGTACTGGACATGAGGATTTCAACAAATTGTTTAGAGAGGACACATATAATGCAACTCATAACACACATGATGAAAAAGTTAANTAAACTGATAAGAACAGATACTACACTTGATCTTAGCCAAAAGGCCGAGAAGCGCATGAACTGTGGACCAATAGCAGTGGAGCCCCCATGGTGCTAGACTGGGCCCTCTGGATACTCGAGACAGTAGTTTAGGGGAGCACTGTTTAGGGGGGCCCCAGGCAATGGGATCAGGATCCATCCCTAGCACATGAGCTGGTTTTTTTGGAGTGCAATGCCTATGGTGGGACACCTGGTGCAGCCTAGGCACAGGGAGGAGGGT
>LZPO01066288.1:141002-154529 GCA_001675575.1 Neotoma lepida
CCTCTTCCTTCTTCTATTTATTCTCTCTGCCTTCCAGCCCCACCTATTTCTCTCTCCTGCCTTGCTATTGGCCATTAAGCTTTTATTAGACCAATCAAGTGTTTTAGACAGGCAAAGTAACACAGNNTNACANAGTTAAACAAATGCAACATAAAAGNATGCAACACATCTTTGCATCATTAAACAAATATTCCACAGCATAAACAAATGTAACACACCTTTAACTAATATTCCACAATACTTACCTCACANAAAGTATCCAACTGCAGTCAAGGGTGATAATGAAACTTCAAANACAAGGCAGATCTAAGATTTTATTGGGCAAGGTNCTGTAAGTAAACANATGNCACACTCCAAAATTTCCCTGTAGAAAGCTTAATGGAAGTAGTATAGACTTGTNAGAAGGACTCAGGTGACCCACAAGGAGCAGTTTAACTCCCAATGATGAGCAATTCTNAGAAGCAGCATTATCGCTGAGTGTGGGGCGAGCATCAACTAGGCCTCTCCTCTATTCACTTCAGTNTTCTGAAANNTANAGAAAAAGAGAACATACTGTAAAAGTCACAAANTAAATGTNTATGTGAAAGCTTANTGAGAACGGACATTGAGAGGTTTCAGCAACATCTCTGACTTTGCAGGTAATGGAGAGCCTGAAGCTGCCTACCGTGGATTTGTAGTGTCAGCAGTCTGCTCTCTCTGTGTCTTTNTAAGGTAAGGTTCAGATGAGCAGGTGCACATTTGAAGAAGATACCATGTGGGTTATAGGATGCCCGTGTGAAAGTGTGTGGAATTAGGTGAGAGTCATTTGACTGTCCTGTTAGAGTCTCATGCACTCCACTGCAGCCCTCCTAAAGAAGCAAGCTTACATGAGTTCTACAACTCAAGGGACTTAATCTTACCATAAGTAGCACTTAGAGGAATATCCTTTCCTGTCTGGTCCCTGNTGAGAGTGTTAGCTTAGCTGAGACCCTGACTGCAGAATTCTGACACTAATAGTTACTCTTGATTGTAAATGTGGTTGGTTCTGGAATCAAGTAACACGACTCTGAGCAGGTCTGAGGGTTATTTCTGAGGACAAACGTTCCCTCCGAGTGCCCAGCCCTCAAGGTGATGGCTTGGATATAAAAAGATATCAGAGAAAAGTGGTGCTGTTTCTTGCCTGTTCACCTTTGCTCCTTGCTGACGAATGAATATACTTTGTTGCGGCTGCAGCCACCATTCATTGCTGATATTGGAACCCAGCTTCTTCAGCTCTCCGAGATTCCTCCAGGCCTTCTGCATCACATTGAGAGTTCTCCAGCACCCAGCTTCACTGCCTGAGAAGATACTAGGTTCTCAGCATCTCCAGAGTGAGGACCTACCGTTTCTGTACTATAGAACTACATCATGTAACCCAATCTAATAAAGGCCCTTTCAATATATATCCATTCTATCAATTCTTTTCCTCCCAAGAACGCTAATGCAGACCCTCAGCTGACTCCTAATCCTCAGAAACAGATATAGCAACTCTTTCAACAGTTATCATAGTATATAGTGGTAGACAATGTAATAAATTATAAAAAAAACTTTATGCACATATATTTGGCAACTTAGATTTAAAAAGTCCTTGAAAAAAATAGAAATTATCAAAATTCATGTCTTCCTCATATGTTACCTGTATCTTCTCATTGTAACTTGACACACTAAGAGAGTCCACATACTCTAGATCTCTTATAAAAAGGTGTAATACCATTCATGAGGGTTCCACCTCCCAAAGACTCCACCAACAGCATCATACCGAGGGGCTAGGATTCCAATTGCTTAAAACTAGGTAGCAACAGAAGCTATTATCAATTAACTGTATTTATGACTGATAGCAATGAGAAAAATGAGGGGTTGACATTTTAAAATATCTTTTATAATATCACCAAAATTTATTAAACATTTTATGACATATTGGATAAAAGGCACCAAATGTCTCTTTAGTTTCTATGATCTTTCTTTAGACACACATTTGGCTATCAGGTGTTAGCTGATAATTCTCTCAGACTCCTTAACACTGTTTGACATGTGCCTAACATTCTTAAGTATTCATTTACATAATTGTCAAAGCAACTAGTATTTTATCAAATTTTGACTATTTCTAGCCATTGTGGTTGTTCTTAGCTACCAGGATGTAGGTGAGATGACCTTGTTTGAAATTCCCGCTTTGATAGTTAACACCTGTGTTATCTAATACAGAAACAGTAATATTTCATAGCTGTTCATTTTAAAATGAAGCTAGTAATTGCTAACAGTCCTGGGTATCAGATACATTGTTTTGTATCCCTTCTGCTACGTCCTTGCTGAATGAATTGAAGTGTGTTAAATTTCTGGTATTTCTGGTTTTCAGGATTACCTCATCTGTAAAATAGTACCTACCTTAGAATGTGGTTATGAAGATAAAACGCTGTAAATTACATGAAGTGACTTAGAGCATACCTGGCCCTCAGTATATATTATTCCTATATTTCCACCCAGGCTGGCACAGAATCCTCACAAATGTCAGTGGCTATAATTCTTTTCTTCCAATTATCTATAATTGAGCCATTCTAAACACAGTACAAATATACATTTATCAAAATGTTTCAATTTTTTAATTGACAGTAATCCAATCAAAAGCCATNCTTTATATTATTATGCATTTGACTGGAGCCTTAGTCTGATGCCTATATGAATATTTAATAAGACTGAAACAGGAAGCGCCTGAGACCATTTCTCAGCCTCTATTTAGCAATAACCTNTCCTTTCTTCTCCAAATAAAATCAGACTCAGAAGACCTATGTACAAATATGTATCAGGTACAGAAGGCAAACGCAAGTGCTTTAGTTGAATTCAGAAGGCTATGTAGTAATTTCATACCAAGTATGACTATAAAATTGTGACAACCCCTGTGGTGGCTCTGGGGCTTTTCTTTAGGGTAAATCAAATGCAAGGAACCATTTAAAACTTGGTCATTTTTCANTATTAAGCCATACAAGGAGAAAGGCTTTATGGCGGGTACTGGGCACTTGGGTATGTAGTAAGTGTTAGAAGTAGGCTGCACAGAGCAATCTAAGTAAATTTAGGAGCAGCCCTGCATGTGGTGAGCAGCTGNTGCTATNGGTACTTCACNTGTCTCTTTCCTAGGACAGAACAAATTTCCTTTAAAGTCCTAGGCAGTGATGTTTGGAATAAATTCTAAGCCAGNAATCTCCATCCGGCCCATGCCCTGTGGGCATACAGAAGCCNCAATGGGACCTTGTATTTAATTNGTAGAAAACATTACTTGAACATTTGGGCCTAGAATTACCTATTTATTCTCAGGANACAAACTCTCCTGTAGTAGTTTGAATGTAATTGGCCCTCATAAGCTCATAAGAAGCAGCATTATTAGGAGGTGTGGCTTGTTAGAGTAGGTGTGGCCTTGATGGAAGAAGTGTGTCACTGTGGGGGTGGTCTTTGATGTCTCCTTTGCTCAAGCTTCATTTAGTGTGACATTCAGACTACTTACTATTGCCTGTGGGATCAAGATGTAGCTCCTCTTTCACTCTCAACTCTTTCTCCAGCACCATGTCTGCACACAAACCACCATGTCCCGCCATGATGATAATGGACTAAACCTCTGAAACTGTAAGCCAGCCAATTAAATGTTTTCCTTTATAAAAGTTGCCTTGGTCATGGCATCTCTTCACAGCAACTGAAACCCTAACTAAGACAATCCATCTCTGGGAATGGCCTGAAGACTCCAAAATGACNCCAGGACCCTNTTCCTAAAACTGACTAGAAATTCTGTGAGCTCTTTAAATACTAATGTTNACTGTCCCAGAGACCCCAGAAATTCGCGGTTAAGTCATGATAATGGTTGGGAATTTTTCTAGTGTATTAGTGGCTTTTCTATTGCTGGGATAAANACATCAAGACCAAAATAACTTANAGAAGGAGGAGTTTAGTTGGACTTATATTTCTAGAAGAATGAATCCACCCTGGTAAGGAGGCATAGCAGCAAGTGGTAGGCAGGATCAGGAGCTAAGAGCTTACATCCTCAACAGCAAGCATGAAGCACAGAGAGAGAAAAGTGGATGTGGGGCTAGACAATACACATTTAAAAGCTGCCCCTCGCATTGTACTCCCTTTAGCAAGGCCATACTCCCTAAACCTTGCTGTCATGGCTGATTAATCCTGGTTGANACTTGACTACATCTGGGATCAACTTAAAGCTTACCTGTGAGTGGTTTTCTTAATCAGATTATTTCAGGTGGGAAGACCCATGCTAAATCTGGGCCACACCTTCCGGTGGCAGCCCACATGAAAGGACATGGAAGAAGGAAGCTTTGCTTTTTGCCTGCTAGCCCTCACTCTCTACAGCAAGTTCATCTCTCCTGCTGCTGAGGCATATTCTTGCATCTGTATTAGAACCTATTTCCATGGGATTCCACTGTAGACTGAAGACCAAGAGCTCTCCAGGAATCCTCTAGGACTCCAGTGCCCTGCTGATGAGACATCCAGCCTCAGGGATTGAATAACTAACACAATTTTAGCCTTTCCATTGTGAGACAGCTGTTGTTGGACTACTCGGATGACACCCTGTAAGTCAGTTAATCGATCATACATATATTCATTCTATTATTTTAGAGATCTCTGAGTAATGTGCTCGCCAAACAGTGCCACCAACTGGGGACACAGTTTTCAAATACCTGACATCAACAAGGGACATTTTGATTCAAACTATACCTAAGCACCAGGAGTTATGGTGTGAACTAACATTTATACAGACACTCTTCCAATAATTTTCAGTTTCCAATTAGTTCAAATCACAATGGTAACAGATGAAGGGGAAATAGACAGAGGCAACAGAAGTGAGAAACATAACAATAGAGCTCTGATTTAGTCATCATATCATTTTAAAGACCATTGTCTTCCACATGATTCACATATGAATCCCAAGATCTGCTCCCGTGAAAAGAGACTTCAGTCTCTTTTACTGTATAGCTCACACTGGTCACTGCTTTAACAATCATAAAATGAATTTCTATTAAGTCTATATGAATTGCCCACTATTATCTTAAAACACTTGGGTGCTAGCAAATGTGCAAATATACAGTGATAATTTGGATATTTAAAATTATTTTATGTAGGAACACGAGTAAGGTAAGAAAAAACAAACAAACAAACAAAAAAACGAGGAATAATTTTTGATATATCCTAGCACCAAAGGCAAAGATAAAATCTAAAAGCAATGATATTCAGTTTTCTGGTTTACATTTATAGACTTGAAATGAAGGCAAGTTGGAAGGAAGAGACTAGTTTGAAAATCATTTGCTAGTATAAGTCAATGAACTATGAAAGTTTGATAGCATCCTAATCTTTATAAATCATTTTTATTTAATTTATTTATTTTACATCATGGCCATAGTTTCCCATACCTCCTCTCCTCCTATTCCCTCCCCCTACCTCCCACCACAACCCCCCAATCTATTCCTCCTCTGTTTCTGTTCAGAAAGGAGCAAGCCTCCCATGGGTATCAACAAAGCATAGCATATCAAGTTGCAAAAAGACTAAGCACCTCCCCTTGTATTAAGGCTTGGCAAGGCAATCCAGTGTGAGGAATAGGATCCCAAGAGCCAAACAATGTGTAGGGACAGCCCCTACTCCCACTGTTAGGAGTTCCACAAGTAGAGCAAGCTACACAACTGTCNCATATATGTAGTGGGCCTATGTCAGTCCCATGAAGGCTCCCTGGTTGTTGCTTTAGACTCTACTCTGAGTTCTTATGAGCCCAGGTTAGTTGTTTCTGTGNGATTTCTTGTGATGTCCTTGACCCCTCTGGCTCCTACAATCTTTCCTCCTTATCTTCAGCAGGACTCCCCAAGCTTGGCCTACTGTTTGGCTGTGGGTCTCTGTATCTATCAGTTACTGGATGAAGGTTCTTTGATGGCAATTGGGTCAGTCACCAATCTGATCACAGGAGATGACTGAATACATATCCACTATTGCTAGGAGTCTTAGCTGGGGTCATCCTTGTAGATTTGTGGCAGTTTACCTTGCACCAGGTTTCTACCTGACCCCAAAAAGCCTCCTCTTTCCATTTATCTCTTTCAGTACTCTCCCCCCACCATTCACCCCCCAAACCTAACCCCTCATGTTCCCATCCCCAACTACCCCCAATCCATCCAGGAGATCCCTTCAATTTCCCCTTCCCAGAGAGATTCATGTGTCCTCCCTTGGGCCCTCCTTGTTGTCTAGCCTCTCTGGTCTGTTGATTGTAGCATGGTTATCCTTTACTTTACAGCTAATATCCACTTTTGAGTGAGTACATAGCATGTTTGTCTTTCTAGGTCTGAGTTACCTCACTCAGGATGATTTTTTTCTAGTTCTATCCATTTGCCTTCAAATTTCCTGTCATTGCTTTTAACAGCTAAGTAATACTCCATTGTGTAAATGTACCATATATCCTTTATCCATTCTTCAGCTGAAGGGTATCTAGGTTGTTTCCAGGTTCTGGATATTATAAATAAAGCTGCTATGAACATAGTTGAACAAGTGTCCTTGTGGTATGATTGAGCATCCTTTGGGTATATGCCTAAGAGTGGAAGAGCTGGGTCTTAAGGTAGCTTGATTCCCAATTTTCTGAGAAATCACCATATTGATTTCCAAATTCTGTGTGAATGCTGTACAAGTTTGCACTCTCTCCAGCAGTGTAGGAGTGTTCCCCTTGCTCCACATCCTCTCCAGCATAATCTGTCATTTGTGGTTTTGATCTTAGCCTTTCTGACAGGTGTTAAGATTAAGATGAATTTTTCCATTGAAGTACTAGTGAACCTACAGATTAAGAAAATACAAATAAAACACCATCACCTATCCCAATGATGAGACATTACTGTAGAGATCTATAAGACAAGTGATAGTTTTACTCTTTGTCATCTGATAAATTAACCATCCTTGGACCTTTATAGAATGGGCTCCACATGCAATTTCTAGATCTCTACCAAAGCAACNGATAATCAAGAATAGATGTGTACTTTGTTGAAATCTATAAACCTCCTAAGAAATGATGGGTGGTGTGGTTTGAATGAGAATGGTCCCCATAGGTTCATAAGTTTGAATACTTGGTCCCTAGTTGGTGGAACTGTATGGAAAGGGCTAGGAGGTGTGACTTTGTTGTGGTTTCGAGGTTTCAAAAGNTGCATGTTCTTACCTTATTTTAACTCTTTGCCTGGTACTTGTGGATCAAAATTTAAGCTCTCATCTATTAATCTCTGCCTATTGCCACAGTCCCCTCCATGATGGTCATGGACTTTCCTTCCAAAACTGTGAGCCCCAAATAAACTCTTCTATAAGTTGCCTTGGTCATGGTGTCTTACCACAGCAATGAAAAAGTAACTAAGTCTGGTGATATTATAAAATTTGAAAAGGAAGAGAAGTTGGCATTTATTTATATGATGTTTTCTCATTACATCTAATTTTTGCTCCAATTCTACTTAGCCACTTTTCTGACTGATGCCAGTGGTTTATGAAAGGCACACACCTTAACTAAGTGATCATTGGGCTAGAAATAGAGATTCTTGTGCTGCAGTTCTACTGCTGAGTCATTCTCCGACCCTAAGCAACCTTTCCAGAAGAAATCTCAAATAGTTCTAATCAAAGTGAAAATGCCAGTTTCCACCTACTGAATGTATGGCACATGGGCTATGATATGACTTTCCTCCCTCACATGAATAAAGGTTATTCCAAATAAAGGCATAGAACTATAAAAGTATTTCTGTGTGGAATGCCACACTTAATTATCTGCTGTGATTTAGCCTTAATAGAGCAAGATAGTAAGATAGAAGGATATGCTTTTGATTGCTCTTTAAAATTAAAATACATAGTAGCTTTCGTGTGTGTACATACTTAAAATAAATTACTGTGCTTATCTTAAATATTAGAGTCAGAAAAGTCATCACCTTCATGCCCTGTATTTAAAATCTTGTAATTATTGAGACTCATGGACACTCGGTTTCTGAACACTGCTTGTGCTCTCTTTGTGGCATCTACTTGTCATGACTGTGGTCAAGCAGGGTGTCTCAGCCTCAGCACATGAGGATATCAAAATGGTACTGGAGATTTGGTCCTTAGTGTTGTGACATGAGAGACGGTGGGGTATCTAAGGGGGAAGAGCCTAATGGAGGCCTAAGGAAACAACATAAAAGTCTATGCCTTGTCCAATTGTGGTAATACACATCAACAATCCCAGCACTTGGGAACATGAGGTGGGGAAATCAGGAGTTCAAGACTAGACTAGGCTACCCTGGGACTAAAGACCAAGACCCTGCTTAAAAACAAAAACCAGCTAACAAGAGAATTCTAAATCTGACTCCTAAATCTCTCTCTGCCTTCCTGCCTGGTATGATATCCTCCTTCCATATGCCCGCCCCCATCATCACACTAGCCCACGCAGTCCACCCCATAGACATGCTATGCCAGCATCATGCTCAGATTTGTCAGCTAGTACATTTCTTTTCCGTATAAAGTTAACTTGCCTCATATATTTTGTCACAGAAATCCTTCAATGTTCTTTATCTTTTGCTTACTGCACACATACACTTTTCAAATATCCCCCTCCTTTTTTCCTGAATTTTTTTGTTCACTAGGTATAAAATTTCAATTATATTAAATTAAAGAGTTGTGTGACAATATTTCTGGGAAGATATGTATAAACATCTGTTTCCCCCAGATAGCAAACCAACCAGAGACCAAAGTAAGTATAACACCAAAGTCAAACTTACTGAACCAATTGAGGTTACTTGTAGGAATATGTATGAGGGCTTACTTACAGGAGATAGCCACATCACCAAATGCCTAGCTCAGTATGGATAGCAACTGAAAACTTGGAGCACAGTACACAACTTATGGGCAGTTCANCACATTAGAGAGTATCTCTTTGAAGCAATTCAGGAGGGCTAAGCGTCATCTAGTTAAGTGTGCTGGCTCCCATGTCTTCCAGGTGGCTCAGTTGGTCTCCACCTCTTCCAGGTAGTTCTGGTAGCACATGTCTTTTCCAGGCAACTCAACTGATCTGAACTTCTTCTCAGAGTGTCTTGTCTGAGAGTGTCTCTCAGCAGTCCTTACCACTTACATACTCTTGGGGTGGGAGGGGCTAGTGAAGCTGGTCAGTTTCCGGGACTTCCTGAAGGTCTTAAGCTGAGCTTAAGGAGCTCAAGGGGACTCCTTATAGGATGGAAATATTCACCTCCCTTTAGACCATCCTACAGCTGAACAAGCTTTCTTCCAAAGTGAAGGTTATTTTTCAGAGGAAATTGCTATATAACAATAAATTCTGCAGAGCTATACAACTTAATAACTCTCATATTGTGTCCTTCAAAACTGTTAGGAAGATACCAAGTGTTCTTCAATGGAACCAAGGAATGTTTAGAAGTGTTGGCGATTGCGGTAGTGGTATCAGCAGTGCTTACACATGCACAACTCATAAACTTGTGCATATAAAAGAATTCAGTTCTTTGTGTACTTATTATAACTTGATAAAGCAATTTCTAATAGATGAAAATTTTCTTAGTAAAATTAAATATTCCACCATTTCTTGAAAAAATTTGAGTGACTTTATGTAGCTAGAGGCACAAAGTATTTTCCCAACATGAAAGGCCCCTGGAACTGCATGGAGTTCCAAGTCATCCCTGAATTTTACTCTACATGTTTTATTTCATGTTCACGTAGATGTCATATAGGTTGTTATGTAAGCTTTCTCTTTGTAAAGTCACGTGCATTTGTTATTCTTTCGTCTAAACTCATTAAACATAGGGGAAATGCAGACGTTGGGATGAGGCCATCCATTTGATCTAATAAGTAAAACATCCAAAATGAAACAAATTCTTCTCATCCTTCATTTTCCCAACCATTGAGGAGAAAAGATAAATCAAAAAGCAACATTCATTCATCTCATCTCAAATTCCATCTTCCCCTCTACTTACAAAGAAATANAATTTGATGGGAGAAAAAAGATGATGGAGTTTCTAGATAAGCCTTGGCTCCATGCTTTTTCCCTGCAAAAACGTTACTGAAAGGCATCGTGATTCACCACAACTAATGCAAATGCCAAGGCAGACCATCTCCTGACAACACTGAAATGTGTCTTTGTGCTGAAAAGCATTTGGCATCTGTAGAGTAGAGGTTGGCAGTCAATGGTCATGGATACTGAGGACTAAACTGAGAAATAAGGAGTGCACATCTTTTTAAGATCCAGTTTATTTTTAATAGTGTGTGTATGGGATGTGCTGGCTAGTTTTATGTCAACTTGACACAAATCAGAGTCATCAGAGAGGAGGAAACCCCAACTGAGAAAATGTCTCCATAAAATTGAGCTGTAGGCAAACCTTTAAGGCATTTTCTTAATGGTTGATTGATGGGGGAGGGCCCAGCCCATTGTGAATGCTGCCATCCCTGAGTTAGTGGTGCTTGATTCTATAAGAAAGCAGGCTGAGCAAGCCGTGGGAAGCAAGCCAGTAAGCAGCACTCCTCCATGGCTTTTGCATCAGCTTCTGCCTCCAGTACCCTGCCCTGCCTGAGTTCCTGTCCTGACTTCTTTTGAGGATGAACCGTAATGTGTTAACAACACCCCCCCCAATTTTCTTTGGTCATGATGTTTCATCATAGCAATAGTAACTCTAACTAAGACATGAGGCAAGGGTATGTTAATATGTGTGCAGGTGTCAGTGGAAACCCAGAGAAGGCATCATATCCCCTGGAGCTGTAGTTACAGGTGGTTGTAAGCTGCCCAGGAACTGTCCTGGGACCCAAAGTAAGGTCCTCTGGAAGAGCAGTACACACTCCTAATTGTTGAGTCACCTCTTCAGCCCCAATGATGTATAAAATAAGACTATAAAAATTAAGTGAGAAGTATCAGATAAATACAAATTCAAATTGCATTGACATTCCATCTCAGCTGGGACAGCAGACATTAAGGAAACTCATGTTGGTTAGGATGTGGACAGAAGTGAATCATTCCACCCTGCTGGTTGGAATGTAAACTAGTCTAGCCACTGTGGAAATCAGAAAGCAAGTTCCTCAAAAGACCAAAGATAGACCTAATATGTACCAGTGTCCCATTCCTGAGTAATTACCCAAATGGCTCCAAGTTGATGCATCACATAGACACGTGCACACCAGTGTTTACTGCAGCACTGTTCACAAATATTAGGCTGTAGCATCCATTTGTGGAGCTCAATTGTGGAGGAATGAGTAAAGAAAATGTAGTACTTATACACAGTGGAGTTTTTCAGGCTTAAGGAAGAACAAAGCTATATCATTTACAGGAGAGTAGGTGAAACTGTAGATAATCATATCCAGCAAATTAAATTTCAGAAAGACAGATATGTTTTCTCTCTAATGTTGCTCTCTATTTTACATCTTTATCTAAAATCAAGAATGTATATTTGACACAAAAGTAGAAGAGAAACTGTCTAAGGTGATAAAGGGACTGATTTGGCAGGTACTGGGAGGAATACACTCAACTGATAATATATAGTTGTATAGAAATGTCCCTGTGTAACTCAGTACCACATACAATGGACTTATACAATGCTGAGCAAGGGAGAGGTTAAAGCAGGATGTAGCTGTCAGATGCTGTTAAATGGGGAGAGGAGGATGTGGTGGAAGACTGGAAGGGAGTGCCAACAGTTCCCTGCCACTCATTCAGGATGAGAACTAGACAGTGGGAACCAAATAAGAATTGCGTAGGTGACCTGGGATGGATGACACAAATACAATACTGAGAGGACACGCAGTGAAGAAATGAGATGATTTCATCATGGAATGTTTAATCATAATGTTTAGAGATAATGTCTACAAAGAAAAAGAGAAAATGTTACTTAATGGAATGATAATAAACTCCAAAATAGCTAGGAACAAGGTGTTCTCTCTCTGGAAGAACCTGGAATTATGCAAAAGTGAGACTGAGGCAGTTATGTGTTTCCCTCAGTCTTTCCATTTCGCTTTTTTTAAGGATTTATTTTCACATGTATAGGTGTCTTGCCTGCATGTATGTCAGTGTATGAAGTGCCTAAGGAGGCCAGAGAAGGCATTGCATTCCCTAGAAGTACAGGCGGTTGTGAGCCATTANGTGGGTGAGAAGAATTGACCTTCTGGAAGAGCANCCTGTGCTCTTAACCACTGGGCCATCTCTCCAGCCTCCTGAATTTCATTTTAATGTTTGGTTAAATGGATAGTTTAAGTTTTAAGCAGGGTATAGTGGTGAACACCTGCAATCTCTTCACTGAGGGTCTGAGACAGGACAGTCACTAAGAAGTTAAGGCCATGTGAAATTCGGTCTCAAAATTATTGTTTATTATTATTAATATTATTATTTTATTATGCAAAACAAGGTCCTTTCCTCTATGGATGAAGGAATATCTACTTTTCCCTATATTTTACATTAATTACAACTAAAACCTTCAATGTTTTATATATGTATATATATATATATATATATATATATATATTTTTTTTTTTTTAAAAAACTCTGAAAGGTCGAACGAACAGCCTGGCTAAGCAGCCTAGGACTGAGGGTCACACCAGTGCACAGGTCCATGGTTTGTTTGGTTTTGTTTCATGTGTTATGCATTTGGAATTGAAGAAGCCATCAACTGGGGAATCCCAATGAATTCCTGCCAAAGAGCAAGACAGGATGCCCTTGCAAGACAAGAAAGTTACAGCTGTCATACTTCACGAAACAAGACGGAAAACACAGCATCCCAACCCCAGAATGCCCACCCGCAGTGCCCACTCCCACCCTGCCAGCAAGCCACCCTTCTCTCCCCACCAGGGCAGTGCCAGGGGAAGGCCTGGTGCAAAGTCAGAACTTTGGCCATTGCTGGAAGAAGCCGGAACCCTGTCCACCGAAGCCAATTGATTTGAATACTGAGGATAATTGTGGGAGATTTCCTGTGTCTCACCGCAGGAAGTTGTGAGGCCCTAACCGGGCAGGCATCACAGGGAAGCCATTCTCTCACGTTAGTCTGGAGAAGTGAGCATCGAGGACTCAAAACGTGGAGGCCACAGTCCTATCCATACTAGCATTTCCAGCACAGCCCAGTCTAGATTGGGGTCTCCTTCCAGGGAAACACCAGAGAAACTCTGAATGCCAAGTGTGCAGCGCTGTCCGGCCATTACTCATCTCGTTCTCCCTCTCTCCAGCCCCAAATCCATAAAACTGTAGTCATCCTCTGCTCAAGGCTCCCTCCGATGAAAACATTTGATTAATTCCGTAGACTCAAATGCTATGATCTATAGGCAGTGGGCTCTTCCTACTGTGNTGTATAATTCTGATCTAAGTTAAAATTAAGCTGATACAAATGTGAGTTGCTCAAAAAATATAAAAAACAGAGCCATAAGGATGCTGGAAATTGATATTAGAACCATTCAATTCTGGCCACCTTTGGGCCTCTGGTGCTTACACATACACACACAAACACAGATACACACTGCTTATACACACACAGAGAGATAAACACACACATACTTGTACATATACACAAC